>CM021109.1:153912081-153943006 GCA_007115665.2 Sequoiadendron giganteum | reverse complement strand
TAGGTGGCCTAATGTATGAAATATGTAGAAAAGGAGCTTATTGAGTACAATTTGAGCTAGTACACTCCTCGACCAAGAGTGGATCCATATGAAAAACTAAAGAAATTTTTGGGAAAGGAGTACACTCACTTGCATAGGATTTTTACGCTAACTATCTAGATGATAAGGAGGTGCACATGAGGCACTACATGCATATGAAAACATACTTTGTTAATACTGTCAAGCTATTCTCGGTGTCGGATCAAGTCATTGAGGAAGAAAAAATTGTTATTGATCCAAGGTTTGATGTTGTTTCCAACTTTTCGTTTCCCACCATAGATTGGGTTGAGGAAGAGGTCAATGGCTTTGATATTTTGATAAATCCAGTTGAGCATAGCACAATACAATGTTTTGATGCACACGTTGGTCAACTAAAGCTTCAAGGGGCTGATTTGACCTATGGCGAGATTGAAGACGAGATCGAGAGTGAGATAGATAGTGGGACCACAACTACAACTAAGGAAGCTCCCAAGTCTCCTCCAACCACCAAGTCTTTGAAAATAAAGGAGGTGCTAAAACACCAATTGAAGCAAAAAATATATTTAAAAGATCCATCAGAGGTCGAGACCTCAAAGAAAGCTAAGAAATTAGGTGGGTTCTCTAAGATACCAAATTTTAAAGAAAACCCAATGCATGAAGGAGAAGAAGGAGAAGAGGCCAAGCAACCCAAGTCACCACCTGCTACCTTTATTTTTTTTGCTACTACTATTTCTACCATTGTTGTTACTCCTCTTATGGAATCGCAAGCACTAGCTATCTCATACCCACTCACGATGGACATCTTGGTTCACCTTGCCACCACCACACCCATTACACCAATCATGGTAAGAGATTCTTCCTTTTCCACAAATTCTCTACTTTAATCTTCTTCAATCTATCCATCCATGGCAACTCCATTGGCCTCGACCACAACTATACTTGTTCTCACTCTTCTAGAGGTATTTTCCAAACATATGAAAAATATTCCTTTGGAGCTCTCTAGAATGTTAATGAACCCCGTAGTGCAAGCTGCTCTAGCTCAAGCTATTTCCGGTCTCCTCGTCCCTCCTAGAATAGAGCCACCAAAAATGGAGGTGACAATGAAAATATCATAAGAATTGAAGAGACAAGAAAGGGAGAAGGCTGAAAAGGAAAAGGATGATGAACCTGAGGATCCCTTCAAATATGACTACCATGCACATCTAGAGTACAAACACGTAGTCACTGATGAGGTGGTATATGAAGAGGAAGATAGGTCACAATCCTCAGATGAAGAATACATGGAGGATATTGGTGCTAAATATGTAATAGATTCCTCTAACCCAAAGCTCGAAGAGGAGCTGCCCAAACAACTCAAGGATACTAGAGAGAAAATGGAGAGATAGTATTCTGATGAAGAGAAAGAAATTGATAAATATATGGAAATGCCTACTGAGCCTCTATCAAAAGAGTAGGAGACAAGCCTTGAACAATAAGAATAATTACTTCTAAAGAGGGAATAAGAGGAAAGTTTGAAGAAGAGGTTGAAATAAGGAAAAGATCTGAGGTAGAATGACATGTAGAGCTCCTAAAAGAAAAAGATAAGGTACCTAAAGGGGAAGATAGCCCTAGAGAAAAAGAAGAAAAGGCCATATTCATTTGTGACTCAAATGAGGAAGATGAAGATAAAAAATAAAAGGAATCCTTGGATGATGGAGAAAAGGAGATCTAGCATATTCAGAGAGAAGAAGGTGGTCATGAATCACCAAAAGAGGGATCTCAAATTCCCAAGTAGCTAGAGAAACAAATACAGAAGAGGACTCCCACCCTCATGGATCCCAAGGCAATATTAGAGGAAATCTTGGCACGAGCTCAAATAGGAGCTAAGAAATAAAATAATCTAAAATTCAAATCACACATCACAATGGATGTATATGGATCTCAGATTGTGTAAATTGCTACCCCGATAATAGAAAGAGAAGAAGGGGTGACCTAAAATATCTCAAATATTAACCTGGGCACAACTACAAGGGAAGAAAAGATTGATCAACTCCAGGATTTTGTGGCTACAATTATCCATTAGTTGAACAAAGAACAATATTCCAAAGAGGAATTGAAAGCACAAGTGGAAGATCTCAGTGCCTACATACAATAGTGGTCTTCTGGAGAAGAATTACCAACAACATCATCAACCCCGCCGCTGCTAGTATCAAAGGACCACATGGACAAGCTAGAGAAAATAAATAATTAGTCCAAGGATACTGAGGATTATTTCCAGCATGTAATTTACAATGGATATATGGGAATTGGCAACGTCGTTAGAACAATAAACAAGTTTTGACACCTACAAAAACAATTGTAGCCTACCGAGAAGACCTACCATCACTTCATGGAGCTATGTACAAGATTACCTATCCTAAGCTTGAGGCCATCCTGAAGATTCAAAAAAATTATGGGAAAAGGAGTTGGGTCTAGCAAAGAATGATCAGTGACTCATTGAAACATGGAAGATAAGCTTAGACCACCAAAATTTAGTCTTGGTGCAAGTGATCCATGAGGTAGATATTGATTTAGAGTAGGCCAAAGAACACAGGGTGGATGTTGAAGACTATATTAAGCTGATGACAGACAATGAGATGTCGGCCCTCGAGCTTGATGTAGGAAAAATAGGGTTATATTTCCATAAGAAGATGGAGAATGGAACAATATAATTGTTGATGCCAGATTTCATGGAATTCGCCTCCAATGCCTCCATCCAATCCAAACAAATGGCTAAGGCTACGCCTAAGTTCTTGAAGAATTGGAAAAAAATGACAAGCTGATCAAAGAAATTATCATTTTAGGTACTCCAATCGGATATAATGGAATGGGACAAGCTTTGAACAATGATTGGAAAATTTGTGGAGTATACCACATTTCAAAAGGAGGATGGAAATCCTATCATAGATGATGAATTCCTCACTGTTTAGCTATAGCAAAGAGTAATCATCTAGAAGACAAAGTGCTACAGTTTTGGAAACTAGAAGACAAAATAGGCTAGAAGACAAGAATGTATTTTAAATTGTAAAATATTTGGGGGTAGGTGAAACCCTTATTTGTAGTGAATCCTGGCCACACAATGAGATTAAATCTTGGCCACTCATTTTTCTTAGATTTGAGTGGATTTACTTTTTTTTCTATGTTTTATATGCCTTAGTAGCTTAGTTAATGTTGTTCATTGATGCTGAAGAGTTTTTTTTTGTTGATGCCCTTCCATGTTCATGATTTTTTCTATTTGTTGAAGATGAATAGAAGTGTAAAGCTAGTTTGAATATTCATATTGATTATTGCAGTTTAAAATTCATCTTTATTCATGTTTATCGTGAATGAATGGTTGAAAATATACAGACCTTGGAAGATAGCACTAGTTTCATGATACTATAAGTTAATTTGGTTAAGTGGAACTTAGTTTCAGGAAGGTTTTCCACTATAGTGCTCTTCATTGTCACTATTCATCAGTAGTTTCACATCTAGGAACTTCTTCCTTTCCCTTCCCTTTTGACCCTTTCTTTGAAATAGTAGTTTAGGGAAAGTTCAAGCCTCATTATAAAGCTAAATATGATGATAAAACTGGAGTCTATATTGCTATTTTGAGCTTACAACAATGACACATCAATTCAAACTCTTAAGAACTCCACTGAAAGAACCAATTTCCCTCCAACTTAACACATGTAAGGCTGCCCTGTGATTACCAACAAAATCACATAAAATCAACTGAGACATTCCAAGCAAGTCATGACCTGACACCCGAGAGACCTTGGGGTAGTGATTTGTAACTCGTTTGTAGATTTATACCTTTTAAGAGAGGTGATGTACCTATGCATTAGCTGTGTTGAGAAGTGCCAAAAAACCCATAAAAAAAACTCACACTAAAGTAGAAAAACATGGACCAAGAGGGGTCCCAAGGTACCAATAATAGCTAGATGAGATGACAATGATCAAGAGGGATGATCAAACCTCAAGGATCAAGATCACATGGAAAACCAACATATGCACAAAGGAACACACATGCAAATATATATAGAGAACATGTCAAAAAGGCCAATCATACATTGCCAAATATGAAAAAGAGAAAAATAAATAAAAGAGAATTAGATCAAGCTTCAATATTTTTTCCATCCTCATATGGATTAGATCTAGGTTGTTTGTCTAAAAATGCATACTCACTCTGAGGTGACGAAACTCCTGGATGTCCGCCGAGTGAGAAATCCTAAAATGTGAGACATACACTCATGGTTGGTATGCACTCACACACAAGAAAGTAGCTATGGGGAAACTCATGCCTCGGTTAGGGCTTCTTGCTCAACCATACCAAAGTTATACCTCCTGATAACCTTAATTAGGAACCACACAAATGATTTCCAAGCTTCATGTGACAAGAAAACCTTTGTATGCTTGGAGATGATGAACAAATAGGATGGCTCCATAGGCATGCAAGCTATATTGTGCAAGGTGACCATATGAAAAATGAAAAATGAAAAAATTGGAAATGCTCAAAGTATTCTTTCTTAGTTCATTTGAGGTCTTTAACTTATGGAACATTGTGCCTAATGTCTCCAAGAGAGGACCAATCAAAGAATATAAAATTCATAACTTAGGAGATGTAACTTGTGTTTCATCAAGCCACTAAAAGGAATGTAATATACTAAGAGAAATCAATCTCATGAAGTAATTTTCACCCAATGTCATCCACAAAGTGACAAATCAACCATATGAAGCAAGAAGGATACACTAAGAACCATGAAAAAGGAGAAATACAAAAGAATAATGCCAATGTATACCCCCACTTTAAAGAAATTGCTAAACACCATGTTATGAGCAATTACTTTAAAGTAGAAAATGAAAAATGAAAATTAGAAGAAAGACATGAGATCCAACTTGGAAATCCCTATGCCAAGTCATATGTTTCTAATTAAAGCTGCGTCATGCGAGATAAAAAGAAAAGGGAGGGGCTTCCCCAAAAATTAAAACACCAAATACACAAGGGATCTATGGATTTGGGGTCAGTATGTTCTTTGTTGCAATGTTTTTAGAGAGCTTGGAATTTTCATCATCACCCAAATACATATAGAATTGGAATAATGACACAAAGAGAGTGAAAATAAATAAAAACCTTTTGATTCAACATGGAAGAGACATAGGGTGTCTCGACACCTTACGTCATCCCCAAAAGGAAAACACAAGAAAAAGAAAAAGATGAAATGTAAAGGAAAAATAAAAATAAATACTTTTGGGTCAACATGAAGGAGACATGAATGTCTTGATGCCTTGTGTCATCCCCAAAAGGAAAACATAAGAAAAAGGTAAAAAAAAGTGAAAGAGATGTATGACATAGAGAGGAATGAAGTTACAAATAGAGGAATTTCACAAAGAGAAAATAGAATGTCACGAGGGATCACATCATCCAAATTCAACCAACAAATAAAATGAAAAATAAATGATGCAAAATAATAGTAAGGAAAATGAGATTCAACCTATGAGAAAGTCATCTACCTCCCAATCTCAATTTGTATAAGCAGAAGTTGAATGACAAACTTAAGGGACAACGACAAATGCATTACTAGGACAAAGCTAAAAAATTCTTGCCCTCACTAAGTGTGGAGAAAGAATGAGCTGAGGTAGGTGATGGGAAAGGTCATGTAATAGTGAGAAGAGAATTTTCTACACCTATTACATGATAGAGGGGGGGAAAACAAGGCTAGACAATCACACAATGGAATTCATTGCCATCAAAGTGAAAGTTTTTCAATATTAATTGGAAATCACAAAACTCATTGGTACTTTGTCCATGAATTCTATGATATGCACATGTGGGACCTCTTAATCCTTGGGATAGAGTACTAATCTATTAATAGGTGGCAATGTTATTAATTATCTTTTCAAAATAAATAGTAGCTTTAATTCACTTTTGGGTGGCAGATGAGGAGGTTGTAGCTTTTATAACTTGTAAGGTATTTTTCATTTTCTAGATTCACCAACTTCTCTAGTTGAAATTTGTGGAGGAGGACCTGAGGAGATCCTCTCATTTTTATGAATTATTGGATTTTATTTAGGAAGAAAAATATTCATATTGGGATGATGATCTAAGATAACCATACCGTTGCTACAAATCCTTAGATATTCTTTAGGAACATTTTTGTTGCAAGGGGGATTTTTATATCCTATCCCCTTTGTATTTTCCTCAGTTGGCATTTTCTCTAGGAGTTGATGAATTTCATGTTCACCTATTGTATCACATCCCTGTTTTATCAAGATTATGAAGCCTTTTCCATATGTTTCTTGAAGATTGATGGGAGTATTTGTTACCTTGATATCATAAAATGGTTGTTTACTTGCTTAAAGGAACTAGGTTCACCTATTGTAGGGAATGTAGGTTCAACTTTTGTTTCATGATGCAAATAACCAAACATCTCAAGAGGTGGTATGCCGGGAGGATTTGGTTGGTTCATGGATGGATAAAAGGATGCATTAGATTCAAGGTTATAAAGACAATCATTTAAGAACCTATTCATGTTGTCACCATCTTCTCCAATGATGTGAACATCACAAGGAGGATATGAATTAGGAGTTGAGTGAGCATGAGTGAGTTCAATATCATTAGGGTCATTTCAAAAGGCACAACTTAACACATCCACTAAGGACTTAAATGACATACAAACTTTTCTAAAGAACATATCCATGATGCAAATCTTAGATTCTAAACTATGCAACAATATTGTGAATGCAATTTTAATTTTTAAGCAATGCACAAGATTAATGAATGTAACCTAAATGCACTGAATTGCAAAGTAAAAAAAAAGGGTAACAACAACAAACAAAAACTCAGAAATTGAACTGTAAATGCCAAAAAATGTAGTACAAAATATGCAAAGGGAGTGATTCGCCCAAGGTGGCGAATGAGTTCAAGTACTAATTTTTTTGAAAATTGTCAGAATTTTGAATTAAATTTTATGCTTTTTATGTTTTCTAATCCAGGTCTAAGATGCAAGTGCAAAATTTAATTCATTTTCAATGAAATTAAGTGCAAAAATGCAAGCTAAATGATCTTTAACTAATGCAAAAATTGAAACCCTAGAATGTAAATTAACCAATGTAAAAGCTAATGCAATGTTAATGCAAGCTAAATATAGGATGTAAATGAACTCCAAATCATAATTATAATACTCTATATGCAAGTTCACCAAAATGAAAAGAAGAAAATTGGGGGCTCTCTTTCGCTTCTAGGGTTTTGGACCTAAAAGGAGAGAGGTCAATCTTCACACATTTCACTCAAGAACAAGCCCTTGAGATTTCAATGCAAAGGAGATTGAAATATTACAAAGGTAATTTCATAGGTGATAAATGATGTCAAATGAGGCATTCACCACCAAGTGTAAACTTGGAAAAGACAATGAGTTGTAAAACACAGTGTGATATGCAAAATGACCTAGAAAGATGAATAAAATGCAGTAAAAAGCTATGAAACTGGAAGTGTGCACCTAGAAGATTGAAGAAGATAGAATGGAGGTCTAGACCATTGAAAAATATATTGTTGAAGCTGACTAGGACTCATTCATCGAACTAGGTGAATCAGTCCAATTTCCTGGAAAATGTACTAGAATAGGTTTTAGCCAAAAGGGTATCCAGATCTGTAAAAATATTGATCAAGCCTATATAGTGGAACTCATTTTCCAATAGTGGTAAATCAGTCCACTTTTTCTTTTTCAAAATTTTTGAACTGTATTTTGTGTCTCTTAGTCTACTTTTCTCTTTTTGATTGGTTTTTGAATCTAAATCTACAAAATTCCACCTTTAGGTCTTCACCAAGCCTCTCCAAGGTTGAATGAAAAAATTTCTCCAACTTTTCTTCTTAAAAAATATACAACCTAGACCTATAAATCACACACAAGAAGAGGGGAAAATGTTGTGGGGTTAGAGAATTGGGGTTTTCCTTGGTCAAACCCCTTATTGGTAATTAAACATTTAAATGAAAGAAAATATTAATGGAGAATGATGAATGAACAAATGAAAATGTTGCAACTCACCAAACCCTAGTAATAAGGTGACATGAACATGAAAGTAATGGCTAAATTGGATGTGGTTCCTCATTCTTTCTTGAATGATTTTGATCTTGAATGCAATGGTTGCTTAAATAAAAAACCCTACACCACAATTGCTAGCTCTAAAACAACACGATGCAATCTATCTTTGACATGATGAATAGTACTTGAAGAAAGCTCTAGAATGCTTGATAATCTACCCTTGAATTCCTTGAATTCTCTTGCTCGAATGCTCTTGTGAACTCAATTTTCTATAGGGATTCTCTCACAAAATTCTTAGGCGATCTCATGAATGCTTAGATTAAAATGAGTGAAAGAACCTTATATTTATACTCAACTGTTGAAGAATTCCCAAAATTGCAACACTACAAGCTGACATCAAATCCAGGAGAATAAAATCCCACTAAAAATTTGATTTAAATTTGAATTTTGGTCACACGAGATTCATTTTCCCAAGGTGGACAATGAGTCTGATCACACATAATGTATGGGACCAAAAATGAAAAGTGTCTAGAAATGTGTGAAACCTGCATCAAGGCCAAAGTGGCCTAGGTGGGACTCATTCACCCAACATTTTGAATGATTCCCAAACACTAAATTTGTGCCACACAAGGGTGATCCCACAAAGTTGGTTTACAATTTCTAAGAGGAAATGTTTTTTGCTGAAATCACATATTTTTAGAAAATATAATGATTTAAGCCTTTAAAATTTCCATTTTAAGGATTCCAATTGAAGAGGGTTTGATCAAACCACCTTAAATCATACCCCCTTGGATAGAACTTCACTAGTTTTAAACCATACCTATAAATGAGTCTCCTTTACACCTATCAAAATGTTGATAAAAAATCACTTTTGATTTACCTTTTGGGGGATCAAATGAATTCATTTAAAATTTATTTCGAATGATTATGGTAGTCCTCAAAATGAGATATCTTATGAATATAATTTTAATATATTTTGGTTTTATTAAACATAGGTTTTTCATCGAAAATCAAGCTCTTTGTTTTGCACATGTGGAAAAATAGAAAATTATCAAAATATATATTTTTTAAATATTTTCATGCTAGGTATTGATGTCCTCGATCCATTAAAAAAAAAAAATCAATTTCAATACATACAAAAAAATTTGTGTTGTATACAGTCTGCCTATGTCTGAGTTGCAATTGGTTTGACTTCGAAACTTTATCAAGGAAAAAATATTCAATAAAAAACTATGAGACAAAATGAAAGTGCTAGATATCATAGTTACAAATCTAAATTTGAAAAAATTATAATTTTATCCTTCATACAAAAAAATTTATGTTGTATATGGTGAGCGTCACTTTTTAAAAATGTTGTTTTCTGAAAAACACTAGTTTTCACGGGAGATGGAAAAACAAGTGCAATCTTATTCCAAGAATTTTGAAAAGAATATTTTTTGAATCTAAAGAAAAAATGTGATGAGACTCTAGTTTGCATCATCTTCAAATTCCTCACGGTTTAGCTGCTATAGGTGCCCAAATGTGAAGATTTAGTTAAAAATAATAATTTCAGTGTCCAGTTTGGCCAAAAATTGTAAACAACTATTGTGGGATCACCCACAAGCTAGGAACACCTAAATTATGATTGGTGTTGGGATTATCCTCGAAAGGATGCAATAAATGAGGCTTGTGGATGCAAAATAGGGTCAATTAAAGCATAATAAATTCCAATTATTAATGGAAAGCCAAGAGGAATTTGAAAGTGTGTTAAAAAACTTTACAACACTCCAAATAATGCAATATTAAGATTATTTATAATTAAGATTATGTTCATTATCCTTAGTTAATTGAGAAAAACCTAGAAAAGTGTGAAAGTGTGTTACAACACTTCACAACACCTTTGCAAGGTACCAATTAAAAAATATATTTCACAAGGGCCCAAGACCTAATGTGAATGTTCTATCCACACTACAACACTAAATCAAGGCAACATTAAGCCAAAATCTGCAAGGAAGGCCCAAACGAGTGTGAAAATTTCCAAGGAACTATTTTTTGACACTACAGTTGGTTATTAGGTTAATGAATTATTATCATGTGCCAAAGGAGGGGGGAAATAACATTCCACTTGGTAGTTCATCTTCTATTAGAGATTTTTTGGAAGTGAATGGTTCACTACAATGTGAATATTGACATGGTAGTATGGAAGTGATGTCATTAGTATAATTGATGGACCTTGATATAAATTTAAAGTAACAACTAATAGATAAGTGATTTGGGTGGTGTTTGGAAGTGTGAGGTCACATGCCATAATGGTGGTTGAGTTTATTTTTCCCATGTGTGTATTCATCCCTTTTCTTAAAAATAATTTTTCATGTTGTGGCAATGATTCAAGACTAGATCTATATTCCCTTAGGTGATGGTTCATATTAATAGAAATATGGGTATTTATTCTCCTTTTATTGGTAGTATATTCTTTTCTTAGTGGTAGATGTTATTTTTCGAAGGTTGGTGACTTATTTATGGACCTCTCTATCATTGTTAGACCCATTGGTGTATGCCCATTCTATTATGATATGATTAAAAATAGTTCAAGAAGTGGTATTAAATATGTCAGTGATTGAAGCTTTATTATATGGGTAGTTTGGAGGTAGTTATATAATTTCCTCTTTCTAGCCATTTGTATCTCTAATGGTGGTTATTTGAGGATACTGACCCTTCACATTTTAGTAGTGATTTCAGGATAGTGAACGTTCATCTAATTTTTGTAGTAAAGTACTCGTCAATTAAATTTTTTTTTGATGTATTAGAGTGTTACATCACTACCCTACATTATTTATTACATATGGATTAGTGCATTGGAATTTGTGTCTTTGATGATATTCCTATGAGTAATATAACGAGGATAAAAAGGTAGAGTATGATCATGGTTAATACTTGGCCCAGGAAAAGTATACATAATATATTTCTCACATGGTTATTTGTAGGAATCTTGTTCAATTATCCTAAATGATGCACATTATCTTATCAACATGTCATTTGGGTTTGAAACATTACAGAAAATGCTCCTAGAAAGTTGAGTATGCTTCAATAATCTATGGATGATTTTATTAAATTTTTTAGGATCCTAATCTAATTACAATCCCTCCTATTTATCCATTAGATACTACTAAATAACTTCCCATATCACAAAGTGAAGGATAGATCACTGATTTCTCTCTATTTGTGATTAAAATCATAAAAATCCTTAATTTTTAGAAGAAATAAGGGTAACCAAAAATAAATTTGAGAAACATTAAAAAATAAAATGGAACAAAAATAGGACTAAGATAAATTTTCTTTCCATGTTTGACAACCTATGGAGCACAAGACTTATTTTACCACCATATCTTGACAAGACATGTATTTTGAATTATTTGGCATGTTTGGTTTCATCTTTATAATTTTAATTAATTGCATGTACCTCAAACTCTACTACTAAGAAAGGTGTCCCTGTGTGTCTTATATTATTATGTATATATTTGGTCCCTTTTCCCTCCATAGTTTATATTTTTATCCTTTTATACCCTATTTTCACAAGATTTACATGTTTATACATTTCTATTTAATTTCATATTGTTAGGATTATTATCTCGTTAGCACATTTCAAACCTATTGATCTTAAAATATTGTTCTTCTCCCAAACAACCTTATGGGAAATTAAATGAGTGGGGTACCTAGTTGTGCCTCATTGAATAACCTCTGAGATTGTTAAATAACTCAACTCTTCTCTAGGTATGGGGAAAGGGAGAAAGAAATGCATAAATGAAAACTAAAGGTGGTGATGTGCCAAAGGTTTTAGAACATTTCAAAGCCCCTTAATGACTATACTTTTTGATAAAGTGAACAAAAAATGCCATAGACCCTTCATTGTTGGGAGGAGAACGAACAACTAAGGATGATGTAGGCACAAATAAGTCATTCAAATCCCTAATGGGAATCACCTATTAAGGTTCAAGAAGAAAAAGGAAAACCCAGCTTCAAATAGGATACTTCATATTCTTACAAAACTATTCACTTAATAGAATTACATGAAACCATTAGAAAATTAAACAAGAGATTGAAAGATTATCAAGATATGATTTGATTTATATAAGATAAGGTTCAAATATCATAGAAACTTAACAATTGAAATTTTATTAATCAAGACTTATATATATAAATAACGAGAACACATAGCATTCAATAAATAAAATTGAGAATAAAGCATAAAACAAAGGCCACACAGGCACAATCTGATACAAATTTTTCCTTGATATATTGGTGAATAAAATTATAAGGTCAAAAAAATAAATAAGTGTCTTGACATCAACTGAAAAGGAGTGATTTAAATCTCTACAATAAATCTATTATCTCTTATCCTACTGCTACCGATATTTATCTATCTAAATTTATATCATCTCTAGGAAAACCTCCCTTTTATAGCAAAAGGGGAGCATAGAGGTACAAAGAACTCTTTTCCACCAAAGTTGAAAACCCTAATAGGTGTTGCCATTAGGTAACCTCAATTCTGATAAAAAACCATATCTGATCTAATTAATAAAAATTGACCTACTTCCATAATGAAAATGGGTGGTGACAGCTCGATGACTCAAATCTCCAATAAGCCTTGTGTTGGTCTCCTTATTAGAAGGAAGATATGGCCTTGAATTCTTACCTCTATCTAATTTGATTTGATGTTGGTCATAATGGTGGCATCAAAAGAGCATGACTCCAGGAGTGATGGAGGAACTAAAACATTACCACTTGACAATATGCAAAAGCCTTTCCCTGATAGTGAAGAGAACTCCCTGAAAAAAGATAGGTTTCATGGTGAGCAGGCAAGCATTCTTCAAAAAAATATGTAGCAGCTTCAAGGAAAATAGTCATGGGGAATGGAAGACATGTGTATATCATTGAGCCTAAAGAGAAAGAAAAACTCAAAAATGTAGTGCAACCACAATGTGGCACCATTGTGCACCTTTCCACCAAAATATTCTGACAACCTCCAAAACATCCATTGACATGACAAGTGGCAAGATAGATATGTGAATCAAAAGAGAAAAGGACCTCAAGGTTGAAAGATATATGTGGGCCTTGGGGCTTTAATAAAAGAAAAAATAAATAAAACACTTAGATAAAAAATGCCTCACAATTATAATGACTCACTAGGGGTCTTTGTCTATTGAGGCATGAACCCTGATACACAAACAACATAAAAATAGAGAAATTTGTGATTCCTTAGAGCTTGGGGAGGGTAGAGTGTAGGAATTCCCAATTTTCATTAGAAGGAAACACCAATGCATGTAGCATCTCTGAAGCTTGATTGAGGTCAAATATTTCCTTGAAGGAAATTTCTCCCTATTTTCCTTGGATCACTCCAATGAGAGGAAAGAGTCAAACCAAGGGGAGTAGCATATTATTGATCTCTTCAGCTATAAGTGGTGAGCTCAATTTTTCAAGCTTTGATTGGTCTTGTTGCTTGGCCTACAAGGCTTGTTTGAGTTTCTCTTTAGTGAGCACTACTCCATTTTGTGAAAATGGAGACAGGAAGTCCAAAAGAACTTAGGCTTTGATATCCTCTCTTCTCACCAATATTTTTAGTTAGTGTTAGTTGATAATTTTTTCCCTTCTGGGAGGCCTGGTTGCATGTCATGAATCCATTTTCTTTCTTGGTAGCTGCTCTTTGGCTTGAAATCCCAATGCTTTCTAGAATATCATCAATCACATTGTACAACTTAGCTATCAAAATGGTTGATTCAGCAACTCGAGGGGTGATTGTACTTAATATTTGGTTGAATATTGGGCCTACCCTTGCATTCAACAATTGTGCATTAGTTATGAAGCTTAGCACTAGCCTCAAGGTCATCGTTGAACCTTTGATTATTTCCCAATGGGAAAATAATAACCTCTATGCTAGCAGAAGGAGTTTAGATTATTTTTCCATAGTTAATTCATCTTGGAATTAACTCTTTAATCTGTATTTCCTCCTTCAATTAGTCAACCTCTATTCAAGTTCATTGAAGCTCTTCTCTTGCCTGAGGTTAGGAAATAGCCTACTTTCTTTACATCTCGGTCTTCTCTTTCTTTAATTGCTCACTCAACTTTTTAGTTTGATCTATGGCTTTAGACCACATTACTACCATCTCCTACAACTCTCTTCACAATTCAACATTGATACTATTCTGTTGGCCCAAAGTGTCAGTGAATTCTTTTTGTTTTCACTATGATTCCTCTACAGTCTATTGCATTTGGTTTTTCACTTGTTTAGTCATCTTGCACTCAATCTCAACCTCGTGCATCATTTTTTGAACCTCGGCTAAAATTTGATCCTTCTCTTTGTATGTCTTTTTCCTGCCTAATATGGGAAATATCCATGTATTTTTATCTTATCTCTACTGGGTGTTTGCCAATAGTGGCTTTCAAGGTATCCAACTCCACCTCCCAATTCTTTAATTTATTTTCTATCTTGGTTTAGAAGGTGTACACTTCCTTTTGTGTGGCTTTGGCCAGGCCAATTTTTCCCTAGGAGCATAGCTTGAATTCATATTCAAACTTATGTATTGAATCTCATAGTCTTCATACCTCATTTCTCCCTTAGGCTTGGAGACCAGTGACTTCATATCTAAAATAATCAAAGACTTCCTCTCTTCATCAAAACATGCCTCTAGCCTTGCAGAAGCCAGATCTCCTATGGTCTTCACCAATTGATTATGCTTTCTCTCCTTCTGAGCATGTTTTATTAATTCTACTTGAGTCTAAAGATTCTATGGGGACTAAATACTTTGTGCAGTATAATGATAGAAAAGGTACTCCCTATCATGGTCCTGATTTAGTGTTGTAATATGTTTAACATATTCACATTAGTTCTTGGGAACTTGTGAACTAAATTAACTAAATGGTACCTTATTTAAGAGTGTTGTAAAGTTTTGTGACACACTTTCACACTTTTCTATGGTTTTATTAAATAATTGGGCTTCTTTATGCCTTATTTTTCATCCACAAGCCTCATTTAATGCATATTTTTAAGGATAATCCTAACGTAAACCAACATACAATCATAATTTACATATTTTTAGGGTGTTTGGCCCAAATTTGGTGGTCTAGGACTCATATTCCACCTTGGGCATATGGGTCCCAACTAGGGTTTTGGGCCCCAATTTGGATTTCACACCTTTCTAAGAATTTTTTAAAATGGTCCCATAATTTAGGCCTAATGGGACTCATATGCCACCTTGGGTGTATGAGTCCCATGTGGCCCAAAATCAAAATTAATTCAAATTCTTGGAGGGATTTTATCCTCCTAGATCTGATTTCAACTTGTAGTGTAATTATGGGAATTTTTGCATAGTTAAGTATAAATACAAATTCCTTTCACTCATTTTACACCTATCAAGTTGAATGAGCATACTTATAGAAAAGTTGAGTTCACAAGAGAATTTAAGTTATTACAAGAGAATTCAAGAGAATTCAAGGGTAGATTATCAAGTATTTTAGAGAATTATTCAAGAATCAAACATCACATCAAAGTCATCATGTATCATGTTTGTTTTTGAGCTAACAATTGTGATGTAGGGTTTCATGATTCAAGCTAGCATTCAATTCAAGATCTATCCTATTCAAGAGAGTCAAGATCTACATCCATTGGAGCCACTTCATACATTTTAGCAACACCTTATTGCTAGGGTTTGTGTGTGATTTTTAGGTCTAGGTTGAAGACACATTGAAGAGAAAGTTTGGACAAAGTTGTCAAAGTGTTCAAAAGTTGACACCTTGCATTTGAGATACTTGAAAGACTTCTACAGGTTGCAAATCAAGGTTTCGGATCTTGAAATTAGTTCAAAAGGATAGAGTAGACATTGAAGACCAAATTCAAACCTTGTAGTTCCAAAAAACTATAACTAGACTGATATACCAGTTCTGGCATATGAGTCCCGATTTAGATCATTTTTCAAATCTTTGCAATTGCAGATACCCTTTTTTTAGAAACTAGTTCCTACCCAGAAACCCAAATCTAGGACTAAATCGCCTACTCTAGTGTATGAGTTCTAGCAAGCTTTAAAATCATTGTTTTCAACATTTCAAAGCTTCATCCAATCTTCTTTAGGTTTCTAGGTGCACACCTTTTATCTTGCAGCTTTCTATTTCATTTTACATACTTTTCTAGGTCATTTAGTGAAGGATTGCATTGCATTAGGTTTAAGCATTACAACTTCCATATCATTTATCTTTCCAAGCCCTAGCTTGGTAGTGAAACCCTCATTATTTTACAATCATACCTTAGGAAAACCCTATTACAAGTTCTCATTTTCCTTTGCATATATTGGATTGAGATCTTTAGGGTTTCCCTTCAATGAAATTATTGTGAAGTGGGTTTTCTTTATGTCTTAAACCATACAAAAGAAAAAATCCCCATTTTTTGTTGTTTCATGTAGAAAGGGGGACACTAGGAGGAAGGCCATAAAGGGTGGCACTGGTTGTACTTCTAGATGCTATAGCTTGAGGAGATGCAAAAGGGATGGCTATAGGTGAAAAAGGTGGGATACCTCACAAATGTTGTGAATATAGATAAATCATCGAGGTGATAGGTGCAGTGGTGGAAATTAGTGGAAAATTCCCATAAGTAGACAATGGAAATGGAATATGTAGTGTGGGTGGTTTCGAAAATGAAACCTAAGCCTACGATAAACTGATTAAGGTTTATATCACAACTGGAGGGGATGACACATGTTCAACATGTGAGGCTTCCATATGAGGCTCATCATAAAATATGGTCAGGGTATGTTAAGGATAAGTGGATCAAAATCGGTAGATGGGGGATTATGTTCTATAGATGAGGGGGTAGTAGCTAACATTGAAGCAGTGTAAGAAAGAATAGTGGGTGTGAAACTTACTTGGATTGTTGGGGCTGTAGACATTCATGGACTATATTATGTTTCTTCTCCTTCCTTATCTAAGGAACCTTTCTCACCTAGGGCTTGGATTCTCCTTCTCTTTAGATGGGGGCACTCATTTCTCTAGACCCTTTAGTAGCTAACCCTAATGAACCTTTCACCTTTTGAACCAAGTCAAAGACTTCATTGAAGATTACCATGTCTTATTTTCCTTTATCAAAATGTTGGGAGACGATGATACCTATAGCTAATTTTTCCATGCTACTTATTTTTCCTTCCCCTTCCTAGTTTCAGTCATTGGAGGAGGTGAGTTGGCACCCTAGACACTCTCTTGTTTGAGATCTTGATCCATTCATTCATCCATATTGGACCCAGCCTCTTTATCATAAATGTCCTCAAATTATTCTTCGATGGGGATAACAACAAAAAAGGGAGATATCTATTTTATTTTCTATCGATATCTCTAGAAATTAGTTTATTTCCTTTCGGACCATGCCCTCTTCCTTAGATATTTCTTGAAAGATGACCATTTGAAAGCATGGGTTGAACTCTGATATGGCATTGTAGAAAGTGAGCAATGGAGACCATACAAATGGTATGGAATCCAAATCCACATAGGAATTTTGGTTGTCTAGGGTTGTATTTGTTTCTTTCCTCCCAGCATAGTTGGGACTCATGTCAGAAGCTCAGGTGATTTTTCAAATTGTACTTCCATTTATTACGAGCCTAAGAACAAGATAGGCCAACTTTCTTATCAATAGTTGTTGATTCTCCCTCTTTATAAGAATCACTTTTCTATTTCCAATAGTAATGGGAGTTACATGAAGGAGCTTTTTCCTCCTTCCAGTACCATAATTAAGATCCATAATCGATAATTTCTAATATATCTTTAGGGAAAGAGTATTGGTTGTCACATACCTAGGAAGCCAAAAAGGCTTGCCTATAAACCCATGGCATCTAATAAGATTGAAATCCAACCCCATGTATCATTCTATTGGGACTTGATGATTCTACATCCATTCTAGATACCTAGGAGGAAACCTTTGCAAAGGCTTCTAGGATAAATCTTGAAGCACGAGATTCAAGAAATATTTGATAAAAAATAATAATCGTATATGCTCGAAAGCACATGGGTCCATAATAAAACTAGTTTCAACAACCATGAACTACTAAACCTATCAAGTCATAATCCCAAATGGTTGAAAAAATAAGGTTCTAGTGTAGAATCAAATGAAGCAAGAATGATGAATACCTGAAATTAAAATAATGGTGGTACTTGCTCAAGTGATCAAGCATCCTCTCAACAATTATTGTGGTGAAATTGTATAGGCACTTCCCTTTCTCTTTCTTGAGCTTAAAATCTAAACCCGCTTGGTACTCATGAACATTGTCATCGCAGTCTAGAACATACATGAAATCCAACATAGAAAACACATCTTTCAAGTCTGATTTGAATAGACTAAATGGTAGAGGAAATGTAGACCATTCATCTTTAGATCCCTTACTTATTTCATCCTTGTAAAAAGACATCATATCTCTTTGAATTCTCTAGAAATTATTAATATCATCTTTCAAGAAAATATCAACCTTCATACAAGAAGGGATTCATAACATATCCTAGACTAATACAGAACTAATGGTGACTTTGAGCTTGCCACCTTTGATGGTTTTTCTTGCCTTGTCTAACTTTTCAGCACAAATATCCACCAATTTTGGGCATGGATGAGTGTAGGGAAAAATTCACTGTGGTAAACCATAGTGTTAGATCCTTTCTCCTAGTTCGATATCTTTTCTCGTTGGTGACTTGGTGACCATCTTCTACAAATCCCCTTCCTGTAAACCTTTAGAGTTTGTATGCATATTTGAATCAAATATATTATCTACGAAATCCTTGAACACCTTTGGATCGATTCCATTTCTGAGCATCACTCTTCTAGTGATGGGAAAGTCTCATTCTTCTAGCATTGGTACACTGGTGAAGGATATATCCCCAAATATGTCAACATATGCTAGCTAGGAGAAAGCACCCCTACCAGAGGATGATGCTTCGACAACCATTATTGTAATTTTTTGAAATGTTTTTGCAACAATTGCTTCTAGACTTAGAGAATTTTACTTCTACAAAGATCGCACACTTAGATTTTTTTTTCTTTAGTGAGAAATTTACTCATGCATTCAAGATTAAATGGATGGCTACCAATGCTAGCCTTTGGAGTACTGCTAATGAATGGTAATGTGTGTAGTACAAACACCTACATTGTTTGGAAACATAACCTCTTCCTTGGGAAGGGAGTTTCAGTACATTCCTTACTCATTTTCTGGAAAAGGACATCCTTGAAAAATGTGAGACATAATTAGAAAGGACGTTTGTTTTAATTAAGCAAGAAATAGATTTTGATGATGGTATTTTTAGGTGGTAGAGTTGTTTGATGATCACAAAGGTGAAAAAAGCATGGCAATGTGCTATATATCTATTTATTGATATTATCACCTACATTTAATTCCAAACCCCTACAAAATCCTTGACATATGGTTTTCCTTTATCTCTTGTTGCATAATTTCATTTCTTGTTGTCGTTCTAATAGGGAAAAAGGTTTTCCATTTACCAGCTTTCTGGTTCACATTTTTCTATAAATATATTGTCACCTTCACCAAAATATTCATTAAGTCTACAATTTTTGTTGTTCTTTCTTTTTCCTTTAGAGAAAAAATGGTTACTCCAATTATACTTTTGAGTCAGAAGTTGTAGGACTCTTTTGTTGAATAAATCTCTAATGGTAGAATCTAATGCCTCTTGTAGACCAAAGACCCACTATCCATTATCACGTTCAAGTGGTTTTTTTCAAAAGACTACATCATGGACCTAAACCAACATTGTTTTAATACAAACATTATCTCCTGGTTCATTGCATCTCTATTAGACATGGACATCACAAAGCCATGGATAGTGGGGGTTTGTTGAGCCATGTTATGTCTGGTGCACCTAAAAGGGCTCAAGAAGATCATCAATGTGTCCATTCTTGGTGTTGGAATCCCTTCTATAATGGATATGTATTGACATGTTGATAATGCAGAGGTGTTGCCATGGTTACCTTTCTTCTCAGACTTTTGGATGATGGCTCTTTTCCAGCACCTCAAATGATCAAAGCCCACCAGCTCCTACCTTCTATGTGTCATGAATATTGAGCCAATTCATGGTGTGGCGTGGATTATTTCTTCCAAGCAATTGGTTTTCAACACAGGGCGAGCAACCATAAATGTTGATGCCTAATGTCTAAGAAGGTTTTCATGGACCTGTGCAATGAATATTTTGTTTTCATGTTGTCTCAAGAAACTATGTTCTTCTTACCATGAACTAGATATTACAAATTCTTGTTGCCTTGTACCTCCTATAGTATTTTGGATATAACGATGAATGTCCCTTTTTGGATACTTCTAAGAAGAAGAATTATGTACATTTCCCCTTTTGAGCCCATGAGCTCTAGTAAAGTATAGGCCTTGTGCCCCAACTATATGTAATCCTTTGGCATTATAAAATTATATAGCTTTTCTCTATTTTAGCTCTTGTCTTATTCGCAAAATGTATTTAAAGATTTTTTTTACATATGGTACATAAAGTAGAATTTTTTAAAGAACTATGTGCTTTCAATCGAATAATTTCAAGTGAATACCATTCACGGATATTTCCATAATGTTTATGTATTATTCTTCAATCTCATATGTGTTGTTGGCCTTACATTTAGAAATTCAAAAAGGTCCTGACCATAGGGAATCAAATTTAGCGTGTTGGCCTAGTTTCACATATCGTTCGTCAAATTTTAGCACAAGGATCCCCTCCCTGAAACCTAGGCTGGAGGACTTCTTGTCAAACCACCATTTTACTACCTACTAGAACTTTTTCATGGAATTCAATTCATTTTCTATTTTTTCTTCAAGGCATAAAATCTCAGCAACGCTCACTTCCATCCCGCCACTTTCTGCAACCTCTAAATACTTTATCAATTTTAGTGCAGGTATCTCCATTGAAATGGGTAGGACTACTTCTTTCCTATATACCAACTTTTAATGGAAGTACTTTATAATTTTCTTAGGAGTAATTTTATTTACCCATAAAGCTACTCACAGATGCATGTGCCATTCTTTTTGATACTCTGACCTGATGCATTTAATCAACCTAATCGGGTTCTTGTTGGTGGATTTTATCAATTTGTTCCCCTATGGGTAATATTTTGAAAAATTTAAGTAGACCCCCTATTTGAGAGTGAAGTTAGACATCTCAGACCCCACCAAGGCTCGTACATTATGGAAAATTATGGTTTTTGAGGACCTGAACCTTGCCACCAACTCTTCTAGGAAGATAACAATCTTGTTTTCAGTGGTGTTTTCTAGAGGGGTTGCTTTTATCCACCTGATGAAATAATCAGTGGATATTAAGATCCATTTGTGCCCTGAGCTAGATATGGGATTAATCATCCCATTAAAATGTAACCCCCACTATGTGAAGGGCTCATCAATCATGATCGAGTTTCAGGGCATTGCAGAGTGCTTTCACTTGTCAACAAAAAATTGACACTAAGCACACTTTCTTACTAGATGATTATCCTTAGAGAGAAACAAGGGCCAATAGTATCCCACCGGCATGGTTTTTTAAGGTAGTGGTCTTGGCACAAAAATTTCCACCTTTCAAGTTGCTATTGAATTCACCCAAGATTATGTTCACCTGAACTTTATCCATAAAATAGAGTAGAAATTTGTCATAATTTATTTTAAATGGAATTCCTTCAACTAGTACATTTCCAACCCCTTGAAGCCTATAGTATCTTATTATATGTGTTGGAATGTTGGGTGGGTATCAATCAATTTGCATGAATCGTGTCTGATCAGCCACCAAAGACTCATTTGACTCAAATTGATTTGCATAGACTTGGTCAACTTCCTCTTCTGCTTTGGGGTCGATCTCTTGAGCAAGAAATACACATAAGCCTCTTCCTCTAACCATATTTTTTGGTTGACTTTTGAAATCATACTCTAGGATCTTAGTGATCCAATTTTCCCTTTTCTAAGTGATTTCTCCTTCTATGATGTACTCCCTAACACTGGGATGGGCGAAAAGGATTGTAATTTAATTGGATGAAACCAAATGTCATAATTTTTGAGGCTTTTGAAAATGGAAAAGACCTGCTTCTCTACAAAATTCTATCTAGTCTCATACCCCTTTAGGGTACTTGAATGGAAAGCAATGGGGTTTTCCCCGCTTCCCTCATCATCATTCTATATGAGCACAAAATTTATGCTATGTTGGTTGCTATAAACATATATCATGATGTCTTTTGAAAAGTATCGGTTGGCTAACACTATAGTTGTGGAGATGGCTACCTTGATCTTTTTGAAGGTGAGTTTTCGTTCCTGATTAGATTTGAATGCTGATCCTTTCTTTAACATTAGCATGATAGGTCTCACAATGCTTGCCAAATTTGAAATAAATTGGTTGACGAGGTTAATCCCACCCAAGAAAGACTACAATCCTTTTAGATCGACTGGTAGAAACAAATTTTTTATAGCCTTCACCCTTTCGAGATCAATGGCTATTCTTTCTTTGGATACCACAAAGCCAAGCAATTTTCCTTGTAGTACTCCAAATACACATTTCTTGGGATTTAAAGAAATCCCAAATTGTTGTTATTTTTGGAAAACTATTTCTAGGTGATTGAAATGATTACCCTTGGATCTAAAAAATATGGTTAGGTCATCCAGATATATCAAAATGATCGTATTGATCAATCCATTAAAAGAGACATCCATCATACGTTGAAAGGTGGCACCAACATTTGAGAGGCTAAAGGAAAGTTTTGCATATGTGAATGTTCCCCACTTGGTGGTGAACATCATTTTTTGTTTGTCCTCCTCCTTCACTTAGAATTGGTTGTAGCCCAAAAATCCATCAAACAATGAGAAAATTTATAATCTCACTATAGTTCGTAAGATCTACTCCATTGAGGGAAAAGGGTAGTGATATTTTAATGAGGCTTTATTCAAATCCTAAAAGTCCATTTAGAGATATATAATGCCATTCTCTTTTCGAACTAGAACCAGATTGGATAAATAAGTGGAGTGCTTAATTAGGTACATAATCTATGATTCAATCAAATTTTTAAGCTCTTGTGCCATTAGGGATTCTACCTTCGAGTTGAATAGACTTTTATTTTATTAGATGGGATTAGATCCCTCGACCAAGTCAATAGTGTGCTAGATTATGCTAGGATTATATCCTGTGAGATCATCGTAGGTCTAAGCCATGAATCTATTATACTTCGTGCATAAGGATCTCAACTTCTCTTTATCATTTGTTGGGATGTTCTTGCCCACTTTAAGATTCCTACCACCTCCAACATCGAGGTCCTCATAGTCCTCCTTATCAATTGTGAATCTTTTTTTACTACTTCTCACATCCTTATAGTCAAAGAGGTTCTCAAGAGTGATTAATCCACATGGGAGCTTATTGCTTTTCAGTTGAATTACTTGCTCCTTACTAGCCTCTTCAAATCTAGGTTGTGCTCAATCAAAATACTCTCTTGGTTGTGGTAAGAAGGTAACAATCTAAGCATAATCTCTAAAGACCTACCAGTTCTAGTCATTATCAAGGATAGATGGTTGGACAAAGGTGCATACTATGTATTGGTTCTACACTAATTTGGAGGCTGGCTCAAATTGTAATCTGATCGAAGCCATTCTATTTGTAGCATGGTTTTGAGATCTTGAGATGACTTGGATATTAAAAACCTCAAACCTTTTGATTATGTCCCACACTTTGTGTTGGTAGGACCACATTCTCGTGTTATTAGTGGCTATCTATCTTCAGATCTATCTTACTAATAGCTTAGAATCTTCAAACACTTGTATCCTTTTTACACACATCTGCTCTACCAAAGTTAGAATGTGAACAAGTCCTTCATATTCTACATCATTTTTTAAACATGAGAATAGAAAGAAAAAATCTCTAAAGGTTTTTTACCTAGTTAGAGATACAAAATGAATGTTGGCTCTGGAGCCAACCTTACACCTAGCACTATCAAAATGCAACGTCTATAAGTTGTTGTCACCTAGTTTGCTTGGTTTTTCTTGCTCTTTGACCAATTTATGTAGGGCCTTGTCCCCATCAAAGATTACATAAATGCCTAGACCAGTAGTATGGAAGTTCCCAAAAGGGTTAGAATTAAGAAACTGATTAAGTAGGACCTCTTATTTGGTGGTCTGATTACGTGTGACCTCTTCTTATTCTAACATCTCCATGCAATACATATTCTTCTTAGAAATTGAGGTTTGTGTCACTTAAAAAATTTGTACTATATCTTCTCTGATGTGTTCGGGATGCAAAGGCTCAAATAGGATCTTAATCTTTGCTTTGTGCTTGGTTCTTAATATTAAGTGAGACCAGTTAAGCACCAGGTATCCACCAAGCTTTATTGTAAAATCCCTTTGATAGGCACATTCCAAAGATGTGGAAAATGTTAGTTATGACCACTTCCTAGGTGTTAGTTTGGCTCAGACAAGAAAACAAGGTCAAAGAGGTGTCTTTAATGCGACCAATGGTTGGGACCTTATTTCCATCTAACTAGATAATTCCCTTATCAAGAGGTTTGTAAAGCAATTTTTCCCTTATTTTTTTGGTTTTCGGTTCTTATATTTTTCAGCTTTGAGATGATCCACACTTTAAGAAAAGGTTGCTCCAAAAGCACACAATGCGTCATGTGGTGGCTACACATATTTTGTTTATCATTTTCCTTTTGGGAGCAAGCCAAAGCATGTGTGAGCTCAATGGGAATTGTCTCTAAGGCTATTTTCATAAATTTGAGATTCCCTGCGTACTCGACATGTCATCTCTTTGCTTCAGGAAAGTAATTGTTTTAAGGAGTGATCTCTTTGGATGGAGTTTGTTAGAGCATGATGGGTCTTTCTTTCTTTCATGGTGGAAAATTCGAGTCAGTTGTTAGGTCTCAAGAGTGTAGGTTATAGAACTTAAGATAATTCTAATCTCTTAATAAACTCTTGGCTAATGAACGAGGAAAACTAGGTTGTTTACTTCCTACTCTTTAGGCTCTTCTAAACCTAGGTGGGTGTACCTAAGTGATATGGAATATTTTGAAGGCTATGATCTTTACTCTAAGAAATCTCCTCACAATGGAATAAAGGGGGGTGAAGTAGATGCAATGTTAATTGTTAACTGCTCCTATTACTAGTATTGAGATTTGAAATATGAATGAATAAGATTTTGAAAAAAAATTAAGATGGAATTGGTATTGACTAGTGCATATTTTTGTTGGGCTAATGGATTCAAGAGATGGGTGATGATTATATAGACAAGATTTTATGAGATAGGTAGATCTTCTTTGCATCTTAACTTAAACATTTGGACACTTTGAATGTCTGCACTTTGTGCAAACGTGAAAGAATACTAATTATTTAGACTCTTCTTGGTGATCCCAGTGATATCTCGTTATGTTACTGTGAAGCTGTGAAAGGATTTAATTCAGATGTGAAGAGAAACAAATTAAGATTATCTACTTAAAAGGAATTTAATCCAAATAGGAACTTATTAGATCAGAATTATTAAAATCAATTTTAATTCTTCTACACAAAGAAACCAATCAAAAACATCAAACAACTACAACAAATGTGTATTGAAAAATTAAATGTACATCGAGACACTTAATTCAAATAACATAAACAACCACTTTGGAGATAGCTAAATAACATATAAACATACAAATCCACACAACTATTGAACACTTAAAAACAAATTAGAACTTATGCATAACCTTCTCCATTATGTTTATCATCAAATAGTATGTACTATAATGATAGTCTTTGATATAAATTAGATGGGAAAGATTTTGCAATCTATCTTCTTACTATGCCTACCCTAAAAATTAAAATTATGTGATGATCATTTCAATCACCACATATCCAACATATAGAAAAATATTTTGAAGAGGGTACACCTCTTCATAAGTTTCTTTGGGAATTAACAATAAAACATTAACAACTATCCTCTAGTGAGCCACAAGTAAACTTGTGTTATATGATCCAAATATTCTTGTCTCAAGTGTGTGTTAGCATCCTTTGAAGCATTCCTTGCATCTATCTTAGTGATGATCATCTTCTCTAAATTCTCATTCTTGGTTGCTCTCAAGGCTCCCTACAGTATTAAATGGCACTCTTTCTTCCATTCACTCTGATTCTTTAATTCTCCATCATCTTTGAATAGTGAAGGTGCCGCTTCCCTTGAAGAATCTATGAATTATTTAGCATCTACCTATATTTCCTTATAATATTTATTGTGTTTCCTCATCATACCCTCGATGGTTGTAATGGCTCCAGTGTCATAAATGCTTCATTTTTTCATTTCATGGATGTTTTCCTAAATTATGTCATTTATTATCTTTTGTTCCTGAATAGCAGTGTGACTCTTGGAGTGAGTCACCCAAAACTTATCCATCTAGACCATCAGGTTAGTGTGCCTCTTTTGGAATACTGCATAAAGTGTGTCAAATCTTGCCTTGCTCACTTGAGTGTGCACTTCCTCACTTTGGCCCTATGATTGGGAACCTTCTCCTTGAGTTAACATTCTACCAGAACCCTTGAATGCATTCTTGATTGTGTCTTTTAGGAAACCATTTTCTTTAAACACTCTCTCATTATTCAACTTTTACATATCTCACTCAATTATCAGCATTTTAATCAATGCTTTATTCAATTTGGCAACATTTATGCCAATTTCAACTATGACCACATGATTAGTCTCTCCTACCTTAAGTGATCACATGAACGAATTCCTTCTTAGTATCAATGATCACAATTTTCTTATGTGGGGGATACAATGCCCAAATCAGAATAGATTTTGTGTTGGGATTATACCTTGATCCAGTATATACTTTTGTCACACCTTCTAGATTGAACTTATTCCTAGTATGAATATTATGTAGAAAACCATCAAAAACAAGAGTAGAATTAAAATCCAAACCAAGGAAAATCATCACACTAGACTCCTCTAATATTTTTCTTCCTCTTTCTGGAGTCATGTTCTTCATCTTGTTGTTTACATCGACCTTAAATGTGCTAAGCAACTAATTTTCATTGTTGGGTGTAATGTCTGTGACTAATTCCTTTATTTCTTTTCCATTTTTCTTGTACAAGAAAGATCTAAATTTAGGAGGCTTTATAAACTAATTATCAGAAACAAAGGATTTATAGTCCATTTTCCTAGTATCTACATCAGATGATTCTTCAACTTCTTGTTCTCTTCTCAGAGGTTGATACTCTTCAATTCTCAGTTTGGGAATATTTTTAGGTTGTCCTCAGGGTTATTTTTCATCAGAAGACTCCTCATCACTAAAGGACAACATTTCTGCTTCAAGTATCTCCCTCATCTTTTGTTCCATTTCCCTGTTATAGTTATCAATTGCCAATGCGGCCTCTGTTTCTTCCATATTTCTAATTATATCATCATGGGGATATGGTATATGATCATATCCACCTAGATTTTGTTTTTTCCTTGTAGAGACAATATAACGCTCAAGATAGAATGCCTTTCTTGGCGTGCCCTTCTTTATATTGAAATGTAAAAACTTATCCAAAATAAAATCATACCCTTCCTTCAATACCACGGTGAAATATCCAAAGAATAATGTACTTGGCATAAATTATTTCTTCTCATATGTACTCAAAATCATAACATTGGAGTAATCCAATTTCCTAACAATCTCTAGATATGCAATACTATTTGGAATAGTTTTTGGTAAAAGGAAAGGTGTATCTTCAAAACCATACATTTTGATCACAATAGAATCAACATAACAATACCAGACACCCCAATTATGACCTACAGTTGGAGGTCCATTGAAATCCTTGGGACTTAAAAATATCTTTATTTCATTAGATAATGAATAATTACAAGGGTGATTATAAAACCTGTAGAGTGTCTTGACAAAGTATCCCTCAAAATAGACAAAATTGGAATTGAAATACCTACTATCCAAAATAAAAGTCCATAGTTGCACTAGTAATGGCTGACCCTTTTTATCCTATTATGTAAATTCCCTATTCCTTTGGCCACATTCCCAGTTCTTGCCCATAGTATAGTATCATGTGCATAAGAGGGGAATAGTGTTTAAAATGTAGTGTAGAAGATTCATTCTTGATGGCCATTAGCCCTAATTCTATTCCTATAGAAATGTGTGAGGCATACTCAAAAGGCCCTGCATTATGGAATTGTATATCGACAACAATTACCATTAGCCCTATAGACATGAATTCAAAAGCCTATGTTCCTATTATTTGGCATGTTGAGAAGTAGGTATATTTTAAGTAGGGCTTGAATAGATCAACATGAAAAGGAGGGCCTTCATTATCTTCAAGTGGCACTAGGTTCCCATATTTCCTAGGCTGTGTAGTGGTAACCCCCATCCCTTGTAAGTATTATCCATCCTCTAATACTCCTTCTCCAAACCCTCATGCACTATGGGTTCATCACACAAATAATCTAGTTTAAAAACATTACCTAGTGTAGTTCTTGATATATGTAGAAAAGGATCTCCTTGTGGGTTGCAGATGGCTTTGAGGTTTGGGTTATAATGTTTATCTAAAATTTTAATGAGCTCTACATTTATAGAGACATTGGGAACAACCATTTTTCCTAGATCATTGAAATTCCATGGGTTGCACATTTGTTCAAATCTATTTCTCTGATAGTGGTGAAACATAAAAAAATCATATCCCTTAATAAGAGTCCATACATTGCCTGTGTGTTTACATTTATCTTCTAATTTCTCTACATCAACCCTTAATTATGCAGACCTTCTGGCTTTCATCCCTAAGCCAGGAAATTGATCAATGAGGTCTTGGTATAATTTTTATTTTAATTTCGGGTTTATTTTAGTTTTCTATTTTTTACTCTTGGATTGGCTACTTTCATCCTGTTGCTTCCTACCTTTTGTTTTTATAGAATTTGAATCTTCCATTTTGAAACTTCACAAGGTGGAAGAATTGAATTGTAACTTATCAATTGCAGAGAGACTCAATATTATTACTTGTGTATTCTAGCCAAACTAAATTCCTTGACTCCCGCTCGATCTCTTGTCCTTTTTGCTGCAACTCCTAAATTATTTTTTGGCTCAATTTTTTTCAATCAAGAAATATTTACATAAAGTTCATTCATGTAGCCATTAATTTCTGCAACTAGAATTGAATGCAATAGTCTTCTCAAATTTTTAAATGTTAGATCGATACAAGAAGGTTGCATCGGTGAAACCTTTATGCCCTTTGGTCGATCTATGTGCTTTATTTGGTGCCACTTTTATTATACATTCATAATCGATCACCAAGACATAACTGAATGTCCCTTTAATATGAATCATCCCTTTAGTTCTCATGCTTAGTCGAAAAGACCATCTAATAATCTTATCGATGGTATATAATTGCCCCTTTTCTTGTTTTTTAACTTTCATTATTTCAAGGAGAAAATCATGAGGTCTTCCTGATGTCAAGGTGGTCTGGACCATTTGAAATCCTTTTACTCATCACCTAGTGTCTTTCCAACAAATTATGACCTTCCCATGTTACCATCAGGCTGACATGTACTATCACTGAGAGAATAGAATTTTTTTCCAATGATGTTTGTCTCCCCGATGTACTTTTTCCATCACTTCATTCATTTGGGTAAGTCAGTGAGACTTTCCCAAAAAAATTCCTTTGTCGGTGTAACCCTCATGGTGGGAGAGATCTGAGGGACTTATCTTGATTGCATATGTCTCCCTGATACATTTTTTCTCCTACTTTATCGGTGAAATAAAATATGTTTCTTGCTAATGAGGTTTCTATCAGTGTGACTCATGAGCTCGACATGATTTGAAAACTTCACTCTGATTACTTTTCTCATGCCAATAGGTTTTTATTAGTGAAAAAATATGTATTTTCCTCCCGATTATGTGCTCATGTTATCTTTGGGGTCTTTGATTGTTGTGACCTAATTCATTTCTTCTCGATATTGCAAAAAATGTCCAAATGAAGGGCTATGAATTGTTGATCAGAAATGAAGACACGTGGTCTTCCCAATAGGGACCAATTTCTCTTCAAAGCTTTTTCTCAACTATGGTTAGAGAGATTATAATATATTAAAGGCCATATTTATTGGATTATTAGTCAGCATAGGTTAAAATATGGATCTGGTCACAAAAATCTCAACAATTTGTATTGATCATTAAATTAAGGTGTGGAAAATTTATGTGGTATGTGAAAGGTGAGTGGGTGGAGGCCAGTGAAAATGTGAGATTTTTCTAGTCCTAATAGTGGCTCTAACTAGGGATGAATGATTGTGAGATAATTGCAAGAATCCAAAATAATCTCTAAGAGCCAGACCATGAATGAAAGATGGAATGAAGTGAGAACCTAAAACTACTATGCATGGAAATTATATATTTCAAGAAGTATTTTTAAGAATTTTCCATGCACCAGGGAAATTATCGACCTCCTCCTAGACTACTGTGCATGGAAGAAATTATTTTAAGAGGTTTCTCAAGAATTGTCCATGTACTGACAATTCTTAATCCTCTTTGTGGTCTTAAAGATTTTTATTTTTTTAAGAATTGTCTATGTACTGGGAATTCCTATTCTTCCCCTGTCATGTTCTGAATATAATATGAGTCTTCACCACCCTTACCAACAATGAAAAATTATCCCAACCATAGAGCTTCAAATTTTCCATGCTTCCCTTTGTCTTGACTCCTAGCATTCCACATGAGGGCCATGCCATTTACTTCAAACTTTCTATTTTTGGACCTTTTGTCATATAGGTATTTCATTTGCAATTTCTTCTTCTTATTGTGTTGTTGGGCTTGATCCCTGAACTCATCAAGTTCAATTAATTCTTCCATCTTGTCCTCCATAGGTTCAAGAGCATCTAAGTCTTCTTGCAATATGAACTTA
>CM021109.1:152969224-153284953 GCA_007115665.2 Sequoiadendron giganteum | reverse complement strand
TGTTAGGGCATGGGGGTTTTCCTTTGTCAAACCCCTTTTCGGTAATTAAACCAAAATTATGAAATAAGATAATGGAGAATGAAATATAAAATAATGCAATTAGAAACTTTCCATGAAGATTGATCTTGAGGTTATAGAATGCTACCCTTGAATGCTTTGGAAAGATGTCTCGATGACTTAGAATGCTAAAACCCTAGCTTGCTTTACTTGAGATGAAAGAATCATGAATATATAGTGAATTATTTATGAATTAGGATTTAGAGGCTTGTTTATATAGGCAATCCACCTAAAATTCCTGTTAATTTGATCCCCAATACTAACATGAAGGAAAATTAAAATGAAACCCTAATTTTTCCTACTCAAACCTCAAAAATAGCCCAAATAGGACTAAGTTGCTAAGATGGGTGACTTAGTCCCACCTAGATGGGACTAATTTTCCCAAATGTGTGACTTGGTCCCATATGGTCTCTTTTTCCAACTGGATTATCAGGGAATGCATAAATTAGGTTTATATGTTAATTTTATCAAGTATTTGATCAAAATAAGCCTTGGGATGCACAATATGGGGTCATTGGGGCCTATTAATGGTGATATAAGGGGTGATTAATGAAAGGGTGTCTAAAATAGGACAAAATTAAGCACAAAATTATCTCTTTCTTCAAGAGTATGCAATTTTTGGTGACATATTTAACCCCCATTTTAGTGAGAGGATGAACTTGCTTCAAACTCATGCTAAAGTAGACATTCAAGAGGGGTCCAATTGTACCAATGTAGATGGAAAATGATTACAAGGATCAAAGCAGCAGTCAAGCCACCAAGATCCAAGATCCTAATTCAAACCAACATAAGCACAAAAGGACATGCACAAGGTGAATGATTTTCAAAAAAACAAGATACATGATCATGCAAGAACAAGAATAAGAAAAAGTAAAAAGGTGGATCAAGCTTTGATCATTTTTCCAACATGTGGATCAGATCTAGGTCGTTTGTCAAAAAATGCATACTCACTCTAGGCGACAAAACTCATGGTTATCTGTCGGGTGAGAAGGCCCAAAAAAATGGTTTAGTGAGAAAGTCATTCCAATGTGTCAGCTTCCCACCATATAATGAGAAATTCATGCTAGTGTGTCAGCTTCCCAGATCATACTAACCATACCGAAGTTACCCTCCTGATAACTTTGATACGGTACCACAATGTAATACCTTTTTTTATTTAATTTTTTTTGAATTTCATTTAAAAATTTTGTTAAAGGATATTTTTATTTGTTCATGTAAGGTCTTATTCTTAGGGAGAATTGTGCCTAACATCTCCAAGAGAGGACAAGTCAAAGTGTTAGATCGTTTCCCATGGGATGCCTTGTTCACATCATGCCATGTAAGTAGATCGTACACTCTTGGACGACATCAAACCCAATGACACCACCAAGAAGATGACACATCACAAGAAAAATAAAAATCATAGCATGAATTTTTTTCCAAAAGATGTCATCTATGTATTCCCCACTTTAAAGCGGTTGCTACACCATCACTATGATAAATTGCTTTAAAGTAGCCAATGATAAATGCTAAGAATATATGAGAGCCAACCTGGAAAGCCCTATACCAAGTCACATGTTTCCGAATTAAGCTACATCATGAAAAGGTAGTATGTCACATGCAAGTTAACTTAAGACATGTCGCTCATTTCCAAAGCTTGCTCTTATATGTTCATGAAAGGTTAATGACTAGCCAAAAGAGAAAACAACAAGTGACATATGAGGACAAGGCTGCTTAACCCCTTTCCCCCACTTAGTGCAGGACAAAGGTGAGCCTAGAATGGATGATGATATGCTTCTCCTTGAAATAGTGAGTATGCTATGATCCTACAACTATTTCATGGAAAGGAACAACATCTAATGTTATTTATGTTGATAAGTAAACAAAGTTTTTGCTTGATATGGATTTAATGAAATATCTATCAATTTAGGATGTACCGAGGGTAAAGTTGTCTTGGAAGAATTGTGTGTGAGAGTGTTGACATTGGACGAAGGTATTTTTTTTGAAGGACAATAACCCAAGTTGTCATCCAAAGAGTTTTGTCACTCTTTTTGGATTTGGTGGTTGTTCAATTTCCTCAAAGTTTATCTTGGATGTTGTCTTGTAAGGTGGTTGAAGTGGATGTTTGTGACATGACCATTTTTTCTCTTCCCTCATTAGATTCTTTTGTTATGATCATGTATTCCCCTAGGGATATTGGTATGAAATCAAAGGTTTTCGAAGCCTCTTCCAATAACTTTGTGGCTATATAAAATTTCTTTTGTTTTTTGATATTATTTTTCTTGGTACTGATCATAGTACATGTAACTTTTTTCATTTGAGGAGTATAAGGTGGATTTTCATAAACTCCTAGCATTTGCGTCAAGTCTTAATCTATATCAATCAATTCATGATGCTTCAAAGTGAGGTTAATTTTTGGTTTGCACATGATAGTGTTGATTTTTCTTGCACCATGATATCTTCCCTATTAGGAGAGTGTTTAGGAGAACTAAAAATAGGATGTTCAGGACATTCTTTGTTTGGTTCTTCAAGATTGAGTTCATCGCAAGTAAGGGAATGGTAAATGGTTGAATGATCTTTCTGAATAAGGGTTTCCTTGGGTGAAGGGGAACAACAAATATTCTCATGACTCTCATGGGTTGTATTTATAACATCAAAGTGTCTAGCTTATAAGTAGGAGAGATACTAGGAGAAGAACAAGTATGATTATCATGATCATTTATAATTTCATTACTTTGTTCCCTAATGTCTTCCAAAATAGGATAGATAAGAAAAGCATCATAAAGAGGGTTGTTATATACCTTAAATATTTGATCACCTAACATGAACATATGTAGATCATATATAATCTCATCTTCCTCAAAATCACTCTTAAAAGAAAAAGGGGAATGGGAATTAGGTAAGGTGACATTTATAATGTCATTCTATTGTTGTATAATTTATTCCAAAATGGGATGAGTAGAAGGACAAACAAGATCGTCATGATTCACAATGATTGTATCTTCTTTTGCCAAGATACCTTCGTCACTAAAAGAAGAGGTATCGGGAGAAGAAAAATTATGATCATCATGATTACCTATGTTTGTATTCTCTTCTATCAAATCATCCATGAAAATAGGAGAGGGTGTAAGTCTAAGGGCAACATTATCATTGTCATTCTCTTGTGGTAAGAGACTATCATAACTAGGGAATGCATTTAATGAATGACTAGCATGTGTATTAACTAAATTTTTCTTTCCAGTTTTGGAAATATTGAAACTATCATTTTTTAGCAATGCAATATTAAGACCTAAATCAAATAAGAAGGTATTCAAAAATTAGGTTCACCAAAATGTAGCATAGATTTTGCTCACCTCTTACACCTCTAGGGTTTTGCTCCTAATGGGTAAGGGACAAAGACCTGTGCTTCATTCAAGAATACCCTAGATATTCCAATGCAATATAGATTGAAATTTGTCAAAGGAGATTGTTCCTAAGGCTAGAAGCTGATAAGGAAGATAAACTATGGATGCAAAACTAGAGAGATGTAAAGTGTTTGAAAACACATTATGATATGAAGAAAGACCTAAAAGGATGAATATAAATGCAAATAAGAAAGAATAAAATGGAAAGCATGGACCTAGAAATGTGTTGAAGACTGGATTGAAGGCTAGAAATGTTGTTGATCTTGAAATTCTGGCCTATTGGGACAAATTCACCATTCTGGTTGACCTAGTCCTAGATCTGGAAAAGTGCTTTGGGGCTTGTTTTAGCCAAATGGGTATCTAGATATACAAAAACTTTAAAAAATATGTGTAGTGGGACTAAGTCACCACAACTGGGGGAAGTGTCCACTTTGACTTTTCTATAGATGTGAAAGGGAAATTTGTAGCTCCCAACCTAGAATTCCTCTCCAGATAAGTTTTCAGATCCAAAACTGGAGAATTCGTCTTGTAGGTGTTCTCCAAGCTTCTCATAGGGTTTTGAAAACCTTGAAGGGCTTTGAAACTTTGATGATAACTTTTCCAATCTTTCTCTTTGACAAATTTGCAAACAAGACTTGCAAAACACATGCAAAGAGAGAAAAATGTTGAATGTTAGGGCATGGGGGTTTGCCTTGGTCAAACCCCGTTTAGGTAAGGGTATGTGCAGGATCATGATAGGCCAAAAAGTGGCGATATGTAAGTGATATGATAGCCCATGTGGCTGATGACTTTTTTTTACCCAAAATTGATGAAACGAAAAGGGTTTTTAGAGGAGATTCTCAGCTTTCCACCAATATAAATTATGCTTTACTTTGAATTTAATAAATAATTATTTTTCATTTTCTATTAGAATTACGAAAAAAGTCTTGATTGATAGGCTGATTGAACAAAATCTATAACTTTCAAACGGTATCACATTTTTTGAATCTGAAACATGCCTCACATTCTATGCTATGCATACTATAGGATTAAAAAAAAAACTGAATTTCATGAAGTTTTGACCAAGCTAAGGTGGTTAGAGAGATGAGATTTTATATTTTTTAAAAGTTGTAATAAAAAATTCATAATTAATTATTTACATGGAAAAAAATTATTAAAAAATATGCATCACATTGGGACATGAGTCCTCTACTTATATCTAAAAGCTTATAAAAAAATATTATCATTTTATAGCGGTTAGGGTGGTCAGACAGACACCTACTTCTTATTTTTACCCTGAAATTTAAGTACTACTACATTGAAATTTCAAATTTTCACTAAATAGATTTTATTTTTTTAAATAAAGGTCTAGTAGTTTAGAAACTACATTCAATTTGCTACAGATTCTATTTTTACATTTTTTTGAAATAATATAGATAACTTATTCAAAGTTTTGTGTCAAGTTGTCTAACTCTAATTTTCTGACTTTTTATTGCCACTTAAGGGCCTATTTTTTCCATGATGATCCTGCACATACCCGTAATTAAACTAAAATGATGCAATAAGATAATGCAGCATGAAATATGAAAAAATTCAATTAGAAACTTTCCATGAAGATTGATCTTGAATTGTTGCAATAATGGTTGAAGAATCTACCCTTGAATGCTTTGGAAAGATGTCTTGATGACTTAGAATGCTAAAGCCCTAGCTTGTTTGGCTTGAGATGAAAGATGAATCATGAATGAATAGTGAATGATCTATGATTTATGGTTTAGAGGCTTTATTATATAGGAAATCCACCTAAAATTCCCATTAATTTGATCCCCAAGGCTGAAATAGAGGAAAATTAAACTTAAACCCTATTTTTTCCTATTGAAACCTTGAAAATAGCCCAAATAGGACTAAGTTGCAAATTTTGGTGACTTAGTCCCACCTGGATGGGACTAAATCACCCAGATGTGTGACTTGGTCCCACAGGGACTCTTTTGCCAGTTGGATTGTCGGGGAATGCATCAATTGGGTTTATATGTTGATTTTATTGAGTATTTGATCAAAATAAGCCTTGGGATACACAATATGGTTTCATAGGGGCCTATTAATGGTGATATAAAGGGTGACTAATGCAAGGTGTCTAAAATAGGACCAAATTAGGCACAAAATTGTCTCTTTCTTCAAAACTATATAATTTTTGGTGACAGCCAACAAGGGGTTTGATTGAGGCAAACCCCTATTCTCTAACCCCGCAACCATTTTTACCTCTTTTTGTATGTGACTTGCAGGTCTAGGTTGCAAATTTATCAAGTAGAAATATTGGAAAAATTTTCAACAAGTTTTCAAAGAAATTCAAAGTTGTGAACAATCCTTGGAGGAGCTTGGAGAAGACCTACAAGCAATTTGGCAGTTTTGGACATAAATTTGAATCAAGAACAAAAGAGAAAATTGAGAGCTATAGAATCCAACTTTGAATTTTTAGAAATTCAAAAGTGGATTGATTCACCACTATTGGTGAATTATTCCCATTATACATATTTTTCAGAGATTTTTGTAGATCTAAGTACCCATTTCTCTAAAACCTATTCCAACATAGTTTTACTCAAAATTGGATTGATTTTCCTAGATTGGTGTATGAGTCCCAACTGACATCAATAGTGGATTTTTCATGATTACAGGCCTCCATTATGCCTTCTCTAGTTTCCCAAGTGCACATCTCTAGTTTTACTATTTTTTATTGCTGTTTGTTTGCATTTCTAGGTCATTCTTTGAAGCATTGCATCAAAATAGTGTTTTGCATTTCATCATTTATTGCATTGTCTTTCTAAGTCTAAAATTGGTGGTGAACCCCTCATTTACTTCATTTGATCCCCTAGAACACTCCCTTTGTCATATTCCAATCTCCTTCACATTGAAATCTCAAGGATTTGTTCTTGAATGAAATGTTGAATATTGTGGCCCCAGATCCTAAACCCTAGTTGAACACCACAAATTTTTCTATTTCAGGTGTTTCCAAATAAATATATTCCATGAAAAAGAAGAGGGGTTTCCCCCAAAATAAAACTCCAAATACATGAGGGATCCACGGATTCTGGGTCAGTATATTTTTGCTACAATGTTTTTATAGAGCTCATAACTATCATCATTCCCCAAATACTCATTGAACTAGAAGAATGACACAAAGAGAGAAAAAACAAAGAAAAAGCCTTTTGGTTCAACATAGAAGAGACATGAATGTCTTGACGCCTTGCGTCATATTCGAAAGGAAAACACAAGACAAAGGAAAAGATAAAAAATTTACAACATAGAGAAGAATGTAGATACAAATATCTTGGAATTCCACAATGAGAGAGAAACATCAAACAAAATGACATGGGGGATCACATTACACGCATGCAATCAAAAAAAATAATAATGTAATTTAAGACTAGTAAGGAACATGTGAGTAAACCTATTAGCATGTCGTCTACATCCCAATCATGTTCATCGTATAGATAAGGAAGATAACTAGCCAAAGGGACAATAGAAAGTTTCAAAGTAGGGCCATCACCAATTTCAACACTCTTTTTAGGAGAATTATCATATAAGCTCATAGAAGAGGAAAACAATGTATTGAATTCATTATGCACCTCCTCACCAATTTAATAAACCTTGTCACCATCATCCAAGTTAATCACAACAAGAGGTCAAATAATAATATCTAAAGAAGGCTTTGATACCTTTTGCAATTGTGGTATAGTATCTTTTTTTTTAGTGAAGAGGGAGACTCATCGTGTATTGTTTTAGTCAAGTTTGGATTTTGATTTTCTTTGTTGTTTGTTTCTTGTTTAATATTTGAGAAATAACATGACATCTAGGGGCCTATTCTCTCTAGCATGTTTGTTTCTTTTGGTACGATTGTTAAGTTGTGTGTGTGTAGGAGTGGGTGTATCAACCACAAGTTTTTTTCTTCCCTAAGGGGAGGAACAGAAGGAACCATAGGAGGTTGTTCAACCACTTTCTCTTTAGCTTTGTAAAATATATTAACCTTAGGAGGTGTGGTGGGATTATTTTCATTATCTCTTGGTATTTTGTAGGAGGTAGGTAAAGGGTTTGTCTTAGGTTGGTCTCATTATTTGGAATCTCTTTAGGTTCAATCATGGTTTCCTCAAGGATGGAAATCTTGGTCATATGTTGAGGCATGTTTATAAGTGATAGTTTTTCTATGTAATTTTCCTTAAAATTTTGGTAGGATTTGAAAAATAAGTCTTCTTTAGGTTTAATAGGTTCCATAGGCTTAGTCCAAAATAAATATAATGAAAATTTCCCACGGGAAGACAAAGGGTTAAAGCCACTATGGTGGGAAGTGAAAATTTCATTGTCAAAGGGAGAATTTAAGAATTTATGAACAATCAACGAGACGACTTCCATGGAGCATAGTCATGGGTAACTAAGCTTCACACATAATTGATCTAACATCGGGATGATGGAGAATGATACATCTTATGTTTTTGGTCCTATTTGTAAAGGTAAAGTGATCGATCCCATCATAGAGTAAGTGAAACCATTATGTGTCTTTATCCATGCTTTTGGTTTATCATATGTTTCTTGATAGAGTTCAAGAACAAGTAGGAATTCCTTAGTGATCACATTCTTTCCATAGATGGGATCAATTAATAACCCATTAGTGGGCTTGTCATTGATTCAGCCAACTATGTAAAGAGGACCATCAGGTGCATGTTTAAGTATATCTTGTGAGAAAGCAATATCAAGAGGTTTTTTAGTTCATCCTTACGATGTTGAGTTTTGACCAATGTAATCAAACCATCGATAGGATTTTTTTCTATAGGATCTTGTTTATCAGTATTCATGTTGTCATCATCCATGTCAACATTCATCACATCATTCTTCATAGTTTCACTAGCTTTGACAAATGAAATATTATGATTTGGCATGGGGTTAGTAAATATTTTCAATTTTTGGTTAGGAGGGGCAATGGAATTATTTCCTTAATCATTAACATTGCCAACTAAAAGTCGACCAAAATCAATCAAGTCTTGCACAAGATGTTTAAGATGCTTACAATGTTTTGTGTCATGTCAATTTTATCGATGATAATGACAATAAGCATTCGATCTAAATTTTAGAGGTAAAGGCTTAAATTAGTATCGAGAGTTTGAATGGGAGAAAAGGTTATCATTTTCTATTCTAAAGGTTGTGACATTGTTTTATGAAGGGTATCATGTAAGGGATTGAATTGCCTAGTCGGATCCCCAAATGCAAAAGGAGTTATCTTCCTTATAGTAGCCACTTGTGTATCAACATGTTGAGTTGTTTTTTGAGGGGGTTAAGTTGAAGGAAGCCTTTAATCTATTTTTAAAAGTTTGATAATTGATTTGGTTTATAGATTCGAGCTTCTTTGGTCGGCTAGAGGTGGATTTTATGTCACAACTACTAACTGAGTTTCAATAATCATGAAGGGAAGCACACAAGTGCATAAAGAAGGGGAAATTCAGCATGGTAAGCTTATATTTTATCTTAGTTTACAATTTATTAATGAACATCCTTTGAAGGTGAGGATCATGAATCTTTACATCAATTTGGGAATAAAGTGATTGGTAGTGTGAAATAAATTTTGCAACCTTTTCATCATCTTTCTGCTTACATCTCATCAAATTGGCTAAGGTCATTTTGGGAGTTATATTCACTTGGAAATAGTTTATAACTTTCTCAACAAGATCATTCAATGAAGGAATATAGTTATTTATTAATGAGGAAAACCATTCTAAGGTGGTATTTTTAAAGGATCTATGGAAAATCTTATCCAAGAAGTTATCCTCAAGAATAAAGTCACTACATAGGGAAATATAAGAAAAAACATGGTTAGAAGGATCTCCTTTACCCCATATTTCTTGAATATAGGCACCTCTATAACTTGTGGCATTGGTGTTGTCAATATCTCCAAGGATAAGGGATTAATTTTGACATTATATGTAGGTTGGCTATTCTGATTTTGGTTTATAGTGGAAACTTGCCTTTGAAGGGATGAAACAATTCATAAAATTTGATTTATGAGGGTGTCATTGTTTGCATTTTGAGATAGGGGTGAATAAGGTGGAGGTTTGTATGTTTTCAAGGGACAAGTTAATGGAATGATTATAGGAGGTAAAGTGGTAGGATATATAACGTGTGATGCCACAAAGGTACCAGGGATGCTAGTGGAAATACCCAAGGAAGGAATCACATTACTAGTAGGTTGCATTGTTGTTGTAACTTGAGGGTTGGTAGAGGTAGGAATAGAGGAATTTTAATTCCTACTTGTCTTGGTACACTGTTCGAAGGTAAGGTACAACTAGTGGTTGAGGTAAGATTTTTTCCAAAAGTCTGAACTATGTTATGCACAAGGTAATCTCCTTCACTTTCAATCATTCGATGTATGTTATCTATAGTAGGGGTGGCAATGGTTGAAATTTTCTTAGTGCTTATTTGATTTTTTAGGTTTGCTAAGTCTTCATGAATTTGTATTATGTTTTCTTGTAGAATTCTAGCAACCATTGTCTCAAAATTTGTTACACTACTTGAAGGAAAAGAGTTGTTAATGGTATGGTCCATACCTAGTGAACTAGTGTCAACACTAGTAGTGAAAGAGATAGATAACCCAAGATCCATGATGATTGTGCTATCACAGGATTACATGAGTCTCAAACTTCATCTCACTATAGTATTAGCAATAGGACCTCATACAAGGGACAATCAAGGAAATGCAAAATGCAATGACAACAAGATAAATTCTATCCTCTAATTTTGATTCAAATGAAATTAAGCTTGATGCAATGAAATGAAGAAAAAATAAACTTTGTAAACTAAAACAGATAACTAACACCAATAAACAAAAACACAGAAACAAAGAATTTAATGCTAGAAAATGCAATTTAAAATCTAAAACAGGACTAAATCACCTAGAGGGGTGTATGAGTCACAATCAAGGTTTTTTAGGGGTTTGAATGGTGAATAATAGTCACCATAGAATACCCAAAAATTAGGAAAAATCTCATGTACCGGGACTAAATTTCCTAGAAGGGCATATGAGTCCCAGTTTAGGGTTTTTGTAAACATTTTAAAAAAAATTGAGTGAAGGTTATGCTTTTTGGTTTGTATGTGTAGTGTAGGAAAATACATATCCTTGCATTTTCACACTTTTTGGGTCCACCTTGATTTTTTCATCCTTATTTATGTCTTAATTGGTCCTATTTTGCATCCACAAGCCTTATAAACTATATCTTTTTTTGCAAAATCCTTACAAACATCAATGGATAAAGGATAAAGGATAATTTAATTATTTTGGCTGAGTGTCCTTGATTTTTGGGTCAGCACTAAGATTCCACCTAGGGTGTCTTTGACCCCCTAAGGTCTTGGAACCCCCTTCTTAATAGAACCTTAAATGGGCCCTTTTTTGGAGTCTATGCCCCAAGTTTTCAAGACTTGGGACTAACACACCACCTAGGGTGTCTTAGTCCCCCTTAAGCTTTTTTTGAGATTTAATTTCAAATTTTGGCAAGATTTGGCCTCCTTTAATTAATGAATTCATATTTCAACTTGTTTTGGTGTAATTTTGGGATATTAAGCATGAATAAGTATAAATAGAAGTTTCATTCATTGATTTTCATATCTAAGTCATCCTAAGCATTCAAGTATTCACTCCTAAGGAAATGTTATGAGATCAAGATAAATCATCAAGCATTTGGAGCCATCATCAAGATTCAAGCATCATATCAAAGAGATTATTGCATCATGTGTGTTTTTGAGCTAACATTTGTGATGTAGGGTTTTGATTCAAGCACAAAATTCAAGTCGATATCTATCAAGCATTCATTGGATTTGAGATGTGCATTCAAGCTAGCCATTTTACACAATTGTGTAGACTTCATAGCAAGGGTTTGGTGAGTTGTAACATTGCATGTTGTTCATTCATCATTTCCCTCCATTTCATTCTATTTCAATGTTTAATTATCAATAAGGGGTTTGACCAAGGGAAACCCCCATTTACTAACAATCAACAAGTTTTTCCTCTTTTGTGTATTTTTGTTTGCAGATTTAGGTTGAAGAATTGAAGATCATTTGAACTACAAAGTTACAAAGTTGCAAAGTTGAAAAGTTGCATCACAAATTTGTCATCTTCACAGAAACTCACCTACAGGCCAAATTCAAAAGATTCAGAATGTGAGATCTAAGAAGAAGGAAGTGCAGACATTGGACCTCGGGACCACATTCAGAGATTTCATAAATTCAGAATGGGACTAAGTTTCCACCTAGGGCGTCTTAGTCTTCTTGAAGTTATTTTTTAGATATTCTTTCAGATCTAGTTTTGACATTTGAAGACTATGTATTTTCCCCGAAAAATAGTAGTAGGACTAAGTCAATAGTAAGGGCGTCTTAGTCCTCTATAGAAAATTTTGATAGCTTCTTTTCATTTTTCAAAATCCTTGTTACATTTTCAGAACTTCCAGGTACACATACCCTAACTTGCTATTGCATAATTTGATTATTTGCATCATTCATTTAACTTGCATTATTATGTTTTGTGAGTTGAATTCTTATTTGTCTTTTCCAAGATTTTTCTTGGTGGTGAACCCCTCAAAGCTTAAAAGAACCCTTCCTAGGTCTTCCTTTTTGAGAATTGACTCACCTTTGAGGTTGATAGTCAATCCAATTAGGATTCCTAGGACTTTATTCAATGACCTAAAGAGAATAAGTGAACATGCACCTATTTTCCCCATGGTTTAATAGTATAAATGTAGATTTCAAATGAAATTAAATGATGCAAGAGACAAAAATTCAACCTGTTAGGTCTCATAAACGCTAGTTTGAATGAACCACGAGAGTTTTCCATACTCTCACTACGTTAATGGCCAACTAACAAGGCCAACCAATATGGTTGAACCCTCTACTCTTAAGGCTCTGCTAAACCTAGGCGGGTGCACCTATATGAATGACACATATTTTGAATTGTGTTTCCTACTTTACCTAACTATCCACAAATGGCAATTTGATAGTGGAAAGATATGATCCTAATTTGGTATAAATTGTATGTGCAATATCAAAGTGAAAGTTTATATGTTCAATTAAGAGATGTAAATGAAAAGGATGGAAACTATAAGGATAAATAAGACTAGTGCCTTATTGGGTAAAATGGAGTCAAGTGAAAGCTTTAAATAAATGACTTCTATCTGGCAGAGATTCTAATTATTTGGCATATGATATTAGTCTATAACTTGTATAAACATGCAGGAATGTAATTACCAAGCTCTTCTTAGTGATCCAAATGATACTTCCAGATTACTATGAATGACTTGAAGGATTTAATCTTTACTTGAAAGAACCAACCAATCATACTACATGAATTCATCAAATGTGTACTGATAAACTGAGAATATACTTGATATATCAATTTAAATAACAGAGAAAAATCAACCTTGGAGACAACTTGATAATATCTTTAGTTAACTTAACAAATAATTGATACCAGAAGGGTGCCAAATTTTCAAATTTTATTCATTGATCCTTCAAAATTTATACATGCATCATAGTCCTCTTGAATGCCATGATTCTGAAAATATTGTGCTTACAACAATCTATCCTATTCTAATTCTACTTTTTTTCTACTATAACTTCATCGTACATATATACATCATATTTTCAATAGTTGTAATCCTTCATTGTCCACCAATTGCATCTCTTCATTATATTTTAATTAATTATCTTTGACAACTTAAAATATTTTACTCTTCGTTATCTCTATTTCGTAAAAATCATTTTGTAATAAACTTTAATCCCTCTGCTGGCAATCTTCATTATTCACCAATTAGACTATGAGCCGCTTTATAATTACATTTGGTAAAAATATTTTCCCTCATGATGAAAGTATTCCACTTCGTATTTAATTTTACATCTTCCTCTAAAAATACTTCCATTTCAAGATATTAAATTACCTTTCAATTCCACATGAAGAATTAAGACATTCTTTCTTCTGGAATAATTATCTTCCCTTTGGTAAAAATATATCTTTACCCATTTGACAAATATCCTTCCTTCCATCATCACTTATTCCTTTTGGGCTATCGGTGTGACATGATGCATCGAGAAGACTTTCCTTTTTACTCCACCAATTTCACTTCTCTCACTGATGAATTAATTTCAGTGATTACCTTTGTTGGCAATCTTTACCCAAAAAATCCTCTTCGGGTAAAATAATTACTCATCTTGTGACCCTTCAGTGAAATAATTCACTTGTATTTTTACATGGTGAAAATATTTTTTAGATAATCACTTATTTGGTTACTTCATCTCGTAAAATCATTTTACTCACCATTGAAAGTACTCATCATTTTCATTTTACACTTTAGGCAAAAATTATATTCCCCCCCTTTTTTAATGTTATTCCATCTTTTAAATACATATGTAAATTGATTATTACTCTAAGCTCTCCCATGGAAATATTTTACTCCTTGAAAATACGCCTTTATTTAGTCGTGAAAACTTCAGAATTCACCAACACCTCTTAATATGGTGAATTCACCATACTTATTTTCTCCTCATCTGTTTCTTCATCAAAGTAACCTGAATAATCGATGAGACATATTATTTTTTCTACTGACTTCATATCTCTCACCGATGAAATCAGCATGTTGTTGGCCTATCGACAGGACTTTACTTCATCGGGGGGGCTTCAAAATGCTTTCACCGATATCAACTATCTTGCCGATGTCGGTGTGACTTAAAAAACTCATGTCGATCATGTACATCTCACCGATGCATTTTAGGGTTTTTTGCTTTTGTTGCTTATGATGGGGGTATGCTCTGTTACTGCATTCTCTATCGTTCTTAAACAATTTACAAGTACAAGAAGCAATACTTCACCGATTTGATGCTTCAGTTGATGCTATTTCATTATTCTAGTTTATCCTCTACCGACTGTACAGGTGTTTGATCCCGAACTTCTTCCCATTGCCTTGCTTGCCTATATATTATGTTAGAGTAAATGTTTTAACTTATTATGTTGATTAAGTTACCTTTATTCCCTTCTTAAGATTTCACTTTAGTTTGCATAAAGTGACATTTAATAGTTATATTAATTATTAAATGTTTTCTATTAGGGTTTCTTTTAGGTTTCTCCTATTGGGGTTTCTTTTAGGGTTTGCATGATCTCCTTTTCAAGGATTGATCAATTGTATATTCATAATTTCCTTTTTGTTTTGATAAGATAATTTCTCCATTTTTCAGAGGTTCAAACCGTTGTTTGTTTTCTCCATCCATTCTCTTCCTTGTGACATGTATCCATTTGCATGTAGGTGTTCTTAGAGTCTGAAGTTGGTTTTGACAACTCCTACATGGTATAAGAGCTTTCCTACTGCATGCCTATTCTTGTTTGAAGAATTTGGAGCTATTTGGAGCTACAAGGGTTGGATCAGGCTCACAGTTTTGGGGTTTGTTTTTTTTTATCTAGGGAATCACCTGCAATTTCAAAGCTTTTTGAGTCCAAATGGACCTCACCGTTGGATCCGCAGAGGTCCAAAATCCCTAAATCGACTGTTCATTCATCCATTTTGGACAAAGTTGATTTAAGGGGCAAATTTTTTTACCCGTACGGCCATCCGTACGACCATCCGTACGACCATCCGTCTGCTTGGTAAAAAAGAGCAAAAAAATTCTTCAAAATTTTTATTTTCGTCAGTTTATTTTTTGTTTTTAAAAACAAGTTGTAAAAGTTTTTTATTTTTTATTTTTTAAAAAGGAGCCTTTTTAAGGCTTGCTCAGGCCCAGTCTGAGTACCCTGCGTAGGCAGGGACGATACCCAAGGGCATCGTCACCTGCCATTATGGCAGGAAGTGGCCCCTTGAGCATTGCCCCCTGCAGCGGTTGGTACCGCATGGGTACTGCCCTGCCACCTTGGCAGGCGGCGGCCCTCATGCAGGACCCTGCTTTTTTTATTAATTTAAAAAAAAAAAAAATAGCATTTTTTTTTATTGTTTTTTTCTTTTTTTAAAATAATTTTTGTAATAAGCCCTATTGAAGAAATGCAGTGACGATTCTTTGGCTGTCAAATTTAGACCCGTATTTTTTCTGTGACGGCCGTATGACCGGCAAATTTAATGCAACACTAGTTTTTTCCCCCTTTGGAGCTATTTTCTTCCCAAGGTCATAACTTGGGCATACGATATCATTTTTTGGCAAACGAGATATTGTCAGAAAACTAGTTTTATCAACTTTCCAATGGTGTGGGTCTCATCACTTCATTTTTCTATTGGTGCATTCTACATCCAGTTGAATTCAAAGGAGCTGCTTTCAGTCCTGAGCTCGTATCTTTTGACCCGTTTCTCCGTTTTTCACGATCTCAACAGCATTGGAACCATCTTTCAGAGCTCTTCAGTTCCATCCATGCAATTTTTCCAGATTTCACTCTAGATATATTTTATTCATTTTTTTTGTGTTTTCGCACTCTAGTGAATTACTTGGACATTTTTGCTCTTGGGAACTTCTCGTTTGCATGGAATGCTTCATTTTTTGGTTATTTTTCATGTATTTCCAGTTTTTTGTCCTTTGTGGGCATTGTGAGCATCATTTGTAAGCAATATTTTATGTAAACACACTGAGATAAAGTGCCAGACTATTGTACATGTATTTTGAGGATTTTGTGCATAAGGTTGTGCCATATTTTGCACTCACACTATATTATAAAGTGCCATGGGGGGTTGTGTAGTGCCTTTGTTTTTTCCATCACACCTTTGTCCAGTATGTGTCCCTTCAAGACGACAGTGGATCCATATGATTCTAGCCTCATGCATGTGTGTCTTTTTTTGTACAACACTTTTTCAGTTGCAAGTGCTTTCTTGCGCACTTTCAAATGTTGTATCTTCTCCTTTGTGCACTACAGGGTGTTTCACACCATTTCAGTGGATTTTTCTAGCTCTCCCAATTCAACATTATGGGAGGGTGTTATACTATTCGTGCTAATGCTTCCTTGGCTTCACCTTGGAAGGAATCTTCCATTCTCAGTTGATCAATGTTTTTCAAACTATTGGTACTTATGTCATTTGTATCTTCGTTCCAAGTGTTTGCCTTTGTTTGCCATCTGATTCAAGTAGTGTCATTTGGGGCACTCATGCAGATTGTTGTCTTCTTGATCTTGATCACCTTATCTTTAGAGGAGTTTCTTCAGCACCATAGCAGTCATCTTTCGACAAATGTTTGCAGCTTCTTCTGCTTCAGTGATGTTCTTCACGGCTTTTAGCATCTATTTTTGGAGTAGAGTTTTTCCCATGAGATTTTCTCTATTTCTCTAGTTTACAGAGTTTGGTTATATTTGGGTACCTGATCTAGCCTAGTTGTCAGGACCCATGTTTGCCTTCTTGCATTGTAGTTACCTTTGCTTTCTTGCATTTGTTTACAGCTGCACTTTTTCTCATCTTAAGGGGGGGTGTTAGAGTAAAGGTTTTAACTTAATTATGTTGATTAAGTTACCTTTATTCCCTTAAGATTTCACTTTAGTTTGCATAAAGTGACATTTAATAATTATATTAGTTATTAAATGTTTTCCTATTAGGGTTTCTTTTAGGGTTTGCATGATCTCCTTTTTAAGGATTGATCCATTATATATTCATAATTTCCTTTTTGTTTTGATAAGATAATTTCTCCATTTTTCAGAGCTTCAAACCCTTGTTTGTTTTCTCCATCCATTCTCTTCCTTGTGATAGGTATCCATTTGCATGTAGGTGCTCTTGGAGTCTGAAGTTGGTTTTGACAACTCCTACATATTAGACTAGGTTGTATCTCCTACATTTGAGAATGCGGCCACATGTATGCTTCCATATTATGCCTAATAAGTTTCCTTGGTAAATATTTATTGCTACTTTATACAGTGATCTGAAGACACAGTGAAGATATTATGAATTCATTCTTCCTCGGGTAGTCACTGTATAGTTGCAATTCAGAGGTGGACACAATTGAGCCATTGACCTGCCCAGGAGTTAAATCTAAAAGTTCTTGTGTGATTTCATTTCTAGCAGAATTCTCTGGCAGAGCATATCCAATAATGAAAAGATACTATCCATCATGCTTGAACCTCAACTAAAATTCTTCTATCTTTTTGTACTTAATGAGTGCCAGATTTGCATCCATCATCCTCTGATGCTTGGAATCATAAGATTACTTTGCTTCAATTTTCCTCTACAAAACTCCTAGACCTGAATTTGTGATGAATGAAAAAATAACATCATTTGATTGTTGTGTGGCCTCAAAACACAAATCATAAGCTAATAATCTCCCTCTGTTGCTCCAAGTATTATTCATTTCTAACTGACCAATCCATTATGTCTTCCTACGGCTTTTCCATGCCCATCCCTTCTCATTTTTAGAATGAATGAAGTACATTCAACTTGAACTAAAAAAAACATTGTAATTTTATTTTACACTATACTTTACAAGTTCAGTAGCTATGAAGTCCTTTTGTTGGGAGTTTAGTAACAAAATCATGCTATTTTGGGGCATATAATTTTGTCATCTATTCTTTTTTGTAGCATCATCAGAGATTATTTCTTTGACCTTATTCTATGTTGCACTAATACAAGTCTTGTATTTGTAGCATAATTTTGATATTTCAAATAGATACCAAATGTGTTTTGTATCATAAAGCTTGTGAGTTTGTCTAGGATTTTTACTCCATGTCATGATTCTTGTATTACTGTCACTGGAACATTGAAGATTACCTTTTTCTATTGATTTTCATAAGTCTTGTGCCATGATTGTGATTCAGGAAACCATCTTTTTCTTCTTGCATAGTCCTTTATGATTTAATTTTGGAATTGTCCTGATAATATCTCTCATAGCTAGTTTATCAAGAATATGAAATGCCTTATTCACTGAAATGGGTAATTATTTAATTTCTGACATTTTCACACAATCACTAAAATGATTCATATAGCCTCCAAAATTAGTGTGGGAAACTGCTCAAATCTTCTCTCAGTGATTTTCTGCAAATTGTGCCTATCAAACTTAGCTGAAACTCACCAATTTATAATTTTGTAAAAATATCAAATCACTTCCTATGAAGCCATAACTTAGGAGATTGGTTCATTTAGGGTTCATGAGCATGTGTGTAAAGTGGCATTTCATCAATCTTCGTTGTTTGCAAAATACCAAATGCCAAAGTTGACCTTTGTGAAAGTTTCCTAGAAATGCAGATGCAAAAACTATGTGAAATCATTTTGCTTTTGGCTTTGAAAAAATACCAAACAATGTCATGAAGCTCTAAAAATTGACATGCAGGTACATTAAGATGGGGAGAATCTGGAACATTAATCATTTTTCCATGAAACCCTTTCAATTACTTAACATTTATCCCCAAAGTTGATCATTTTAACAGAATCTTCATTGTTCTGACAGCAGATTTTCTCAAAAACCCTTCAAGATGTCACTTTGAAACTTTGTCAAATTTGATTGTATGGAGCTGAAAAATGATGTGCAGACTCACATATGTTAGATGAACATACCTCCAAGATGGCATTGCATGAAAATGACCAGATTAAAAATTATGATTTTTCAGAATGTGCTCTTTGGGCCACTTTTTCAACTGAGTTTTTGAGTGTTGTTTTAGAATTTTATTATGGTACCTTCAAATTTTGCCAAAATTTAATGGTTCCAACACAACCTATATGCACTTTCTCTAATGCAAGATTTTGAAACCCTAGATGCAAATTATCTAATGCCAAATCAAAAAATAAGATGTTTTAAATGTAGGTTCACCAAAATGAAATGACAGAAATAGGGTGCTCTATCTTTTGGGAGATGAAACACAATGAGGGGTTCCTATTTCGCTCTCTTGTTTCACTTAAGGAAACCCTACAGATCTCTCTCCAAGGATGGAATGAGGGAAATAAATCTACGAAATGTTGTCCTAGGGTATGATTAAAGACTAAAGAAGGGTTCAACCCCAAGCTAGGGCTTGGAAATACAAAAGACATGCAAGACGTAATGATATGCAAGACTTCACTAAATGACCTAGAAATGAATGCAAATCATAACACTAAAATGGAAAAGTACAAAGGGGTACTTGGAAACCTATAACAGTTTGAATGAAGACCTAAAATGCAAGAAATACTAATTTTAGTAACCATTGGGACTCATACACCAAGTTGGGAAATTTAGTCCTGGATTAGGGTTTTTGGGCATGAACAAAAATTCAACAAAGACAAGTTTGAAACTCCTAAAATTTGGAAACTTGATTGTATTGGGACTCATACACCAGAAGTGGTGTATCAATCTTGCTTGGCCTTTTTGGAAAGTCAAAGTCTAAATCTTCTCTTCAATCTTTGTTTTATCTTCTCAACCTAATTTTTGGATCTGAATTGTTGAATTCTACTCTATAGATGTATTTTATTGATCTTCTAAACAAGGTGACAACTTTGATGACTTTGCACACTTGACAACTTCTTTCAAATATTTCTCTTCAATACATCTTCAACCTAGATCTGTAAATCACACACTAAAGAGAGGAGAAAATGTTGTTTTGTTAGTGGATAGAGGTTTTCCTTGATCAAACCCCATTTTGGTAATCAAACCTTGTGATAAATCAAATGAAAAGGAGGAATGATGAATGAACAATAAGTGATTTTGCAAATCACCAAACCCTAGGAATAAAATGCTACAAACATGTAAGAGATGGATCCAATTGATGTGGATCTTGACTCTTTCTTGAATGTTGTAGATCTTGACTTGAATGCTTGCTTGAATCATGAAACCCTACATCATAAATGTTAGCTCAAAAATAAATATGATGCAAGATGAATTTGACATGATGTTTGATACTTGAATAATGCTCCAAAACACCTGATAATCCGCTCTTGAAGGCTCTTTAATGCTCTTGTAAATACAAATTTTCTACAAGGATACTTATTTGACTTGCTAGATCACTTGATTTCTTGTTATGAGAAAAATGAGTGAAATACCCTTGTAAATTTATACTTGTTTATGCCAAATTTCTCAAAATTACAATACTACAAGCTGACATTAGATCTAAGAGAATAAAATCTCACCAAGAATTTGAATTTAATTTTAGTTTGACCCACACGAGACTCATACACTAGAAGTGGCATCTCAATCCCATTAGGCTTGGCTATGGGACACATTTTTCAAGAGATACTTAGATTCATGTGAAATCCAGATCGGGGCCCTAAAACTTTGGTGGGGCCCATATGCCCAAGGTGGCATATGAATCATAAATCACTAAATCAAGGCCATACAATCCAAAAACACTTGAATTATGATTGGATGTTGGTTTATGTTGGGATTTTCCTCCAAAAGATGCATTAATTAAGGTTTATGGATGCAAAATAAGGCCAAATAAGGCATAAAGAATCCCAAATAATTAATAAAAATCCTTGACTAGTGTGAAAGTGTTAGGATACACTTTACAACGCCTTAAATAAGGAGCAACTAAGCCCATTTATTTTACAAGGGCCCAAGACCTAATGTGAATGTGTTAGACACATTACAACACTAAATCAAGGAAACATTAAGCTCAATTTAACAAGGAGGGCCTAAACAAGCATAAAAATGTAGAGGGATACATTTTTCCTTGCTACATATCTATCTTGCAAAAACTAAAAATTAACACTTTTTAATCTTTTGAAATTAAAATACCATGAAATTCTTTCCTCTATTAATGATTTTTATCGAAATTTTTATTCATAAATGATAAATTCAAACTTTTGAAGGTTGCATTAAGATTTTAACATGATATAATGAATATTTTAGAAAGTTTTAAATTACACAAACGTTAGGTTCACCAAAATATGATGTTGAAAAAATAGATCTAGGGTCTAAATCACATCTTCTCTTATATCACAATGGAAATGACAAATTGATCTCAAACATTCACTTGGCTACTAACCTCAATGGAAGAGCCAAAATGGTGGAACATGATTTCAATCCATTGATGTGTGTGTGTGTTGATAATGATTAATTGACTACTAATTTATTTTATTTGACAATATGAGGATGTATCTAGGTTAACCATGAAAATGTAATTAATTGAGATGATTTATGGAAAATACAAAACTAAAAACTAGAAACAAAGTTCAAAAGAGTAGAGTGCCGACATAGAAGAACTTGACATATAAATATGAGCTTGAGATGACTTAATAGGGGCATTGGATGTCCTAGACATAGAAGTGTAGATACTAAAAATCAAAATTTAGATCTCAATTAGTCTTTGTCTATAAGCTCTCTTCCTCTAAACTTGGTGTCTAAATCTCATCTATCATTTATAAAATCTATTTTTCTTAATTTGTTGACTTGTATGGTGTTAATGCTTGAGTGAACAATTAGGTCTTCAATCCTTTTCCAATTTGGTTCAAATATATAACTTGTATATAAGAAATAGAGGAAAAGGTTGTGCCATATAAGAGATTACTTAAGTCAAACCTCATTTTGGTATTTCCACCTCCATAATGGCTATGACGATGTAAAAGAGATCTTGTACCCTTAGTTAAGTAGAGGTTAAATGATAAACAAGTGACAAAATGACAATTGGTGCAACTTGCCACCTAAATTTGCATTCCTTGATAGATGAAATTCATTGTACTCGTCACCTTCAAAGAGAATTGGATTCTTGATTTGAAGTCTGCAAGTGTTAATACTCACAAAACACATAGACATGAAACGTGAACAACTTAATATGAAAATATGATGCATGACTAATATGATGCTTGACTAAAATAATGTTTTTATAATTTGCAAATTATGCTCTTGATTTCTCTATTCAAATTGCTAGGATTACTTCTCAAAGTTGTTAGGATTTTTAATGGTGAAAAAGATTTGTATTTATATGCGATTCTTTAATTTCTCATAAATTAATTATGGATAGCTAACAAATGACTTTGGATTTCTATATATTAAAATATCAATATCGACATATTTGAATTGGGGCCAAAATAGGTTGGACAAGGACACTGGGCACCCTAACCCAAACTTATTTTGGGGCCTTAGGCATCAATAAATGAATATTAATTCCTTAATCCCAATTCAACCTATTATTTTTCAAAGATTCTTATAAAACAAGCAAATTAAAAATGTACAATTGTATCTAGGAACATGAGGGAAGCTAAACATAGTGTGAAATTGTTAAAGGTGACGATTTATAATGCTACATTTATCAACATGTGAAACCTATTTTTAATTTGGTGTGAGACAATTTTTAATATTGCATAACTCTCTAAATGAAACCTCACACAAATGTAACATACTAACTAAATAGTTTGACATATTAATTTGCAATATAAATTATTACGTAAATAAATATTTTATAACACAAATATATATTTTTTGAATTAATTTAAAATATTTTTTATAAAAGAATGTTTGTGGTTTTTATTTGGTTTGTTTAGTTGTCCTCTTTTTAGTTTAAATTGAAGCTGGCCTAAAATAAACAATATAATTGCATTGGCCATACATATGCATATCACGCTACTTTCCATACCGGCCGAAAATGAAGGATCTAGAAGAATATTTAAGACTTCATTTAAAGCTAAATTTTTAGGCGGTGGGGACCGTTGTTGTTTCGTCAGATTGCAAGCAGATGTGGAAGTGAAAAGAACAGAATTGATTTCTTTGAAGCTGAAGAATTAATTGTATTAAAGTCTTTACAGACAGTTGTAACCCCGCATGTCTTTAAAGACAGTTATAATCCCGCATGCAGTTAATGATAAGATTCTTTGTCTTATCCACGATGAACATAGATATTCAGAAAGAAAGCACAACGTTAACTGAGTAGCTTAATGTCGCACGTGTTTTTGTCCTGGATAATTCGCTGCGTTCCAATGGATAACACCCTGACCCAACTCAGAGCTTGCTGAATTAAGTAGGCAATAAGTTTGAACAGATCGTCATAAATGGTGATATTAATGCATAATTAGTTCCTATTGCTTATGTCAAAATTTTGTGCAGGTGCCCTCAAATTGAAATTCCGGGCTTAAATTTGATCGATGTCTATAAGATATTTCTCAAATGTATATATCAATTGAATAGATTTTTTTCTAACCATCTAATACTAATATATGAATCTTCATCAGATTAGCGTTACGAATTAAAAGAATTAGTAGACGGAGAATTAGAGTTTCTCGTGGAAAGATAATGAACAGCATGGGTTGTAACTCCTCCATGAAAAATTATGGAAAAGGTTGGTCTGAAAAAAGATTAGGGAAAAAGTTGGAATTTAAATGTTTCTTTTTCATATCTACAAAAAGAGGATAACGAAAGAAACATTGATGAGGAAGTTAATACCTGTATAAATGCTCATTTATAGAGATTAACTACACCCAGGTTCACTTGCGTTGCCAGAGAATAAGAGGTAGCGTCCCACCAGAAACGTTATAAAGAGAAGGTATGGTAGATTGGAGAGAATAAGAGGAATTGTTAAAAATGAGACGCCAGGACTCTTATTCTGTTATGGAAACATTCCAGTCTGCAGAGCAGATGCAGCGTCAGCCAAAATTACCATCTCTGTCTAAGAGCTTTTCTATGGACGACACTTGTTTTGTCCACGAAGCGGTCCAGCCTAGGATGAGCACCGTTTCAGAATGCAGTATATACTCTTCTACGCCCGGCTCTCCTATGGCTGTTTCCCCTTGGAACAACATTAATACTAATGTGTCTCCTGCTGAGTTCATGGTCGACTCTCATCCAAACCGCGCCCTTGCTAACTCTCCTTCTGATGACTTGATGCTCGAATCTCAGCAAAATGGTGCACTTGTTAACTACAAGTGCATCTCCTCCATGTACAGACACGGCGGTAATGTGCTATCACTGGCGGCCGGAAATGGGCTTCTGTACACCGGGTCTGAGAGCAAGAATATCAGAGTCTGGACCTATCCGCTGCTCAACGAATACAGCCGGTTCAAGTCCGGCAGCGGGTCCGTGAAGGCCATTTTTGTTGCACGCGACAAGATCTTCAGCGCGCATAACGACCTCAAAATTCGCGTGTGGCGTCGTTCGCGCTCCCATCCGAGCGTTCACAAGAGAGTCACGACGCTACCGACGTTGAAGGACACCCTCCAGGGGTATATACCCGGAATTAAAATGCAACAGCGGAAGGGTCGTCATTTAAACGTAATTTCTTGTCTCACCTATGACGCGGCTAAAGATGTTTTGTACTCAGGGTCGTGGGATAAGACTGTGAAGGTGTGGAGAATGTCGGATCTGAAGTGCGTGGAGACCATTCCTGCGCACGACGAGGCCGTTAACGCGCTTGCCGTCGCGCCGGACGGGTTGCTTTACAGCGGATCGGAGGACTGCACCGTCAAAATATGGGAAAGTGGGCCGTGCTTGGGAGGGCGCACAAGGCTCGTGATGATGAGAAGACTCCATGTGCAGTGCTCACCCGTGAAGGCGGTGGTGTTGAGTGCAGACGGGAGTGCTCTGTACGCCGGGTCGTCGGACGGAAGTATCACCGTGTGGGAGAAGAAGGGGCAAGCAATGCAGCATTCCTGCTTCCTTCGAGGCCACAGACACGCGGTTCTGTGTCTCTCCGTTGTGGGAAATAATTTGCTTTTCAGTGGCTCCGCGGATGGTACAATTCGAGTATGGATGAGGGAGGTGAAGCCTTTGTTCACTTGTCTCGCAGTTCTGCAAGGCCAAGGAGACCCTGTGAAATGCATCTCTGCCATTAGAGAGGATACCCATAAGTGCATTGTTTTTAGCGGTAGCCATGATGGAGTAATAATGGTGTGGCGCGTAAGAATCAACATGGTTACGCCTATTGATGACCCGCAGGATTATTTTCGACTCTATAAGGCTTAGGGATTTTAGGTTTTTTTCTTTTTAAGTAAATTAGGTTGATGGAAATAATTCGGTTAGGCCACGTCCGGCCACTGGTGTGTCTAGTCCCTCTTTTTTTTGTGGGGAATTGTAAGTTTATTAGGAGACCTTAGTTCTATTGTATTTATTAGGAATTAATGTATTTAATTTGAATGAAATAAATGTTTTCATTCTCAATTTTCTCGTTCTAAAGTTCAAATTGATATTATCTAGTATAATAAATATTTTAATTAATATAATAAATTAAATATTTGGATAGTATTTAGTTTTAGATTTGAAGAAGGTATTGGTGGTGTTAGCGATCTAAGTCATTTATAGTATTAAAATATAATGATTTGCCGAATGTCTAATGAAATTAGAAACTTGACAATACAATTCTTTGGTTTATTTTTATAAGATTAAAACTAAAAATGTGTGTGGAATTAAATGTGTAGTTCCATATCTAAACTTCATTGATTTGGATTTAGCAAGCTATTCCCTTCTATGTAAATGATTTGTATTTTAAAAAGTAGTGTCTACAAACACTATTTGAGACCTTGTTAGACAAGGATTTATTCTCCTTTGGTCAAGCTCTTCGACATGCTAATTTAATAATAACAGGTAGGGATCAAAGACAAATGCATCCATTGGATATGCTTATAAGATATTGATATCCTTTTTTTTCGTTGGAGATACCCCTGAGGGGGTCCCCTTTAGCTTAGAGCCAAGGTCTAAGGGGTATCCATTCCACCAAAATCCGCTCGGGGCACGATCCTGACCTCATCCCCTTTTAGGTGTTAGGGATTTGCACTCAGCAAGACTTGATCCCTAGTGGGCTCATTTTGAAACTTTCAACTTCACAAGTAGACCAAGGGCCCATTGACATTGATACCATTTTAATGTAACAAGATTTTGAATGTGTAATAGATTCTTTCTATTCCTTGATAATCTTTCGATTCTCTCAAATGATTTATATGAACTAGGATTGGTCCTTAAAATACACTGGCCTACCAAGAAAGTTGAAATTATGTACACTTTAATTAGCTCACAACAATTAAATGGAAAAAGACAACAATATTTAATATTTTAAAATTTGAGTTTAAGGGTTTAAGGTTTAGAGCAATTGATGAGAAAACAACAAAGGTAAGTCCACAACATGTCCCACTTGTGGGACATTAAAAAATTGTATAGTTGCAAAGAAAACATTGAAAAAAAACTTCATTATAAGGTGTTTATATAAATACCTTCAAACAAAGGTGTACCTTCATTTCATATATTTTTTAATTATTGATATTTTTAATTTATTTGGGCATGGAAAGAACCTTCATATTTCCTCATTTTTCCTTACATTTTCGGCATAAATTTATATTTTAAACCTTGGGTTGGAACAAATGGAATCAACATAATAATATAATTTGTAAGATCATAGTCATGTTACGAAAATTTTCACCTCAGCTCATTTTGGTAGAGCTGGAATAGCCGACTACTTTTAAGGTGAAAGGTACTACAATAAATTTTGCTAATCATTATCATTTGCATATGAAATTTTCAAACGAAGTTTAGTTCTTATTGTGCAATATTTTAAACAGAAAGAGATTACAAAAGTTGCATGATAATTTTGTATTTCATTCATTTAGAAATGTAAATGTATACAATGTTGTTGTCTTGTTCACTGAAGATCAAAAGATGCTCAAAATTCCCACACAAGCCATGGGAGAAACTATATCTGAAGAGATATAAAACAAGTAAATGCAAGGAAAAGAAATGCATAAAATTAGGATATGAGACATGTCATTTCATGGTGAATGACAAGTCTTGTTGTTGGAGGTTGTGCCAGTGTCGTTGAGCTATCCAGTTGCAGTTCTAAGAGAAATCTATAAGAGTGAAAGAGGATACGTCAGAGCCCGGGGTTCCATACAAATAATCATGAAAGCACTGGCTACCTTATAATTGATCAAGAAAATCAAAATGAAAAATTATATGTAGATATCCAAAGCAAATCATCAAAGGAACATTGAATTTCATTGTTTTCATCTAACATGTTTGTTCACTATGTAGGTAAAGGTACATGTTTCATTGTTGGTTCATCATGATTGTATGTGGACGAAACTAGGCTCCCACAAGGGTCGAGCCAAACATAATGCATTCTCTCATTTACAAGAGAGGAGTATAGGTACTATAGGCTTCACATATCAATAGATAAAGGATGTACGCTATAATAGCATGCAGTTGCCAGAGCAGTGCAAGTGTTCATCTAATTAGAGAAGTGAATCAATGATGAGGATTCATAATAGTAAGCAGTCTTGTATCAATTAACAAGACAAACACTTGCTCCTACTTTGGTAATTGTATGTTACCAAGAGATACTTTCTCATTATTCCAATGACATGGAGAAGAGACATGAAAATCATATATTCGTGGAGCTAACAAACTATGCCATAAAATTCAACTTCAACATTATCATCAAAAGGACAGTATTGCAATTTACATGTTTTTCATTTCTATTATTCAAACAACAACATCAATGTAGTTGCAATCATATCATAAATTTGATCAGGAGTTATTCAATAATTAATGTGCAAAACAAGGAGGGAAGTCCACTATGAGAGGATAATCACAAAAAGAAAGAGGAATAGCATAGATAATGCCATGTACAATAAATCATCACATGATCTATGATATGACAATCATAAGTGCATAAAGGTAGATAAAAGCTTAAATTTGTGTATGCTACACAAAGGGTTCAAAGTTAATGTAAGGACTTATTGCAAAAAGTGAAAAACATGCTCAAGAAGGAAAATGAATTATTTATTTTATCAAGAATACCCCAGAGGCCATGGCCTTACATGCAGTTTTTTCTCTTTTTGTTTCTTCCAGAACAATACACAACCCTGTTTTATTTTGTCACATACAGAATACAAAGAAACCTTTTATTTCTTATTTTCCAACTATGAAAAGTAAACCTAGAATAAAGTGTGAGGAACTAGAAAAATTATGTCCAAATGAGGCAAGAGTTTTACTTGAAACCCTAGCAATACAAAGGCCAAGCTAATATATCAAATCTTGTGTAGCATGATTAAAGTCATGGCTTGGGTTATATGTTTCTTCACCAGAGCATATAAATAGAGTAATATTCATTAAAAATAATAATACCTAGAAGTATAAAATGTATGGCCACAACTACAAGATAGAGAAGCATGTTTATAACAAGAGTCTTGTTTGTTTTGCAACCATTTATGACTCAATTCGAGCATAATTTGTGTAGAAATTAAAGGAGAACACAATGCTTGAATAAAGAAACATACCCAGATTTACTGTACAAATTTTTTTTCTCCAAAACCTATGTGTTGTCCCTCCAAAGAGCTCAAAGTTAACATGTCCATGGAGGCCAAGGAAAGAGAAGTATCAACAAGATGGAAGGAGAAAAAAAATATATCAAGAAATTACTCTTGGTCGTAGCTAAGAAAGCTTGAAAAGCTTTCAAAAATGGAGTCCAGTTACCAGATTTGTGATAGAGGAGGACTCACCCATATATTTATTGTAGAAATATTCAAAAATACATCAGAAATAATAGATGATTCACAAGTTCAAGCTCAAACCCTACCCATTGGAAACACATCAAGTTTTCTCTAGAAAGATGCCAAGTGAAGAATGGGGAAAGAATCATTAGGGTTCGAGTGTTTTGACTTGATGCCCTAATTCGATGATGGGGTATTTTTTACTATCTTTGAAGAAAAAAATCATTTAACATTATTGCATCCCATGGTTTATGACTTTGAAGTAAAAAAACCTAATCATTTTAGAGGATCGCATGAGTTTGAGGGTAGAGTTGAGAGTTAAGTCCCAATATTCTCATTTAATTATGAAGTGAAAAATCACTTAGCTTGTTTATTTTGTAGGATTTTAAATAAGACAAACTATGTAATTAAATATTAAAGGTAACATTATATTACCTTAATATTTACCTTGCAATGTAAAAAAGGAGAGCTACCACATGATAAATATTAAAATAATCATACTGATTATCTTTAATATTTAATCAAACAATTACCTTTTCCAAATCATGTAAGAAAAACAAGTGAAGTGAACTGAAGATCTAATCATGAAAAGACAAAATGGAGCAAATGGTGGATATTTTTGAGACATAATTGTAGTTTCACATCATATTTGGAGGGCTTTTGATCATTCACATTGAGGGGAGGAGTCTACAACATTCTAAGTTCAGTTTGCTTCAGTTGTGGGCCCTCTTTTCTAGGTTTTTCTTCTTTGCTCATGAGAAGGGTTTCAAAGAGTTTTTACACTTTTAGTTAGCTTTTAGTTCCACCTCTTGGAACCTTGGAGTTACCATCCATTCTATATATTGGAAAATACTTTGTCTTTTTCCTTAGTTCTTGTTTTCTGCCTTTGCATTTTGCAAAGAGACTATCTTGTAACGCAATTTTATTTAGATTTTAATATATATAGCAACTCTTACAAGTTATCATATATTGTCAATTGTAGTTTTTCCTTTCATCTTTCAATGGTGTCAAGTATTATCTTCATAACTTAACATGTCATCCTTATGTTTGTTTCAATAATAAATTCATTGTGTTTCAATCCAAAAACCTTTATTTTTCTGTCTCACCCATAAGAGTATGTATGAAATTAAGTTTAATTCACAGGTTATAAACCATGCATGTGATTCATATTTATCATTTTAGTTGTGAAAACATTTATTTTCCTTTGAAAAGGATAAACTTGTCAATGCCTATGTATGAAATATTTATGTGATTGAGTTGCTCAAGTTTAGTTGTGCAAATAGAAATAGTGGAGGATCCTTGTGAATCAGATTGCAAGTTTATCATCATTTAGGTGCATCACCATCATTTAACTTCAATTTTTCATTTCATTTTTAAATCCTTCTATCCCTTTTCCTGAAGAGATTATTAGTCTCATAGAAAATCGAAAGGGGAACCAACCCATAATCTAGAGATTCACTTTTTTTATGAGCAACCCGCAGGCTCGAAAATGTTTCCATGTTACATGGGATTGTGAGCTTTATAGCTTTGCATTCAGGTACAATCCCTCATGATAACAAGTCCTTAAAGTAAACATTCCAAAAGTATGATTTTAATTACATATTTAACTTGATAAATCAGTATCAGTTCATACATATAATAGGTATACTAAATTTTCTATTCTAATTAATAATATATAAATTGGCATTCTAACAATATTAGTCACAATATCACTCAATGCTAGTATAAATTTCATATTAAAATAAGTTTAAGCAAAGGCTATGGTGACAAATTATTAGTGTACAAGAAAAAGCATAGTGATAGTTGGGAAAGAATATGCGATAGCCAACATAGAGAATTTCTCCTTCAAAACAAAAATCAAGCTTGGAGAGAAAATAATTAAAAAATCTCCCCCTAGAAATAGGATGAATAATAAGATTAAATAAGAAAGTATCATTTTTCCATAACATCATGACAAGATACTTTGGAAAGAGAATCATTCAAACATGACTAGTTAGAAATAAAGACCCGCTAATTTTGTACTTGGAAAATGGTATAGTATAAATTAGTTTTTATCAAAATATAGCATTTGCATCATCATGGATCCTACATTTCTTCCATTTATACTTTAGTTAATGTGTCAATTTATTCATCTACCATGTTAAAAGGAGCTCAAATCTTATCTATTATCAAATATGCTTTGACAATGTAATATTCAACATGTTCATTTACATAAAATGAAGCCAAGTTTCTTTAATTTGATGATAAAAAAGTCAAGAGACAAACTAAAATTGTAAATAATCCAATAATCATTAAAGTTGTGTTAATAAAATGATTGAATATATTTATTTGTAACTTCAAATTATGGCATCTCTTTTTCTTCAAGTAAGTCAATTTTCTTGTAACTTTTTCTTGTATAAAATGAATTAAAGTTTAAAAAAATTCAATTGAAATAAGTAAAGATTGATGTTTAAGTCTTTATTTCTAATTATTGATGTTCAACTAAAATTAGTTATGATCGATGTTTAAGTTCTACAGTAATTTTTTCTACTTTTTTGTTGCACGTGCATTGAACTTCAAATTTCTATGTTGTTGGTATAGGCATGGTGATGCTAGGTGGTAGGGCTAGTTGGTGTCCCCCTCTAGGAATTTTTCCTCCCTAACAGGTGGCAATGATGCCACCTCAACTCCGACTACCCATTCTTCAGGGTCTAAAGTTTATGGGGAGGGTGTTAAGTCTTGAGATGGAGGTACTATCAATGTTCATCATGAAGTTGCCTCCTCAGTGCTGAAAATGAATCAACATTCACATGTATACAAACTTGTAGGTGACTCTTCTATCTCGAAAATGGTTATGTTTTCTCGCTTGGAATTTAAAGAGTGTTGTGCAGTGAGGGGTCAAAAGTATCTATCTTTGATGAAATAATAGATGAATCAATGGCTAGTCTGCAATTATCATTGGTTGGGAGGCTTTTAGCCTTTAGGCCTAACATTGACCAGGTTCGCAAATGGAAAACTTGACCCAGACTCTTAAAGGTGAGGCTAGTGTGAGTGTTATGACAAACAACCTTTTCTTGTTTGGTTTCAAAAACCAAGAAGATTTGATCTTGGTTCTCACAGGGGGTCCATGGGCATTCAATAGGAATTTTAAGAACTGCTTGATGCTATACAAATGGAAATTGGGTTTAGACCCCTCTACAGATCTTGGCTCTATTGCTCCTATTTGGGTTAGGCTCCTTGGCTTACCCCTCAAGTTCTAACATTATAAGGTGTTTCAAGGGATTTCTAACACCTATAGGAGTCTGGTAGCGAGGGAAAAAGTCATGATGGAGAGATCTAGACTTATGTTTTCTAGAAACTGTGTCAATGTTGTTGTCAACACTATTCTACTCACTTCTATAACTTTGATATATAAGTTTGGGTCCTGGACCTAAGCTCTGAAATATGAAAATGAAATATTGTATTCCTATATTTTCTAGAATTTTTTGGTCATCTAAGTAATACTTGTAGAAATATGCCTCTCTAAAAGAATAAGGAAACTATTGTTTTCTCTCCCTTGTTTTGGCTGTGGGTGCAATGAGGACCATAATGAGATCCTAGCCAAGGAGGAAAGAACAAAGACTAATGAGCTTGGTTTGCAGGTTAGTGTTGTTTCCACCCACCCCTTTGCAAAAAAAAATCTTTGATGGTGTTTCTAGGGGTGGAGTGAATCCCCTCTCTCCAATTGGGTCCTTTGTGTTGGATAAAGGATTGTATCTTTATGTCCCTTTGAATAAGGAGGACTCGACCTTTAGATTTTGTATGTGAGAAGATGCAAATTTTTTAAGCTATCCTGGGTTTTAAGGAGTTGGTTCTTTCTTCACCTCTTATAAATGAGGTTAATTATGACCCCTAGACCCAAGTGCATAGAAAATCCAAGAAGAATAAGAAATTGGATGTAGGGAATGATTCAAAAGTAGGAAGAGTGAATAACAAGGAGGTTAAACTCAGAGAAGTAGCAAGAGAAATGGCCTCAGGGAAGCAGAGGACCCTGAAGGGGCTCTCCAATGGACTTAAACCTAAGAAGTGATTGGGGAGTCTTCTCCCCTTGGAATATGGAAATATTTATCTAGTCCCTTCTCTTAGCTTTAACGATGTTTATTTCATGGAATATTAGAGGACTTAATAGTCCTCTTAAACAACATATCCTCAAATGTTCTATCGTTGATCTTAAAATTGATGTCATTTTAATTCAGAAAACCAAGATGAAAAGGGACATGCTCAGAAAGGTGGTAAATTTCACCTATCTCAAGGCCCAATACTATGTCTATGAGGCTGAAGGTGCTTCTAGTGGAATCACTACTTTGTGGAACTCAGACAGGGTGAAAGGTAAGGAATGGTCTAGTAATAAAAAATGTTTAGAAGTAATTTTAGAAGACAACAGAACTGGGCTATAGTGTCACCTTGTTAATATCTATGCCCCTAACTCTAGGGTTGCTAGAAATTAGTTGTGGGATTATTTGTTTGGGATCATATCTCATAATTTGGATAATAATTTGATGCTTGTTGGAGATTTGAATACTCCCCTATACCCTTTGGATAAGCTAGGTTGTTTAGAGGACCTCTATGATAGTGTTCTTGATTTTTCAAATTTCATTTCCAATTTGGGCCTCATTGATGTTGAACTTTAAGATTCCAAACTCACTTGGTTGAATAGATGTAATGTTCATAATCTCATCCAACTGAAGTTGAACTAGTTTTTGTTCTCAGGTGATTGTGATCTCTTGGATAAGCTTCACCTTTCAGATGTGCCAAGATCTACCTCTAACCATAGTGCCTTGGTATTAAATTGGGAATAAAATAGGAAAATGGGTCACTTCCCCTTTAGATATGAAATTATTTGAAGCTTTCACTTAGACTTCAAAGACCCAATCAAAAGGTGGTTGAGTCTCCCTTGTTGAGGTACACCTATATGTTCATAATTTCTCAAAAAATTAAAAGAATAAGGATTAAAATATCCAATGATGGAATATAATCTTTCTTCAAAATATATTCCAAACTAAGAAAAAAGTCCTCTAAGAGCTTAAGACTATCCAATACTTGATGGAAGTTGGCATTGTTGATGAAGCTACTATTGTACAAGAAAATGAACTAAGAAATGAATGGTTTCCAATTTCTAGGAAAGAGGAGATCTTCTAGAAACAAAAATCCATGGTGTTGTGGCTAAATGAGGGTGATAGGAACACTAAGTTATTTCACTAATCAACCCTTAAACATAGCATAATAAATAAGTTCTTCTCTCTTGTCAAGTAAAATGGGCACCTTCTCACTAAAGATGAAGACCTGGAATCAGAGGTTGTTTCCTTCTTCAGGAATAATGATCATCTACAACATTCATCACCTAAAGAGATGACATCTCTTCTAATGGTTATTCTTGACTTGATTTTGATTTCTCCTGATGATATTAAGTCTTTGGAGTGTAGGATGTCTATTCATGAAGTCAAATCGGTTGTCTTCTCCTTTAGTGCCTACAGAGCCCCTAGTCTAGATGGCTTTCCCCCTACCTTTTCACAGACTTCTCGTCTTAGCTAATAACCTGCTCTTGGTTGCTAGAGAGTTTTTTTGGATTGGAAAGCTTCTAAGGAAATTAAATTGAGCCTATATTGTTAGAGTTCACAATAATGATGATGTTATCTCAATGTCATACTATCACCCAGTTAGTCTTTGTAATACTATGCATAATTTTTCTTCTACAATTATGGTGAATAGGGTTAAGCCCATATTGGAAAAAAAAATTTGGGTAATCAGAAAGGGTTTGTGGTGGGGAGATAGATACTTGATGCCATTATCTCTCATGAATTCATCCATTCTATGTTGTACTCCAAAAACCTGGGTATGGCCTTTAAGTTAGATATTTGAAAAGCCTATGATCGGGTTTCTTGGGATTTCTTATTTATTGTGTTGGAAAATTTTGGATTCAGGGGATGGTTTGTAAGATTGATTAGGGAGTTTTTCTCTACCACTAGCTATATTTTTATCCTTAATGGTGTTCCTACCAAGATATTTCCTTGTGGAAAAGGGTTAAGACAAGGTGAACCCTTATCACCATATCTTTTTATTATCATTGTTGAAGTTTTGGGCTGAGATATTCAAATGAACCTTGGTTGAGGCTACATTAGTGGAATCTATGTTGCTTCCTCATTAGATCCATCCTAAAACTAACATTTCATTAATGATACATTTCTATTTGGTTCTACTTTGGTGGTGGAAGCTACTAACTAAAAGGCTATTCTAAACAAGTATGTAGATCTCTGTGGGTAGTTGATAAATTACAATAAAAGAAAAATATATTTGTTTAATGCTTCCTAGCATGTGATGGAAAAGATTTTAAGAATCTTGGGGTGTCAAGTAGTTGAATTTTTAGATAATTATCTAGTCCTTCCCCTTTGTAGTAGGAAACCTCAAAAAAAATTTTGGAATGGAATTGTTGAAATAATCCACAAGAAGTTAGTAGGATGGAAATAAAAACTACTCAATCAAGTTGGTAAGATTTTGCTCCTAAAATATTCACTTCAAAATATTCTATTTTATTATCCTTATATCTTTAAAATTCTTGCTTCCATCATAAGAAATATTGAACAAATTTAAAATACCTTTCTTTGGCTAGGAAGGAAAGAGAAATATGGGATTGCTCCTATTAGCTGGGAGAAATTTTGTTCCCCAAAAAGGTGTGGGGAGCTTGGGATTAGGAGATTAAAGGAGTTCAAAAAATCCTTGATGAGTAAAATGGTGTGGATTATGGTCCAGGGAATGAAATATTGGTTGTGCATCCTCAATTCTAGACATATGGGGTATGACCCCCCTAGCATCGTGTTGCTTCACCATGACTTTCTGCAGGGCTCTATCTTTTGGAATAACATGCTAAAAAACAAAAGCTTCTTGCTTAAAGCTTCAAAAAGGAAAGTGGGTGATGGGAGAACTATTAGTTTCTGGGAAGAGGTGTGGGGTTCTAGGCCTAAGCTATCTTCATTAGCTAATTTATCTCCCATTAAATAGGACCTCTCAACCCTCTAGGATACTTTGATCTTTGGGTACATTAATTGGTCAAATGACACTTCTAGATGGAGAAAATTTGAAAAGGATGTTAGTGATTTAAGAGGAAGTAGAGGCAACAATGTGTTGGCCTATTTAGAAATATTCTACATCCTCAACTCCATTCTTGGTGACTGCTACCCATCTATTCAAGGTGGTTTTGATGACTGGATTTGTTGTGACAATCCCTTAGGGCCCTTTTTAGTTAAACCAGCTTACAACCTATTGGAAGGTGCACTAGTTGTTGATCCAAATTTCAATTGGACCAACATATGGAATCCCAAAATAATACAAAAAATCAATTGTTTCCAGTGGGAAACTTTACATGGAAGAATCCTAACTATTGATGTTCTTAATAAAAGGGGATTCCAATTATTGAAGAGATGTCTTCTCTACTTTTCTATTGAAGAATCTATTAGTCACTTTCTAATTCATTGTCCCTTTTCTTGGGAAGTCTAGTCTTTGGCCATGCAAAATATCCTTTCTAATTTGTTTCTTCCTCGAGACTTGAAAGAACCTATGAGTCAACGAATCTTCTTCTCTTTCCCTCATCCTATATTTAAGGAAATCTGGAAACAAGTTCCTCCATTGATCTACTGACATCTTTGGAAGGAATGCAACAATATGATTTTTAGGGAAAAGAAGAGAAGCAATGGTGAGGCGATTTATAGCATGAAGAAGCAAATGGTTGAGAACCTAAATTTGAAATCTTTTGGCTTCTCAAAATTCATGCATGTAATGAAATAAATTGTACTCCCTTCTTCGTGATACTAGAATTTCTCATTTAATCTAGACCTATTTTAGTACCCTCACATTAAATACCCTTTAATTCATCATTAATAGCCCCTAAGAACTTTTATTTCAAATCTTAAGGCTTATTTTGACTAAAATCTTGACAAAATCCATAAAAGAATAAAAAATTCTAACAACCAACTTGAAAAACTAGGGTGGAACTCATACAACACTTATGGCGTATGAGTCCCCCTAGGTAAGACCCATATGCCAGGAGTGGTGTATGAGTCTTGTTTGGGCCCTTTTTAGGGTTTGAGTGAGAATTTCAAATTTTCAATTCAAATTTTTGGTTGATGTCATACTTCGATATCTAGATAATTGTAAATTAGGTGTGTTGCCAATATAAAAAAGCTTCTAAGTCATTATTTCATCTAAGCAAGATTCTAGAAGAGAAATTTTGTGATCTAAGCATCCAAAAGCATTCAAGAATTCTTCACAAGAGCATTCAAGAACAAGTAATTAGAAAAGTTGAAGCCTTGGAGTAGTATTCTTGTGTTCTTACAAGTCTTGAATATCACTTTCATCCAATCTCTAGCATTGTCAAGGGCTGGTTATGGTTGCCTATAGTGATTCATGATGGATTTTTGGTTGGGGAGATACAACTAGCCATCAATCCAAGTGTAATGAATTCTTTCCTAAGTGATTCCACCTTCCATTATCACTCTTATTTTAGCATAAGGAAGGTACACACATTATTAGGACTCATTTGGGTGATTAGGGATTTTTCAAAGTGAGTCATTCATGTCCATGCTTCATTCTTGCATCTCATTCTAGCAAAATAGAATAGGGTTTCATTTCATTTTAGATTTCCTAATCTTAGATGCATTGAAGGTTAGGGTTTATGTTCACATTTGAATTCAAGATCCATTTTTTCTATCAAGGTTTCATTACCAAACTAGGGGATTGACCAATGCAAACCCCCCGTAAGCAAATCAATAATATATTTTGTTTCGTAGGTCTCTTTATAGGTCCAGATCTAGAAACTAGTTTGGAAGAGAAGAGTAGATATTGGGGCACAGACTAGACTTTGAATTCCCAAAAAAGAATAACAAGCCCGATATGCCAAAAGTGGCATATGAGTCTCACTATAGGCAATTTTCTATATTTTTGAACATTCTGAATCTACACTGTTAGAAACATGTTCTAGTCCAGAAACCCTAGACTAGGATTGAGACACTAGAAGTGGTGTATGAGTCCTAGTGTGCCCTAAAAGTAGAATTTTTAGCATTTCATAATTGACTCCAAGTCCATTTAGGTTTCTAGGTGCACTTTTATGTTTTTTTTTCCAATTTGTAGTTAAGATTTGTACTCGTTTCTAGATCATTTAGTGAAGTTTTGCATTGTATTAAAGTTTTAGTATTAGGTCTTTCATTTCATTAGTATTTCCAAGCCCTATCTTGGTGGTGAGCCCTCTTTTAGTTTTTAATCAAACCCTAGGACACCCCTATTGCAAAATCTCTTTCCCCTACTTCATCTTTGGATTGAGATATCTAGGGTTTCCTTGAATCATATTGGGAGAAATCTGTTGTTCTATGTCCTAAACCATATAGGAATCCATTTTTTCAACATATCAATGCCTAACTATATAAACATCATAGTTAAATAGCTAGAGGTGCTCAATTGCGACCTAACCGAGATCAATTGGACAAAAAATATAAGTAGGAAATTGACTTATTAGAGGCCCTCCCTTGAGCATTGGGTTAAACTAAACTTTGTTGGTTGTTCTAAAGTAAATCTTGGAATGGTAGCAGGTGGTGATCTGATAAGAGACCACTATGGGAGGTGTATTGAATCCTATAGTAAATGTATTCATAAAGTGACCAGTGTAAAGGTGGAGGCTTTCACTACCTGGAGAGGTATTAAGAGGCTAAAAGAACTTGGATTTGGTAGAATTATTATTGAGGGATATTCTAAATTGATGATGGATTTCCTTAATGGATTTCTTGAGCCCCCCTGGAATATCAGTAGCTTAATTTAGGATTCAAAATGGATGTTCTCTTATTTGGAAGGTGTATCTATGTGACATATATACAGAGAGGTAAATAACTCTACTAGTGCGATCACTAATGTGTGACTCTTCTTCCCCCAATAGTGATTATAGGGTTTTGATAATATCCCGACTCACATTTAGGAAAGGTTGGTTAAAGACCAAATGGTTGGGGCCTACTATAATTCTTAGTGATGCTTTTTCTATTCTTGTTTGATGAAAGGTTTATCTATTTGTGGGTCAGATGGATGGTCTCCTACCCTTTTTTAAATTTGAATTTGATTCATGTCAACTTGATGATGTGCTGCAAAACATAGGGCCCAACGAAGCATGTGATGTGTACTAAACATTACGGGATGGTGAACTAGAGTCTAAACTAGGTGATGTTAGCCTATTTTTGTCTTGTTACCAGAAGTATCTATCAAGATCCAACTTAGTGGATGACATTTACTAAAAGTGGTGGGGAGGTGGAGTATCATGTTGATTGGGTGACATCAGATTAGCTTAGTATTTTTAACATGTGGGTGCATATGGCTTGGTAGTGTTCTTATTATTACCTAACAATGAATTGTGATTTTAAAGAAAAGCATCCCTTGCCTTGGGATAATTCTAATCCCATTGAAAAGGTAATTACCTTGTGGAATTCCACTTTTATTTCCCTTTATGTCAATTATTTTATCATAGTTAGGCACATCGAGGGGAGCCTTAGTGACATGACAATGGTTCATGTTTCTAAGGATTTGAGATTTTATTTAATCATGGCATTTAAGCCCTGCATCTCATTTTCTATGAACCCTCACATATTTCTTATGGAAAAATGAATTAGATGACCTTTCAATTGATGTTTGGTGTACAAATGGATTTTTTTATCCATCATTATTAAGTGTTGGGGCTGTGTTCACACAAATTATGGGTACCAGAAGAAGATTGGAAAAATCTAGAAAAAAATGTTACCACCCTCCTGTCTTTGACAAATCATTTCTCAAAGGATTTAATGGATCCTTCTGGAGGTTGTGTGAATTTGGTAGTCGCCTAGCGAATGTTGGGCTGCTATTTTTCCACTAAATTTTACTAACATCTTTAATATTGTGTTAAATGATAATTTTTTGCCTACTATTGTGACTATGGTGAAGGGTAAAAATTTTTTCATCTACCTCAGTTACTCTAATTCCATTGGGGGGGCCAGGAAAACATTCAAGTTGCTATCTTGTGTGCATTTATGAGATAACATAGAGCTTTGGAATCTTTTTCAATAATGTTGGTATGAAGCCATTCTTTATGGCGATGAGAGGATATAACAACATAATTGTGAAATTTTACAACTTGTGGAGAAACAATAGAGTTCAGATTAATAGCATGGGGTTTGAAGTGTCCCCTAGGTTGATTGTAGCTATGACTAGTATTTAGTTAATAGACTAAGGGAATCCATAATTAGCAATGGTATTTACCAAAGGTTTATGGATATATTTCTTAAAGGTTGTGAGAATCTTGAAAGGAGCCAAAATGGTTATGATAAGGAGTGCCCCCCAACCCCTTATGGGGTGATTAGTGTGCATATTGTGAAGTATTTTACATTGGAAGTTCATTATTCTACTATTCACGAGAACCATTTTCCATTTCTCTACCATATTCGTTGTAGTGTAGGAAAATGCATACCTTTGCATTTTCACACTGGTTTGGGCACACCTTGCTTTATTTATCCCTATTTATTTCTTAATTGGTCCTACTTTGCATCCACAAGCCTTATAAACTATATCTATTCTTCGGTAATCTCGACAAACATCAATGGATAAATGATAATTTAATGATTCTTTCTAAGTGTCCCTAATTTTTGGGTCAAGATTAAGACACCACCTAGGGTGTCTTTGTCCCCCAAAGGTCTTGGGACCCTGATTTCAAAGGCACCTTAAATGGGCCCCTTTTTGGAGTTTGTGCCCCATGTTTTTAGCCTTGGGACTAACATGCCATCTAGGGTGTCTTAGTCCCCCTTAAGCTATATTCATGATTTAATTTCAAATTCTAGTGGCATTTAGCCTCCTTTAATTAATGAATTCATATGTTAGCTTGTTTTGTAATCACGGGATATTAAGCATGGATAGGTATAAATGAAATTTTCTCACTCATTTTCATATCTCAGAATCTAACAAGCAATCTAAGCATTCCTGAGCATTCAAGTATTCAAGCATTCAAGCGTAGTTCATCAAACACTTGGAGCCATCTTCAAGATTCAAGCATCATATCAAGGACATTGTTGCATCATGTTTATTCTTGTGCTAACAATTGTGATGTAGGGTTTATGATTCAAACAATTATTTCATGCAAGATCTATAGAATTTGAGTAGACAAGAACCACATCCATTGTAGCCATTTCAAGCATAGTTGCAAACTTCATAACAAGGGTTTGGTGAGTTGGAACATATTGTTTTGTTCATTCACCATTTACCTCCATTGTTCCATTCTATTTTAAGGTTTAATTACCAGAAAGGTGTTTGACCAAGGAAAACCCCCATTCACTAACAATCAACAAGTTTTTTTTCTCTTGCATGCTTGCGCTTGCAGATTTAGGTTAAAGGCTTGAAGATAATTTGAAGTTCAAAGTTGTAAAGTTTCAAAATTTCATTGCAAATTTGTCATCGTCATAGAAACTCACCCACAAACGAAATCTGGAAGTTTCAAGACCTAAGATTCGAAAAGATGGAAGTGCAGACCTTGAGCCTTAGGACCACATTCATAAATTTTAGAAATTCTAGATGGGACTAAGTCACCACCTAGGGAGTCTTAGTCCTCCTGAAGGTATTTTACAGATATTATTTAAGATCAGGTTTTGGCATTCGAAGATTCTACATCTTCCATGTAAAACAATAGCGGGACTAAGACAACACTAAGGGAATATTAATCCTCCATAGAAAATTTTGACAATATTTTTGCATTTCCAGAATCCTCATTACATTTCAAGACTTCCTAGGTACACATACCCTAACTTCCTATTGCATAATTTCATCATTTTCACTCATCATTTAGCTTGCATTCCTAGGTTTTGTGAGTTGAATGTTAAATTTTCTTTTCCAAGCTTTTGCTTGGTGGTGAACCACTCAAAGCCTAAAAGCACCCCTCTTAGGTCCTTTCCTATTGAGAATTTATTCACCCTTTGGGTTTATAGTCAATCAAATTTGGGATCCTAGGACCTTATTTAATTTCAATATGAGAAGAATTGTGTTTTATGACCTGGGTTATAAAGCACCCATTTCCCTTATTGTTCATTTTGGTGAACCTGACATCTTTGAGCATTCATTTTCTAATTTGGATTCCATTAAGGTCCTAGATCTAGGTTGTATTTATTCTTGCATTACATATTGCATTAGTGAAATTGCATCTAGGGTTTCTCACATCTACTAAAATTACATCTAGGGTTTCTCATATGGGTATGTGCAAGATCATGATGGGCCAAAAAGTGGTGATATGTAAGTTATATGATGGCCCATGTGGCTGATGATTTTTTTTTACCCAAAATTGATGAAACGAAAAGGGTTTTTAATGGAGATTCTTAGCTTTCCACCAATATAAATTATTCTTTACTTTGAATTTAATAAATAATTATTATTCATTTTCTATTTGAATTACGACTAATGTCCTGATTGATAGGCTAATTCAAAAAAATCTATAGCTTTCAAATGGTATCACATTTTTTGAATCTGAAAGATGCATCACATTCTATGTTTCGCATAATATAGGGGTATGTGCAGGATCATCATGGAAAAAACAGGCCCTTAAGTGGCAATAAAAAGACAAAAAATCAGAGTTAGACAACTTGACATAAAAATTTGAATAAGTTATCTATATTATTTCAAAAATATGTAAAAATAGAATCTGTAGAAAATTGAATGTAGTTTCTAAACTACTAGACCTTTATTTATTTATTTTAAATCTATTTGGTGAAAATTTGAAATTTCAATGCAGTAGTATTTAAATTTCGTGGTAAAAATAAGTAGGTGTCTGTTTGACCACCCTAACCACAATAAAATGATAATATTTTTTTATAGGATTTTAGATATAAGTAGAGGACTCATGTCCCGATGTGATGCATTTTTTTTTATAAAAAATTTCCTAGTAAATAATTAATTATGGATTTTTTATTACAACTTTAAAAAAATATAAAATCTCATCTGTCTAACCACCTTAACTTCGTAAAAAATTCATGATTTTTTTATTTTTTTAATCCTATAGTATGTGAAGCATAAAATGTGATGCATGTTTCAGATTAAAAAAATGTGATAGCGTTTGAAAGTTATAGATGTTTTTCAATCAGCCTATTAATCAGGATTTTATTCGTAATTCTAATAGAAAATGAATAATAATTATTTATTAAATTCAAAGTAAAGCATAATTTATATTGGTGTAAATCTGAGAATCTCCTCTAAAAACCCTTTTCGTTTCATCAATTTTGGGTGAAAAAAGAAGTTGTCAGCCACATGGACCATCATATGGCTTACATATCGCCACTTTTTGGCCCATCATGATCCTGCACATACCCATAGGATTAAAAAAAAAAAATTGAATTTCATTAAGTTTGTACCAAGTTAAGGTGGCTAGACATACGAGTTTTTATATTTTTTAAAATTTGTAATAAAAAAATCATAATTAATTATTTACTTGGAAAAAAATTACAAAACAATATGCATCACATCGAGACATGAATCCTCTACTTATATCTAAAATATTATAAAAAATATTATCATTTTATTGTGGTTAGGGTGGTCAGATAGACACCTACTTCTTATTTTTTCCTTGAAATTTAAGTACTACTGCATTGGAATTTTAAATTTTCACCAAATAGATTTTTTTTAAAAATAAACCTAGTAGTTTAGAAACTACATTTAGTTTTCTACAAATTCTATTCTTACATATTTTTGAAATAATATAGATGACTTGTTCAATTTTTTGTGTCAAGTTGCCTAATTCTGATTTTTTTACTTTTTATTGCCACTTAAGGGCCTATTTTTTCCATGATGATGGACTACACACCCATATTTGCATTAGTGAAAGTGCATATAGGTTGCATTATTTCTTTCTTTTGGATTAGTGGAAAAAGGGATGCTCTATGGTTTAAGACATAGACCATCACTATTTCTCCAACTAACATTCAATTATGTCTTAAGAACCCTAATAGGATTGACTACCAACCTCTCAAGACAAGCCAATTCAAAATTAGGAGGACATAGGAGGGGGTTCTTTTCAGCTTTAAGGGGTTCACCACCAAGCAAATTCTTGGAAAAGATAAATGAACATTTAACCCACAAAATCAAGCAATACAAGCTAAATAATGAGATCAAATGATGAAATTAAGCTACACCAAGTTAGGGTATGTGTACTTGGGAAGTTTGGAGATGTAACGAGGAGTCTAGAGATGTAAAAAAACTACCAAAATATGCCTTGGACGACTATGTTTTAGTCTTGCTACTATTTTTCAGGGCAAACATAGAATCTTCGAATGTCGGAATAGAATCCCGAAGAATTTATGAAAGATATGTTGTGGAGGACTAAGACACCCAAGATGGCATTTTAATTTTGCTTTAAAATTTTCAAAAGTTTGAATGTGATCCTAAGCTCCTAGATTTTCAATGTCTTCCTTTCATATATTAGGTTCTAAAACAACCAGATCTGACCTGTAGGCGAGTTTTCATGAAGATGACAACTTTGCAATGCAACTTGGAAACTTTGACAACTTTGCACTCCAAGTGATCTTCAAGTATTCAACCTAGATCTACAAACACAAATGGATGAGATGGAAAAACCTATTGATTGTTAGTGAATGGTGGTTTTCCTTGGTCAAACCCCTTGTTGGTAATTAAACCTTGAAATATAATAGATATGATTAAGGAAATATCAAATATGTAAGTGATATCACCTTATATGATTTCTTGTGATGAAAATCTATAATCTACCATGTAGTGTCTATAAGGAATGTAGATCTTAGATCTTTGGATTTGATGTGAACAATGGTTGTAGATAGATCTTCAATGCTACATCCACAATCTTGTCTCAACAACATGAATGGATGCGCTAAACCCTCTACATGATGCTTGAATCTTGATGATGGCTCCAAATATTTGATTTGTTCTTGAATGTACTTGTGGACTCAATTTTGCTAGAATAGATGCTCTCACAAAAGACTTGGATTGAAATGAGTGAAGGGACCTTGTATTCATACTTATTCATGCCTAATATCTTGAAATCACACTAGAACAAGCTGACATATGAAATCATTAATTAAAGGAAGAAAAATTCCTACTCAGATTTGAAATTGGACCTAAAAAATAAGCTTAGGACTAAGATGCCCTTATTGGCATCTTATTCTCAAGGCTCAAATTTTGGGGTACAAAATCCAAAAAGGGACCTAATTGAGAGGTTTCAAAATTAGGGTCCCAAGACCCATGGATGACAAATACACCCTAGGTGGCATCTTAGTCCCAATCCACAATTCAAGGACACATAGGCAAAAGCATTTGATGATCATTTATCTTTTGATATTTTTCAGGATTTTCCATAAAAATATATAGTTCATAGGGCTTGTCGATGCAAAATAGGACCAATTAATCCATAAAGAAGCATAAATAAAGAAAGGCAGGTCCAAACAAATATGAAAATGCAAAGGGATGCATTATAATACACTACACTTGCATATCTTATTTCATTGAAAAACTGAAAAGTGCATTGTTCATCATCATAATTGCATTTAGAAACATTGTTATTGCATACAAAATTGAAAATAATGCATTCAATCTTGCATCCAAGTGCTTGTCATTAGTCACTTTTTCTTGCATTCATTTACATAGTTTTTTGTTTCCAAACACCATGTTCCCTAGGTAGGCAACCTAGGAATACTGTGAAAAGCTCAAAATGTGTTGTTTTTCTGACAAAAGACCCTTACTAGGACTAAAATGCCATTATTGGAATCTTAGTCCCTCTTTGGGTTTCTAGCTCATAACCATCTCTCTACTACTTGTTGCTTGTTCCATTCCCTATAACCTTAAAATCACACAAGTAGGACCAAGATGCCCTTACTAGCATCTTAGTCCCTATTAAATTTGACTTTCTAGTTTTCAAGGTTTGAAATTTATTTTCTATGCTTCGTTTGGCTTCCTTCAATTTTTTGTTTTAGTTTGTAGAATTGTTGTTATTCTAATTTCTTTCATTTCAAGTGTATTTGTTCAATCTTGCATCATGAATATGTTCTTTAGAAATTTTTGGATGTGTTGGTTAGTTTAATGAACCAAACTTCATCACATCCCTCACCTATGAATCTACCAAAATTTAATTATTAGTAAGCATAAAGATTGGCCAACACACAAGTATGTATTCTAAGGCCCCTTCTTCTTCTCTTCGGGCTCTATGAGACCCAAGAGGTTAATCCTAAACATGCTCATGTGATATTCATTTAAACAAGAGAATTTATATACACATATGAATTCCCCCAAAAGTGCAAATGGGCAACATTCATCAAAGGTTTGGCTGACCTTTCAATAAAAAATCATCCATTGCAAGGAATAATGCAACACTTCAAGTTGGGATATTATAGTTGAAATATTTTATGATTTCATTCTCATTTTAAGCCTCTGGATAGGTGTGTTACTAACTCAACTTAATCTAAGATAAGCTAATGAAGGGACTAGTGCCTCATCCACGAGATGATGGAGTCACCTTTACAATTGATCAGTAATACCCTAACAATTCAACACAACAATTTGTGGATTATTGATATACTACTTTGTAGCATTCAATTCACTACATCTAAAATATAGCTTCTTACCATATTCTATATCCTTTGCTTACAAACCCATGACCTTATTTCAACATTTAACCAATCCTTTGAAATGAAGCATAAATAAAATCATTCATTCATTTTAAACAACGAAAGAAAAATGAAACTATCATTAACAATTTCATTCATGATCTGCAAGGAAACTACATGGGAGAACATATATTTTAGAGCTAATATTTCTATTGTTGATGTTGTTGTAAAAACATTTAAGACCATTACATCATGACTCATACCCTAAACATGTTCCTAGTATATTCATCAATCTACGTATTTACATTTATGCTTCCTTTTGAGCTTTGCATGCTCACCAAGACCCTTCTGAGAATAAAAACTTGAACCCTCGTAATCAGCCCTAAAATCCCTTTTATGCAACAAGGGAGGGACAAACATCTTGCTAAATTATGATTAATTTTCACGTCTCATCTCAAAACCAATTTCAACTACATTCAAGATCTTCCCCTAGATGGATATATGTAATCATTTGAATAACAAGGGAAATAAAAATATAAAATTCTACAAAAGATGTCCAAGGAAAGTAGCCACATCACCCACATGGTACCGTTAGACGTTGTTGTAGCATCCACATTGAGCAAAAATATTTTTCATTGTATCAACCAAAAAACATCCACATCAGCATGGAAGAGTAAAAGAACACAACCATGAACATGTTAAAGTGAACAATCCTTATGTAGTGACAATGGTATCATCAAAAACAAAAATAAGGAGAAGACACTCCTCTAATTCATCAGCATTAGAGAAATCTCAACCACTCTTTATTCATGCTACAACCAGAGGAATCATCACTACATCCTTGTCAAATTCATCATACACGACTAGAGAGAGAAGATAATGGCTATATCCTGAGTCAGTGTCACGTCCACCATCTAAAGGGTTATCAGAGATAACAATGGGAGAACCATGTTTTCCTAGGCAAGCCTTGTGACTCTTTTTTCTTTTCTTGGACTTCCTCATAGGCTCACCCAACTCTTTATCATTAAAATTCACCAATTCTTCTGAAATGGTCTTTTTTCTCAAATTGTAGGTACTTTGGACAATTTTTTTCTTCTTTTGATGAAAGGACTTCTTTTTACCCTTACCTTTTGGAGCTATAGAACTCCCAAGGACTTATTTCTCATCCACAGACATATCCTCATGACACTTAAACACACTGAGTCATCTAGACTTCCTAGTTGGTTGAATTGACTCACCCAACCTACCCATTTTGCAAACCATAGGGTATCAAAGCTATACCAAATCTAAATTGAGCAAAGACAACCAACCTTAAATCCTAAATTAAAATTGCAAGAAACCATACCCATAAACCCGAAAAAATCTCAGCAAGCTCCAAAAATATAAAACTCCCTAAAAAACTCAAGCAATAATTAAAACAAAGCTCACACAAAATACCAAATCACCTAGGATAAAAACCTCAATATCCTCTGCAATTGAAAACTCAACACTCACACACAACCTCAATGAACCACACTTCACTTTCTTTGCAGACTAAAAAATGTTGAGATCAAACGACAGTAAATCTGCATTAAATAGATGATTTAGAGTGTGTAGCAAGTAATGATTGAGGAGATCATTACATGAGCGAGTTGATAACTGAGTAGCTCAACTTTGAATCTAGACCGTTGATCTTTGAGGATTTAAAACTTCATCAATGACAACTTAGAACACTATTTTCAACCTTTTACAACTTGCTCCTAAAAATGGTGAAACTGCCACAAAAGCTACCACATCCTCCCTTAATATTCATTAGTCACCATCGATCAGACAATTATTATGCATCACCAACTTTATCTATACCTTTTCATTTATATCGGTGAAGTATACAAAGCTAACACTTGAACATAATATTCCCTAGAACATCCCATTACGTGTTGTAGATTTTCTCCACCCCTTCATGGTTTGATCAATGACAAGGGCATTGGTGTGATGAAACTCAGACCATTGGATCACTGCTCATTCTGGGAATCTAGATCACATATCATGCATCACTAATTCATATTTAAAATTATAGACCATATTAGTGACATCTTGAAGCCAGTGATGAAGTTTTATTATGCCACATGTGTACTTGCATGAAAATATAAGGCACCAAAGATATCACTCACAAGAACACCTCAGACCTGTGAAATAAAACCCTGAACAAAGCACTTCATCACTCATCACTAACTTGAACAAAACAATCACATAGCTATCTACGATGAGTGATGGAAAAAAAATCAAATAACCCCAAGGTCATTTCTCATCACCCATTTGAAAAGTCAAAGAAAATACACAATGAGAAATAAGAGAAGATACAACAAGCACAAGGGTCCATCACACATCACTAATTCTCATCATGAGACACATGAGTAATTAGCGATACTAGAGAAACTAGTGATGCCATATAGAAAAATCCCATTGTGCATTGCTAATACAACTTTGAACATTAAAAAAAATCCACGATTCACAAAATCAAAGAGAGACTACTCATAGCTCATCACTCATTTGAGTTCAGAACTTAAAATCTATCAGCTATAAGCGATAGAGGAGATGATGAGTGAGACTTAAGTAAATACAATTTTGCATGTGATCTTAAGTTATTTTAAAGAGGGTAACTACCTAGGATGATGAAAAAAAATCCTTAGTGAACATTTAAAATGTATTTTTCAAAGGATGTAGAGGCCAAACAAGGTCAATCACTTAACGTTGTAAAATAATAGAATATTAGACATAGGCATGCAAGGTCGGTAAATTCATGAGCTCAAACTACGTAATATGTTTTAATCTGACCAAGAAAGAACAATAGGAGGTCAATGATGAATTAGAATGATGGATAGGACACAAGATTGAGACTTATTGAAGAAGTGTTTTAGGCAACATAAAACCCTATAATAATGAAAATAGACAAAACCCTAAGCTCTTAGGATCAATCCATTAAAAATTTTGTAGGATGATAACTGGAACCAAAAAAAAATTTAGGGGTTCAATGAGGATGTCCCTAAAATCTTTGGTAGATGTTTCAAGTTTTGCATTTGGTAATGATCCTAACAAAATTGAACTTACTCATGCTCACACAAATATTAATGCATTTCCTCCTCGTGATGTTTACATCATTGGAGAAGATGATGATAGCATGAATACGTTCCTAAATGATTTTCTTAATAACCTTGGACTTAATGAATCCTTTTATCCATCCATGAAACAACCAAATCCCCCCACAATACCACCTCTTGATATGTTTGGTTACTTACATCCCAAAAATGAAATAAAAGTTTAACCTAAGTTCCCTACAATACATGAACCTAGCTCTTCTAAACAAGCAAATAATCAACCATTCTATGATAAAAAGGTAACAAACACTTCAATCAATCTAGAAGAAACATATGGATGTGATACAAAAAGTGAATTCAACCATTCATGATCTTGAGTAAACAAGGATGTGATACAAAAATTGAACACAAAATTCATCAACTGATAGAGAAAATACCAATCAATGAAAACACAAAAGGGTTAGGATATATCAAGATCCCTCTCACAACGCAAAAAATTCTAAGGAATACCTAAAGTTTCATAGTGATGATATGGTGATCTTAGATTCTCCTTGTGATATGAATTTACTTACTCCTAAACAACAACCAATGATTCATAGCAATGACAAGGATAATAGGACCACACTAGGTCCTCTTCCTCAACCTTCAACTAGAGAAGTTAGTGAATCTAGCAAGTGTAAAAGGACTTACAAGTTACAAAAACTAAAGTTTCCTTTTCTGCCACCTAGAAGTGAAATGAAACTACAATTTCTTTTGAATAAATAGCTAATAACATTACAACCAATAAAATACAAACTAGTGTTATATCATAAAGATGTAAAAGTTCCACATTTTCGATACCACTAAACTCTTAGAAACAACACCAATGAGTGTCATGCATTCAAGTTAGTATTATAAAACTTTCACTTCAATGGAAATTATTGCTATGAAGTGATTTCTTATAATATCATTTCCCTCCCCCTTTGTCATGTAGTAGTTGTAAATATTTATATTCTCATTATTACATGATATTTCTCATCACCTACCTTAGCTCATTCATGTATTACACTTAGTGGGAGCAAGAAGTAGATATCCTTGTCATAGTAATGCATTTTCCATTGTCCCTTAGGTTCATTGTCCACCTTCTGCTTATGTAGGCTGAGATTGGGAGGTGGATTTCCTTCTTTAGGTTGACTTGCCTATTCCTTACTAGCCTTTTTCATTATTTCATTTTATTTTCTATGTTTTCATGTGTATATTGTGATCCCCCATTATGTATTGTTTGTTGTCTCCCCTCTCTCATTTGTGCATTCCTCTATTTGTACCTTCATTCTTTTATATTTCCTAAGCTTTTTGCCTCTTTTTCTATTTTCATTTTTCTCTTGTGTTTTCCTTTTGGGGATGATGCAAGGGATTGAGATACCTTATGTCTCTTCCATACTGATCCAAAAGCCTTTTCATTATCTTTTATTTTCCCATTTCATATTTGTCTTGTGTTTTCCTTTTGGGAATGACACAAGATGTCAAGAAACCTTATGTATCTTCCATGTTGACTCAAAATTCTTCTCTTTTTTTCACTCTCTTTGTGTCACTCTTCCAATTCTATGTCTATTTGGGGAATGATGATAGTTCCGAGCTCTCTAATATCATTGCAGCAAAGATAGATACTGACCCTGAATCCATAGATCCCTTATGTATTTTTGGGGGGAAACCCTCTTTTCCTTTTTCATGTTTGTCTACTTTAAAGTAATTTCTCATGGCATGGTGTTTAGAAATTCCTTTAAAGTGGGTTCATACGTTGGCATCATCTTGGCATTATTTTTTTATTTTCCATTTTCCTTGATGTGATTTTATTATTTCATGTGATGTGTTTTTCTCTTTGTGGTGACACTGGGAGTAATGTCCTTCAAGAGCTTGATCTATCTTAGCATATTACATTATGCTTAGTGGTAATATGACACACTGCATTCCCTAAGTTGTGAATCTTTTATACTTTGATTGGTCCTCTCTTGAAGATGTTAGCAATGGTGTCCCCTAAGATTAAGACTTCACACGAACTAAGAAAATTCCCTTTGTACATCCCTCTTTCTTGTTGTGTTGCATTTTTCTTTATACCTTATTAAAGTCATGGAGTTATGGCTTTGATATGGTTTCTTGTTTCCACCTAGTGAATAACTAGCTTTGCTAGCCCTTTTGAGAGTACATTTTTCTTTATACCTTATTAAAGTCATGGAGATAAATATGGCTTTGATATGATCCCCTGGGGTTCACCTTGTGAGCATGCATTTTCTTTTTGTCTTTATCATATTCATGGGGGTATGGTGTTGATATGGACTTCCTAGGGCTCACCTAGTGGACAACTAGCTTCACGAGCCCTTGTGAGCATGCATTTTGCTTACATAGTGATAGAGTGTTCCACTTCTAAACCTATTTGGACAAACAACCTAGATCCAGTCCACAATGCATTGGATGGATATTCAAAGCTTGATCTGTTGCATTTTTCTTTTTTTTATTTTTCCTTTTTCCTATCTTTGATGGTGTATGTTTGTGATCTAGTTATTGCTTCATATATCATCTGCAAGCATATTCCTTTGTGCCTATGTTGGTTTCCATAGGATCTTCATCATGGGGGCTTGGCCACCCTCTTGGTCATTATCATCCTATGTTACTAGCATTCGTACATCTGAACCCCTCTTGATTGTGTGGTTGACTACTTTAGTGTGAGTTTGAAGCAAGTTCATCCTTTCACTAAAGTGGGGGATAAATGTAGTGTAGTAAAATGCATACCCTTGAATTTTCACACTTTTTTAGGCCCACCTTGCTTTATTTATCCCTATTTATGTCTTAATTGGTCCTATTTTTTATCGACCATCTTAATAAACTATATATTTTCCTAGCTAATCCCAACAAACATAAATGGATAAATGATAATTTAATGATTCTATTTGAATGTCCTTGATTTTTGGGTCAGGACTAAGATGCCACCTAGGGCATCCCTGTCCCCAAAGGTCTTGAGACCTTGATTTTAATGAAACCTTAAATGGGACCCTTTTTGGAGTCTATGCCCCAAGTTTTTATCCTTGGGGCTAAGACACCACCTAGGGCGTCGTAGTCCCCCTTAAGATTTTTTTCAAGATTTAATTCAAGTTATAGTAGGATTTAGCCTCCTTTAATTAATGAATTCATATATCGGATTGTTGTGGTGTAATTTTGGGATATTAAGCATGGATAGGTATATGTGCAAGGTTCTTTCACTCATTTTCATATCTAAGAATCTAACAAGAAATCTAAGCATTCAAGAGCAGTTCATCAAGAATTTGGAGCCATCATCAAGATTCAAGCATCATATCAAGAACATTGTTGCATCATGTTTGTTGTTGTGCTAAAAAATGTGATGTAGGGTTTATGATTCAAGCAAGTGTTTCATGCAAGATCTATATCATTCAAGAAGGAGTCAAGAACCGCATCTATTACAGACATTCCAAGCATATTTGAAGATTTCATAACAAGGGTTTGGTGAGTTGCAATATAGTATTTTGTTCATTCATCATTTCCCTCCATTGTTCCATTCTATTTCAATGTTTAATTACCAACAAGGGGTTTGACCAAGGCAGACCCCCATTACTAAAAAATCAACAAGTTTTTTACTCTTGCATGTTTTTGTTTGTAGATTTAGGTTGAAGACTTGAAGATCATTTGAAGTGAAAAGTTTTAAAGTTGTAAAGTTGCATTGCAAAGTTGTCATCTTCACAAAAATCACCCACAAGCCAGATCTAGAAGTTTCAGGACCTAAGATCTGAAAAGAAGGAAGTGTAGACCTTGAGCCTTATGACCACATTCAAAGATTTTAGAAATTTCAGATATGACTAAGTTTCCAAATGAGATGTCTTAGCCCTCCCGAATGTATTTTATAGAGATTTTTTGAGATTCATTTTTGACATTTGAAGATCCTGTATTTTCCCTGAAAAACAACAATGGAACTAAGACAATAGTAAGAGAGTCTTAGTCTTCCACAAAAAGAATTGATAAAAAAATTTCATTTCTACTTTCCTCGTTACATTTCTAGACTTCCCAATTATAGAAACCCTAACTTCTTGTTGCATAATTTCATCATTTTCACTCATCATTTAGCTTGCATTGATATGTTTTGTGATTTGAATGTTAAATTGTATTTTCCAAGCTTTTTCTTGGTGGTGAACACCTCAAAGCTTGAAAGAACCCCCCCTAAGTCCTTCCCTATTGAGAATTGGCTAATCCTTTGGGTTGATAGTCAATCCAATTTTGGATCCTAGGACATTCTTGAATGACCATAAGACAAAGGTGATGTTCTATGACCTAGATTATAAAGCACTCATTTTTTCTATGGTTCATTTGTGATATGTTGAAAAATGGATACATTTATGGTTTAGGACATAAAACAACATGTTTTTCAATATCGTTCAAGGAAACCCTAGAGGTATCAATCCAAAGATCTTGCAATAGGGTGTCCTAGGGTCTGATTAGAAGGGTATGTGCAAGATCATGATGGGCCAAAAAGTGGTGATATGTAAGCTATATGATGGCCCATGTGGCTGAGAACTTTGTTTTTACCCAAAATTGATGAAATGAAAAGGGCTTTTAAAGGAGATTTTCAGATTTCCAACAATATAGATTATACTTTACTTTGAATTTAATAAATAATTATTATTCATTTTCTATTTCAATTATGATTAAAGTCTTGATTGATAGGCTAATTGAAAAACATCTATAGCTTTCAAATGGTATTACATTTTTTGAATCCAAAACATGTGTCACATTCTATACTTTGCATACTATAGGATTAAAAAAAAATGAATTTCACGAAGCTTTGACCAAGTTAAGGTGGTCATACATAAGAGTATTTATATTTTTTTAAAGTTGTAATAAAAAATTCATAATTAATTATTTACTTGGAAAAAAATACAAAATAATATGCATCACATTGGGACACGAGTCATCTAGTTATATCTAAAATCTTATAAGAAAATATTATCATTTTATTGTGGTTAGGGTGGTCAGGAAAACACCCACATAATTTTTCCCTAAAATTTAAGTAAAACTGCATTGAAATTTCAAATTTTCACTAAATAGATTTAAAAAAAAAAAACCTAGTAGTTTAGAAACTAGATTTAATTGTTAGAGTAAAGGTTTTGACTTTATTGTATTAATTAAGTTACCTTTATTCCCTTCTTAAGATTTCATGTTAGTTTCCATAAAGTGACATTTCATAATTATATTAATTATTAAATGTTTTCCCTATTAGGGTTTCTTTTAGGGTTTTACATGATCTCCTTTTATAAGGATTGATCCATTGTATATTCTTAATTCCCTTTTGTTCTGATAAGATAATTTCTCCATTTTTCAGAGCTTCAAACCCTTGTTTGTTTTCTCCATCCATTCTCTTCCTTGTGACAAGTATCCATATGCATGCAGGTGTTCTTGGAGTCTGAAGTTGGATTTCCAATCTTCTACATGGTATCAAAGCTTTCCTACTGCATGCCTATTCTTGTTTGAAGAATTTGGAGCTACAAGGGTTGGATCAAGCATTCACAATTTTAGGGTTTGTCTTTTTTGATCTAGGGAATCACCTGCAATTTCAAAGCATCTTGAGTCCAAATGGACCTCACCATTGGATTTGCAGTGGTCCAAAACCCCTAAATCGACTGTTCATTCATCCATTTTGGACAAAGTTGATTTGAGGGGCAAATTTTTTTTACCCGTACGACCGTACAGTCATCCGCCTGCCTGGTAAAAAAATAAAAAAAATTCTACATGTATTCTCATCAGATTTAATATATATATATATATATATATATATATTGTCAAAGTTTTTTTTGATTTAAAAAAAAAAAATCAAAATAGAAAAATAGCAGTTTAAAGGCTTGCTTAGGCCTTGGTATAGGGTACTCGTAGGTACCTGCGTACGCAACCTACGAGCCCTCTATATGTTGGGTGGCGTACTGACAGCCGCTAGCGGCTTTACTGCCGACCAACGGTCTGACAGTACTGCCGACAGTGGTACACTGGCCGACCCATTTTATTTTATTTTGTTTTTTTATATGAAAAAAAAAACAATTTTTATTGTAATAAGCCTAGTTGTGCAAATGCGGTGATGGCCGTTTGGCCATCAAATTTAGACTTGTATTTTTGTTTGCGACAGCTGTTTGACCGTCAAATTTAATGCAGCACTGGTTTTTTCCCCCTTTGGAGCTATTTTTTTCTAGAGGCCATAACTTGGGCATACGATATTGTTTTTTGGAAAACGAGATATCATCGGAAAGCTAGTTTTGTCAACTTTCTAGTGGTGTGGGTCTCATCCCTTCATTTATCTATTGGTGCATTCTACAACCATTTGAAGTCAAAGGAGTTGCTTTTAGTCCCGAGCTCATAACTTTTGACCAGTTTCTCCATTTTTCGCGATCTCAGCGGCGTTGGAACCATATTTCAAAGCTCTTCAATTCCATCCATGCACTATTTCCAAATTTCCCTTCAGGTATTTTTTAATTCAATTTTTTGTGTTTTCACACTCTAGTGAATTACCTGGACATATTAGCTCTTGGGAACTTCTCGATTGCATGGGTTGCTTCATTTTTTGGCTATTATTCATGTATTTCTAGTTTTTTGTCCTTTGAGGGGCATTTTGAGTATCATTTGTAAGCAATATTTTATGTAAATGCACTGAGATAAAGTGCCACATGTTTGTACTTGTATTTTTGGGGATTTTGTAGATAAGGTTGTGCCATATTTTGTACTCGCACTATTTTATAAAGTGCCATGGGGGGGTTGTGTAGTGTCTTTGTTTTTCCATCACACCTTTGTCCGGTGAGTGTCCCTCCATGACGACAGTGGATCCACATGATTCTAGCCTCATGCATGTGTGCTTTGTTTTGTACCCCACTTTTTCAGTTGCTGGTGCTTTCTTGTGCACTTTCGGATGTTATTTTTTCTCCTTCGTGCACTACAGGGTGTTAGACACCATTTCAGTGGATTTGTCAGGCTCTCCCAATTCAGCATTATGGGGGGTATTATACTATTCATGCTAATGCTTCCTTGGTTTTGCCTTGGAAGGAATCTTCCATTCTCAGTTGATCAATGTTTTTTAGACTATTGGTACTTGTGCCATTGGTATCTTCATTCCAGGTGTTTGCCTTCGTTTTCCATCTGATTCGAGTAGTTTCGTTTGGGGCACTCATGTAGATTGTTGTCTTTTTGATCCTGATCATCCTATCTTCGGAGGAGGTTCTTCAGCGCCATAGCAGTCATCTTTTGACAATTGTTTTTAGCTTCTTCTACTTCAGTGATGTTGTTCATGGCTTTCTGCATCTCTTTTTGGAGTAGAGTTTTTCCCATGAGGTTTTCTCTATTTCTCCACTTTACAGAGATTTGGTTGTATTTGGGTACCTGATCTGGCCTAGTTGTTGGGACCCATATATGCCTTCTTGCATTGTAGTTACCTTTTCTTTCTTACACTTGTTTGTAGCTGCACTATTGCTCATCTTAAGGGGGGGTGTTAGAGTAAAGGTTTTAACTTAATTGTATTAATTAAGTTACCTTTATTCCCTTCCTAATATTTCACGTTAGTTTACATAAAGTGACATTTAATAATTATATTAATTATTAATTTTCTTTCCCTATTAGGGTTTCTTTTAGGGTTTTGCATGATCTCCTTTTATAAGGATTGATCCATTGTATATTCTTAATTCCTTTTTGTTCTAATAAGATAATTTCTCCATTTTTCAGAGCTTCAAACCCTTGTTTGTTTTATCCATCCATTCTCTTCCTTGTGATACGTATCCATTTGCATGTAGGTGTTCTTGGAGTCTGAAGTTAGATTTCTCAACTTCTACATTAATTTGCTACAAATTCTATTCTTACATAGTTTTGAAATAATATAGATAACTTATTCAAATTTTTACATCAATTTGCCTAACTCTGACTTTCTAAATTTTCATCACGAGTTAAGGGCCTATTTTTTCCATGACGATCTTGCACATACCCAAAAATTAAAAGAGGTTTCACCACTAAACTAGGGCTTGGGAAGGCTAATGAAAGGAAATACCTAATTATGAAACACAATGATATGTAAGACTTAATTAAATGACCTAAAAATGCATGTAAATCAAAATATAAAACTAAGAGATTAGATATGTGCACTTGGAAATATGTAGATGCTTGAATCATGTCCTGAAATGTTGAAAATATTGAATTTAATGCTAACTAGGACTCATATGCTAGGTTGGGTGATTTAGTCCCAAGATAGGGTTTTTGGGTAGGAACACAAATCTGGCAGAGATATGTTTGGAACTCCTAAAAATTACAAACTTCACTATATTAGGACTAATATGCCAAAAGTGGTCTATCAGTCCAATTAGGATTTTCTACAAATTGAAAGGCTAAATCTTCTCTTCAATGTCTTCTCTATCTTCTCCACTTGATTTTCGGGTCTGAATCTCTGATTTGGAACCTATAGATGTCCTTCAATGATCTCCAATGCAAGATCACAACATTAAATACTTTGATCACTTATACAACTTTCTCCAAAAATTCTCTTCAACATGTCTTCAACCTAGATCTACAAATAACACACTAAAGAGAAGGAAAAATGTTGTTTTGTTAGTACAAGGGGTTTTCCTTGGTCAAACCTTATTTCTGTAATCAAACCTTATAATGAAATGAAGGAATGATGAAATTAAATAGAATGTAATGATGCAACTCACCAAACCCTAGAAATGAAGTGCTACAAACATGTGTGAAGTGGCTCCAATGGATGTTGATATTGACTCTTGCTTGAATGTTATAGATCCTGAATTGATTGCTAGCCTAAACCACAAATGTTAGCTCAAAAACAAACATGATGCATGATGACTATGACATGACACTTGCGACTTCACTAATGCTCCAAAACACTTGATAATCAGCCCTTGAATTCTCTTGAATTCTCTTATAAAGACTTGAATGCTTTTATAAACATTTAAACTCAAATTTTCTATAAGAATGCTCATTCAACTTGCTAGGTGTAAAATCAACCCTATATCAGTTCTAGGATGATAAAATCTCACCAAGAATTTCAATTAAATTTGATTTTGAGCCACATGGGTCGTATATGCTGGAAGTGGTGTATGGGTCCCATTAGGCCTAACTATGAGATGCATTTTTCAAAATTACCTAGATTCATGTGAAAATAGGATCGAGAACCCAAGGCTTAGCTGAGACTCATACACCCAAGGTGGCATATGAGTTTGAGATAACTAAATATGAGCCACACAACCTAAAAACACTTGAATTATGATTGAATCTTGGTTTATGTTGGGATTATCCTTAGAAAGATGCACTAAATTAGGATTATGGGTGCAAAATAAGGCCAATTAAATAATAAAGAATACCAATTAATAATGAAAACCCTAGATTAGTGTGAAAGTGTTGTAAAAAACTTTAAAACACCTTAAATGAGGGACAATTAAGTCCATTTAGTTCACAAGGTCCAAGGACCTAATGTGAATGTGTTAAAAATGTTACAACATTAAATCAAGGCCATGTTATGAAGTTCCTTTTTTGTAATTACATCTAGCCCCCAATTTATTGAGATGATGAGTTGTTGTATGTTGTGGTTGTGTTGCTGATATGTGGTTGTCATTGATGTCAACACTATTAGCATTGGTGTCTTGAAGGTTGTATATGTCAAGGATATTCAAAAAATATAATAAATATGTTGGAGGTTGTCTGTGAAGCTATGAACTTCAGTGTGATGAAACATTCAGTATGTTGGTATTCAAAAGCTGCACATTAAAGGGTTTTTTTATGAACCTATCTAGTTTATCCTCTGGAAGTTTCAAAGGTGCACATCAAGATTGGAGCAAGTTGTGAGTTTTTTTGTTCCTACAGTTATTTTGTTACTGTAGTTGGTGTTTCTAGAAGAAGAGACTGTAATTCTAGTAATTTAAGTTGTTGTGTATGCTCCTGTGATGTTCATTGATGTTTCTAGATCATGCTCTATCTTTGTTGCATGTCTCTGTTGACTGATGTGCTCATAATCATAGATTTTTCCTTTGTGTTTTCAGGATTTTCATGTTTTTGGCAAAAATTTGTGGTTGTAGCGTGTTCTGGATCCCCGTGGATTAATTTTTGAATGTTTGGCACATTCGAGGATGTTATTTTAGGTCTTCATTATGTTGTGACTGAATTTTGTTGGTGCGTATAGAGATTTGTTGATGAATTGGGCTGATAGTTTTTGTATGCATGCAAAAACGGTCTAGAGCATCATATTAATTAAATACTTATTATTTGGTTAATGTTCTTATTTTCCTCTACTATTATAAATAAATTGTAAAATCTATTTATATGGTTCATATTTTAATTCTTCTTTTTCAAAATTCACCTTCTTTCTAAAAATTAATTAAATGGACAAATTAAATCAATTTGTTATTTAATTGGTTTCACCTTTTCCCTCTTAAATTTGAATTTTTAAATTCAAATTGGCATATTCTTCTAAAATTGGTTAAAATGCACAAATGAATTAATTTGGCATCTTGCTAATTTACCATCTTCTTTTAAATTGAATTTTTAATCCAATTTAAGCACATTTATACATATTTCCTCTAACCACCTCCAACTCACCTGCCACCTCATCATGTGTCTCACAAAAATGAATTTTATAAATTGGAAAATATGAAATATCTTCAAAAAAATTGAAACCAATTTGGAACTAACTGAGACACATGGCTCCTCCTTTTCTGTGATTCCCTTTAACACTTGGCAATTTATCTTGTTGAAGGGAACCATGCCCCTGATTCCCTCTAACCTTTTGATGCTCTATCGTTTATGTCGCAAGATCACAATCCTAACCATCTATTGTTGCCACATCATCTTGAGCCTCAGAAAATATATAAATAGGACCCTTTTCTATAGCTTTTCAAAATGAAAATTTGGACAAGCTTATGATACTGAATTTTAGTGCATTTGAGAGAATTTGGAGAGCATTTTAGCTTAGTTTTGCATTTTATCTCATTTTAGTTTGGATAGTTTAGTTCATCCCATATTTCATTTAGAATTTACATTTGATCATCATCATCATTCTCAACATTTAGATTTTAGTATCATTTCATCATAGGATCATTTAGTTTTTATGCATCAAATATTGGAAAATATGAAAACATAGGCATGTAGACTTCATTGTAGCATCTCGTAACTTGAGTTGTCAATCTTTGCAGGTTAATGTGTAGTCTGAGAGCATAATTTGCAAGATTCCTTGAGATTAGAGAACCATGGAATGAATTAGAAGGATAGTTGTAGCTTTATTTTTTCTATTTAGATTTCCTTTTATGTAATACATTGCATGAAGGTGTGTTATACTAACATTGGAGGACATTTTAAATACCACACATAGATTGGCGCCCATTGTGGAGCCGAGCCCCATATTTTAATCAATTTTTTGTTGAGTTTTATTTTGCAAGTTCCATCAAAATATCTAAAACGGTGCATCCACATTTTTCTATAGTGCATCTGACTCCTATTTTGGTGCATCTAGTTACATGCTTCAATGCATCTGGCTATTCTTTCAGCACATCTGGCTCCTGTTCCAGCGCATCTGGTGTCTTTTTCAACACATTCAGACTCTAATTCGACACATCAAGGAGTTTGACTTTAATTCTATCATTTTTTAGTTTCAATGCATTTGGTTTATATTTTAGCTCATTCAGTTGTTCTTTCAATGCATTCACTAGTTATTTCAATGCATTCAATAGTCTAGCACATTCAGTCTAAGTTTTAGCACATTCGGTCTCTATAATGGTGCATTCAGTTTTTACTGTCAATTTTCTAGATTCTCGAAATTGATTAATATTTTTTTGTGTTGCAGGAACTTAATATGTAGTCAGAGACTTTGTAGAAACACTTAAAAGAACACTATCAAAGATAAAAAGTTGAAACTACTAATGGTTGGTTGCAGGGTTAAATCTAGTTGTTACTTTCCCTTTGGTTAAGATAGGAATCTAGCTAAATAGGGAGGTTAAATTTACACCATGCTTGTTATGTTTGGAATGGTAGGTGGGTATGCTCTCCCCTTAATTGGGTGATAAAAAATCTAGACCCATTCACTTTATTTTCATTTTTTATCTTAGAGGGCCTGCCTCCCCACTTCTAAAGGAGGGAATGACCCAATCGATAACATGCTCTAAGCTGAGCAACTTCTAGTCAGGATATAAATGTGGGTGCTCAAGGAAAGTTTGAGTATCGAAATCACCATTCTGACAAGAAGGGCATAAATGGTCTCTTTCTGAATGGATGGTGCCCCATAAATGGAAATTCCCTACTAAAACCCCTTTTTTGTAGTTTTCCCAAAATCACCCTATCTATTCTATGGTGCAACAACGGTTGTTGTGAAGACACCCACATTTTTACATTTTTTTGTAGAAATGATCAAATTTCCATGGGAGATTCATGGGATTTGGAAGCTTGGTTGGCCTAAGAATTGAGTGCACTATAAGGGGGAGCTTTTTCAACCAAGCTTTTAGATTCATTCTCTAAGAATATGCAGTTAGAATAAAATCCACATGGGTCCAAAATAATACAATCTTACACAACCTAGGAAATTTGCTTGTCTGATATGTTTACCAATATGTTTTTGAGAAAAAATTTAAACAAACATGACAACAACATATTCAACCATTGATTCAAAACAAAATCCAACTCAAATAGACCAAATTCACTATCAAAAATAAAAAAATCTATCAAACTATCAAAAACTAGAAAACATTTTCTAGTTTGGTGCATCCCGTCTCTATTCTGGTGCATCCTTGTCATTCTCCAGTGCATTCATTTTCTGTTTCAGCACATCCCACTTATATTCCCAAAATATTCTCTTTCAATGCTTCCATACCCTATTTCAGCACATTCAAACCATTCTCTAGTGCATCCATACTGTAATCTAGCGCATCCAAAAATTTCTACAGTTCATCTAAACCATTTTGTAGTGCATATGAGTTTCAATGCATCCATACCCTATTTAATGCATCTAGTGACTTTTCAAATAGAAACCTGAATTTGACCTCCTTTCTACCAATCAACATCCAGTTCCAATTTTCCCCCCTTAAACAAAATCTTTTCATCATCCTAAAGTTTATGTTGAGGGATTAGAAATCAACCAAATTTGTCAAGAAATCCCTTGCCAAGAGGATCAAGAAACCTAAGAAGTACCTTAGCTTTAAGAAAATTTTGAAAAAGAGACGCTTCTTGTATCAAAGTAGGAAAGTCTTGCTCGATTATCAAACCTTCATCCATCAGTATCATGACATTGATAGAGGGTATACTGATTTTTTTTCTTTAGAACCTTTATCTTCATAATATTATTATCAATGAAGATCTCTTTCACAAAGGCATAATCACAGTCAGCGAGTTATCCCTTCTTTCATTCTTCAACCAATAATTCAATATTCCAATCATCCTAACCAATTTCTGCAATAGATCTTGATCTTGTCGAAACTAGCATTCTCAAGTGAAAATCCCTCATCTAATTTTTGATCAAGCATCTCAAAGTTCCTTCCTCATCACATCAAATTTGTAATTTAGCAGCTGCATTTCACCATCAATATTTATCATCCTTCATCAGGATTCGTCATCCTTCATCTTGAAACAAAGCTTGCTTAACCAAATTTTTAATCAGCCCCTTTTGGAAATCTTAAACTTTGATCAAATATTTAGAGCATCATCATCACTTGTATGCCCATCCAAAAAATATCTCAAAAGCTAAAACTCCAAAAAAAAGGAATTGAAACCCAAGGTACCATGGCTGACCAAGAAGAAAACCCCTTTCATAATATATGTTCAACTGAAACTGATGAGGTAAATGAAGAAGATGTCCAACAAGCCCAACAAGACCCAAACTTCCATAAATTTTTAGAAAAGACATTTGAAAAGGGTGGAGAAAGATAAATTTTTATGTTGGAAAACAAAGGAGTAAAGTTACTCGATGATTTTTCTATTAACAAATTGAAAATAAATCCAAAGAAAGCGGAAACCGAGACCCAAATTGAATCAATCAATGAAGTGAAAACCAATGATCCCATGGACTTTTTGAAACAACAAATCCAAAATCTTCAACAAAAAATGCAAAAGATGCAAATCAGGACTATTAAGAGATATTCTATACAAGATATATGTCCCTGTCCATTCGATCAAAGCATTAACATGATACCATTCCCTAAACATTGCAAATTTCCCAAATATGACAAGTACAATGGGAAAACTGATCTGATAGATCATGTAAGGGAATTCCAAATGATGAGTCTTGAGTTTTCCCATGAGGATACATAATTAATGAGATATTCCCACATAGTTTGGGAGGCCAATGCATGTAGTGGTTCTCACAATTGCCTTCAGGGATCAGGTCTTTTGAGGAATTAGTAAACAAGTTCATTAACCAATATTCATATAACATTCAACATGAAATCACAATGAAAGACCTTTGTAATGTGAAACAAAAGAAAGGAGAGTCATTCCTCATATTCTTACAAAGATGGAAGGTTAGTCACAAGATATCCCTGACCCATACCAGAAAAGGAAAAGATAGATGTATTCATTGATAACCTGAATGATGATATGAGTTATAAAATTGATTTCCAATACCCTTGAACCTTTGAGAAATTGATTGAAAATGGAATCAAGATTGAGGAGGCTTTAGTCAAGCAAGGAATTCTGAAAATTTATAATGAAAATAATCCATCCAATTCCTCCAACAATGATAAAACAAAGTTTTGGAAAAACTATAAAAATAATGACAATGATGCCCCTGTTGAAATGCATAATGCCAAACTAGTTTTAAATTTATCAGGAAGTTCCTCAAACACAAATCAAAAGACAATCCAAACTGTTGATCAAACCAACAATCAAAATTCTAATAAGGGGAATAATCAAAACAATCAAACATCATCATCCAATAATATTCCTTATCGAACATCAAACAATCATAGGAAGTTTACGCCTTTGGGTCAATCACATGAATCCTCCTTGAGAAAATTTATTGCAGAAAATATCATCACTTTACCTAATACTTGAGGTTTTGAACCCAAGGTAAAATCGTCTTGGTGGAATGACACTCATTATTGTGAGTTTCATCGATGTAAAGGTCACCTCACCAAGAATTCCATGCAACTAAAGCATAATATACTGGATTTGATTGACAATAAAGTCATAAGAATCGAGGAACCTCAAAGAAACACTGAACATGGTGTATTAAAAAATCCTTTGCCAAATTATGAAAAAGGAGAATCATCTAACAATAATGGAAAAGGAAAAAATGTGAACTATGTTCATGATACAACCATTCATCATATCTCTACAATTGAAAATCACACAAATGACATCAATAACACACCTGATCTTGTTTCAACTAGTCATCCAATCAAAAACACCAATGCCCTTTCTAATCAAGTCCTCGATATCTCGCAAGACATGGTTGTAACAGATAATCAAGTTAGTGTCATAAAAATCAATGGAAGACAAAAAAATCTACATGTAAACTTGACCACAAGGTCTCAAACTAATTATGTTTTAAAGGGTAGCACTTCCAAACTGTCTATTACTACATCTCATCAATACAACATTGTCGATCAGCTCTAGAGAATACTTGCACAAATATCAATATTGGAGCTCCTAAAAATCTCTCCTGCTCACAAAGAGATTCTGGAAAGAGCCCTAGTGGACACGATAGTGCCAAATGATCTGGAAGTTTGTGCTTTCCAAGCCATGGTGGGACACCTGGTTGCACCTCACTGTTTGTCCTTTTTGGAAAACAATGATGTATCACTCACCCATCCTCACAATGTGGCCCTTCATATCAAAGTTTTAATCCATAAAAAAAATTGTCAAGCATTTCCTTATAGATGGAGGAGCTGGAATTAATATCTATACTTTAAAGCTTGTCTAGGCACTAGGGTTCTCTGAAAATGCAATAAATCCAAGAAAGAAGATCAAAATCAAAGCGTATGATGATGAAGAGAGAGCTTCAAAAAGTATAATTGTATTATCCATTCATGTGGGACCAATCTAGAAAATTGTGGTATGTCAAGTTTTGGATAAATATTTAACATATAACATACTCTTGGGTCATCCATGGATCCATGAAATGCAGGACATACCTTGAACATACCATCAATGCCTAAAGTTTCCATGTAATGGCCAATAAATCACTATCTTCGCTGATTCAAATAACCCTCAACAATGCAATGTTTTAAAGGTTGTCTAGGATGTATTTTTGCCTCATAACTGTGAAGCTCCTAATTCCTTTCCTGATGTTTCTAGTAATTCCAATCAAACTAATCCTTTAGACACATCCTCCTATGAAATAAGTCAATTCAATTCATCATCCAAATAGTCAAAAAAAGGAAGAACCCACCTCCTTTGCATCTACCAATTCTGAAGCCCAACTTAATACCCTAGCCAAAAAATTTGAAGAGAAGGTCCAAATCAAAGATAAAGGTGTTAGTGAATATTCCATTGAACAATACATTTTACTCTTGTAGTTAATGTCACCAAAATCTTATGGTCAACCATCAACCTCATCCCAAACACCCTCACAACCAGTCACACATTTTGATGGTCAATTCGTAAAAGTAGGAACCCAAGTAGAGGAATTTGATGACAATGATGTTTTGAACTAGTTCTATGAAGATGAAACTGATTTTCAAGCTCCAACAAAAAATTTCCAAACCACTCAATATGGAAAAGGATTCTTGATCCTAGAGAAGATGGGGTACAATGGAAAAGGACCTATTGGAAAAATATAAGAGGTTATCATAGAACCTATCCAACCCATTATAACCAATCCCAAAGAAAAAATAGGGTTAGGATACAAAGAACATCAAAAGGATGAAGAAATAAAGGAAGACCTAATGCAGAAGGCTGTTGAACATATCCTACAACTCCAAGCCAATGACCACTATGAAATTGATTCAAATAAATATGAGTGGGAATCAATATCAAAAGAATCATGTCATGAAAAGAATTTTTATGTAATCCATAAGTATACTCCCACACTTGAGGAGGGACAAGGCTCAGGAATTAGACCACTTGAATTAGAATTTCACAATATCAATGGCTTGAGTGAGGATGAGCAAACTCATATTGAGATGGACCACTAGGAAGAGAGCAACATTATAGACCTCGAATTGGTCCTAGTCTTGTTTGACAACAACATTTATATTAGGACATTTACGACATTTGACCTGAACCCATCCGATGACACCCTACCATTATTGCATCCTGAACTAATAGATTGGGACCAAACTGAACCTATCAATATCCCAACCATTTTGAACAACGAGGCCATCGTAAATTTCCTCTGTACTGATAATATTGAAACAATATCCACCATTGAACATCATAGTGGAGCTTCACAATAGGAGAGTGTCAAGTTTCCCAGTTGAAAAATAAATAAAACAAAAGAAAGATTTGATGGTGAAAACCATTCCATGGAAATATCAAATCTAGAAATATTAAAAACATAGAGCACATCCGATGGTGAAAACCTCCTTGAGGTGCCAAAGGATGGGAAGTTTGACACTCTCCCTAACCACTTCTAGGATAGATCGAAAGTTCTGATTGAAACAACACAGTCCATCAATGTTGGCAGTGTAGAAACAATAATAACTCTTCAGGTGGCAGAATCATTGATAAAAGTAGAGAAGTCCAACTTTATAAAGTTCTTTGAAGAGTGACAAGTCAACTTTTCCTGGTCATATGCAGACATGCAAGGGATAGATCTAGACCTCATAATATACCATTTATCACTTCCTTGAGGAATCAAACCAGTCAAACAAAAGTTGAGAAAAATGCATCCGCACATCACTTTATTGGTGAAGGTTAAACTAAAGAAGTTTTTGGAATGTGGATTCATCAGGCCCATTGACTATGCAGAGTGGATATCAATTATTGTGCCTGTTTTGAAACTTGATCGTAGCATAAGGATTTTCACTAAATTTAGGGATCTCAACAAGGCTTTCCCAAAAGATAATTTCCCCTTTCCTAATATAGACATCATTGTGGACTTGACACTGGGACATAGTTAAGCTCACAACCAAGATTGATCCACTAAAGTATGTCCTAAGAAAATAAAATATGACAGGAAGAATGGCTAAGTGGGTAATGGTACTGATTGAATTTGACATCCAATATGTCAATAAAAAATCTATCAAAGGGAAAGCCATTGTTGATCAACTAGCTGAGGAACCACTTCACGATGATCATCCACTTCATATTGAATTTCTAGATGTAGATGTCTTGAGAATAACAACAAAACAATGGGTGTTAAATTTTGAGGGTTCCTTCACTCAACATGGATCAGGAGCAGGAATCCTATTCATCACTCCCATAGGGAATACCATTCCAAAATCCTATCGCTTGATGTTTCCTTGCACCAACAATACATTTGAAAATGAAGCACTCATTATCATAATCAAGATAGTTGTGGAATGGAAAATTACAGAGCTCCAGGTTTATGGGGATTCACAACTAGTCATCAATCAGGTCAACAATGATTATCAAACCAAAGACAAAAAATCTAATTCCTTACAAGAGAATGATTGATGACTTCAATAAGTATTTTTTCAACATCAAATTTGGTCAAATCCCAAGGAGTGACAAGGCTACCAATGCTATGGCTACTATTTCTTCTTTTCTGTAGATTCCAAAAAAAGTGGCCGTTATGAGTTCATGGTGGAGTAACTATTTACCCCTGCATATGATGAATCTGAGTCCCAACTTATTTTCCACCTAGATGATTCCAATACCTCCATCTACAAAAAGATCTATGCTTACCTAAAAGATGATATTATTCCTCCTAATATTTCCTACAATTAGAAATGAAATTTCATTCGCTAATCTACCCATCATACTAGAATAGTAGATGTACTTTACCATCGAGGTCTTGATGGAACTGTTTTACGATGTCTAGAAAATGATGAGTCTGAAACAACTTTATGTGATGTCCACAATGGTATTTGTGGAACTCATTCAAGTGGCCTAAGCCTCATGAAGAAACTCCTTCGTTTTAGATACTAATGGTTGACTATGGAGAGAGAACCCTTGCAGTTTGTCAAAACACGTAGGAAATGTTAGATACATGGTAATCTTATTCACACACTGGCACAAGAATTACAACCCTTTGCATCAACATGGCCATTCTGTCGATGGGGGTTGGATCTTGTGGGTAAAATTCACCCACCTTCATCCAATGGACACAAGTTCATTATCATAACCACAAAATACTTCACAAAGTGAGTTGAAGCCATGCCTCTGATTGACATCATAGGGAAGCAGATCTCCTCATTCATCTTGAACTACATCATTTGTAGATATAGTATCCCTCAATCCATTGTCACTGATAATGGAAGACCTTTCAAGAATCAAGATGTGCAAGAACTCTATGAAAGATTCCATATCCAACATCTGTTTTCTACACCCTACTACCCTCAAGGGAGCAACCAAGTTGAGGCCTCAAAAAAAATAATCCTAAAGAAAATCATCAAGGATGTTGGACATGACCGACATGTTTAATTAAACCCTACTTTGTGGGCCTATCGTACAAGCATCTGAACACCCACAAGAGCCACACTATATCCACTTATCTATGGATCCAAAGTAGTATTGCTAGTCAAGGTTGAGATACCCTCACTTCATGTGTCTTTGAAAGGTCTCAAAATAGATGAAGATTATTGTGTGTCTAGATTGCAAGAGCTAGAATTGCTAGATGAATGTCATCAGCTAGCAATGAATCACCTGAAATTCTATCAATAGAGAATGTCCCAAAGATAAAATCACAAATTCAAATCTAGGGCATTCCAAGTTGGTGATCTGGTACTAAAAGAAAATCCCTGGAATCAGCAGGACTAGAAAAAAAAAGGAAAATTTGAACCTAATTGGTTAGGCCCTTTTGTTGTGGTTTCAGTCTTCAGATCAGGGGCATATCAGTTATCTACACTTGAGGGGGGTCTATTTGAAGAATTGATGAATAGCCTTCACCTGAATAATTTATATACTAGATGCATCCAGTGCATGTTAAATGTCCTGAAAAAATCCTAAAAAGTAGAAAAAGTCTTGAAAAATTCCTAAAAAGTAGAAAAAGTCCTGAAAAAATCCTAAAAAGAAAAAAAAGTCCTCAGAAAATCCAAAAAAGAGAAGAAAAAGTCTTGAAAAATCCAAAAAAGAAAAAATCAAAATGAGAAAAAAGAGAAAAATACAAAAAAAGGGGAAAATAAAAAAAATGGTTGCCTGGATGAAAACCCGGCAAATAGGTGTCTTGGTAACAAAAAAAGGTCATAAAATTTGAAAAGTGCAATAAAAAAAATGGTGATAACCTAGTAAATAGGCACTATTTGTGATAGGTCAACTTCTTCGTCTTTTCAAGCATGTGTTGACTGTCTGCTTTTGTCATCCCTATGCATTCATGCATATCATATAGCGAGCTTCATGTCCATATTTGGCTAACCTGGTCGTCCTACTCTGGCTTGGTTTTCATTTTGCATATCCATAGTAAATATTTGATTTGTTCTCATAGGTGCAAAATCGTGATCTCACTAGGGGAAAATCACCATTGAGCTTAACTCAATAGGCAAGCAATCGACAAACTGTAACATCAAAACAACAATCATAATAACCATTTCAAAATATGAGCATCGAAAATTAATCCAATCCAATCAATCATTCAAATCAAACATCAACATCAAATCAAATCAAATCATTTCATTACTAAAGGATCATCTTTTGAATCATGGTTGGAACACCTTAACAAAAAATTTCCAATGATATATCATGATTGTTGTTATCATTTCTCAAGAGTATCTCGATGATGTCACAAACTAGAGGCACTATGATCAAGAATGATATTTTTCTTTGTCTACTGCTTGTGAGTCAATCATTACTATTGTGCAAATTTTCACGGGACATGCTCTACAAAGTATCTTTGATGACATTCTGAATTTGCATAGGAACATGATTAACTCTTGTTTATTTACAAAAGTGATACTCAAGTCATCTTGGTCTAATTATACTTAGATTCTTGTGTTATCTTGGATAATCAAATCTCAACGGAAGTTGTATGGAAGTTTCACTCAGGTCATCATGGTCTATTTTATACCATCGATGTTTGTACTAACTTTCAACATAATAAAATGCTCAATGATGACAATATGCACAACAAATAAGATTGAAAAAATTGCATAGATAGAATTTCATTTCATTATAGTCTGCATCTGCATTATAGATTTTTCTAAGCTGTTCATTCTCAAGGCCGATGTTATTTCTTTCTATAGGGTTGAGTATACTTGACATAACAAAAAAATAATTCATTTTCATTCTCATTTCATTCCATATCATACATTCATTTACATTTGAAAAATTACAAAAATAAAGCATAATACCATGATCACTCACAATTCATATCATTACATCAAGGTCATAGTAAAGGCATTTCTTTCATTCATTCATAATTCATCCATAGTTGTTCATCATAATAGCATCACAAGTTCATTCAACATCATAATCCATTGGCATTCCTAATCATAATCCATTTCACATATTTGCATAGAAAATACCAAAAACAAGGAACAGTGCATTACATTTTATCTACATCATAACATTCATTACATAGTATCATAACATAAAAATCATACATCCATACATCTACATGTACCACATTTGCATCCATAAATCATCCATCTCATAAATGCATCATCCATCTAAACATAATAAAACCATTTGCATCCATACATCAATATACATGTGAAAAACAATAAAAATCACTTTTCATGTCATTTGCATCCATCTCATCCATCTCATAAATCCATCTAAACATAATAAAAGAATCATCATCCATACATGCATCCATAGAATAATCATATCGAACATGTCATAATCATATAGAACATAAATTAATGCATCTATCCATAATAAAGAATCAACACATAAGATCACCAAATGTCATTGCATATCAAATAACCTCATAAAAATATGTTAAGTATACAATGGTATAAAATTGAGAAAGTGATACATCAAAAATGTGGCACACGACTGAGTCTCTAAATCACAATATAAAATCAAGTATGTCTGGGATATCTTGTGGTGTTGCCACCTAATGTGGTCGGTCTCTATCCAACCCCTGATGGTCCTATCCTTGGTGGAGGTCCACCTTGTGGAAGTGGTTGTGTGACCCCTCTACTATTAGTTTGGGAGTGTAATCGTCTATATCTAGATCTGGCATAGATAACTCATTATGTGGTTGGTACAACCTAATGGTATCTACCTCTATAGTATTCTACCTCCTTTGTGAACTCTTTGAGCTCTCTAACTAGATCTGCAATACCTATACCCTACACAATTGTCTGAATCCTATCTTCTATTGCTATAGCCTATGCCTCTTGTCTCCTCACAACATCCCTCTTTGTAGTCAGAGTAGCTACTTAAGATTGTAGCTGTACCATCTGTCCCTAGATCTGCACCTGAGAAAAAATTTGTGCCTGAACCTATGCCTGGGCTTGGGCAAGATGTCCCTGAAGTGTTTGAACATATGCCTACAAATTTTGAACCTATCCTTATAGCCTAGAAATCTATGACTATTGTCTCTATAAGGGCATCTATATTATCAATGGCAGCTAACCGATTGGTCCTGACCTTTGCCTCTTGGGGATAACCACAAAGTCTAGTGCACCACTACCTCCTCCACCTCCATCACCAACATCATCCCCTCCACCATCACCACCATCATCTCCACCTCCCCCTCCTCCTTCATCTCCACCTCTAGGCTACATGGTCAGCCCTGCTCTCCTCCCCACCTCAAAAATTGGTGCTAGCTCATTAGGACTAGAAATCCGTAGAAATGGATGCGTATGAAAATACTTTGTGTAGTCCTCCACCATCTGAGCATCGACGACGTCAAGATGGTACTACCAAAAAATTGGTTGTAGGTCATAATAATCTACATAGGCTACATCATAGTCAATCGTTGTTCCCCACTCTGGTATGTCCTATCTCCTTCACGCATAATGTGCTACCCCCTATGGCATCCCCTAGATATGACCATACTGTCTATGCACCCTACCAAACATAAACCTCTCAAGAATGTAAGGTGTCTGGACTATCAGATATCTACTACAAAAAGAAAAAGGTAAATTTGCACCATCCTTTGGCCATGAATCACAATCCAAATATAGCCACCAAATCATAGTATCTAGGTCATCTAAGACCCATCTCCATTACTCTAACTTTCCCAACTTATGCTAGACAAGTGGCCCTGCATATCCAAAAACATACGTCCATCCTATTGGTCGCGCCCTATCTCCCACTAACCGTGTAATCTCAATATGCTCCTAGGACTAGAGCTATAAAAGTGTGCAACCTACTGAAAAAATGCCTTCTTGAAGATACACCACTTGGTGCAGATCATTATACAAGTGTGCTAACATGCACAAACCCCAAGTGTATCTCATGCCATCCACAATCATGCTCTCTATCAATCGCCCCTAGCCAACTGAAAGGCCCTTTGACCTACAGTCAGGGCAGAGAAATCCTCTAATGAAGCCTGGTAGAACACAAGGTAATTGCTACTAAGTCACAATCAACTCTTGCCAGGATATCTCATAACCTGTAAGTCCATTATTGTGAAACATCTATCGTAGGGCGTTTGTCCCTCCCTACTCCTAAACATCATACATAACCAAGTTCCCCACAACTAGTATTATTAGTATTTGATGTACGTCCTCTAGGGTCACTGTCATCTCTTCCGTCATCAAATGAAAAGTGTTGTGGTCACTATGCCACTTCTCTACAAGTGTTGTTAGTAGCTCCCGATTAATCTAGTACTGGGGCATACCAATCAATGAAGTAAAACTACACTGGTCTATAATGGCAAGATCTTTTGGAGTCAACAATGGGATCATATCACACATCCCTAGAAAGCACTCGTGAACCTGAAGGTTCCCTAAACCACCCTCCTAAAATAAAATTAAAATATTAAGTCAGCAAATCATTCAATCAGTCTATCAATCAAGCACATCATCTAATCAAATCAGCTCATGTGAGATTCTGATCAAATCTCTGGAGCACCTAACCTATCATTTGATTCTCATTTGTCATGAGATCGATCAATCAACCTATCCTATTCATTGTTCCTCGCCTATCATGAGGATGATTACCAATCAATCTATCTTTTCATCATTCCTCACCTATCATAAGGATGATTATCAATCAATCAATCAATCAACCTATCCTATTGATCCTTCCTCACCTATCATGAGAATGATCATCAACCTATCAATCAACATCATCCTATCATTGGCTGACATGATCTTAAATAATCAAAATCTAGGAAGAATTCATCAAAAACATCAATTTTGGCTGGATACGCTAAAATAGGGTTTCTACATGCTGATTTACCAGATATGCTAGAAAAACTACCAATGCGCCAGAGTAGAGTCCTGATGCACTATTTCATTGATGGGCTGGAAAATAGATTCTATGTGTCAAAACAGAGTCTTGATGTGCCATTTCCTAGATGTGCTAGTTTAACAACCCTATGCGTGACTCTATGTTATGGATGTGCCATTTGTGAGATGCGCTAATCTATTGACCTAATGTGCTGAAGCGGGTCCAGCATGCACTAATCTAATTTTGTGGTCCTAACCTAATAGGATAGGATATGCTATTACAAGATTCCTATGTGCTATTTTTCCTATCATATGTGCTAAAACGTGGGAAAAATCCAATTTATAAAAAGAAAATTTAAGCACGAAAAATCAAAATTTGAAATTCAAAAAATAGTTTTTGGGTACATACTGGAGGTCCATATGTGGTCAGACGTTGGTGGCGGTGAACTCGCTCGAATCAATGTGTGTGGCATGGAATTTTTTCCATCTTTGCTCCATAGGCTCTAATTTTTCAAAAATATTAAGTTACAAATGAACTTATCTCTTACCCTTTTTACCCTTTTTACCCTTTTAAAGGTTAATTAAGGGGTAATTATGGTGGCATTTTATTGAATTTTTCAAAGGGGTCTTTTCATGAGCTACTCAATAGTGTGGTGAATCCCTTCTAATTTTTGGGAGATAAATCAAGTCATCCATATCAACTCTATCGATCATCAACACATCATTGAAAAATCATTTAAATCATCATTTTTTAAAAAAATTCATCAAACATTCTAAAATCCCTGATTTACCTCCCCAGAGAGCATCCTTTCAGCATCGCTACAAAATCAGAGTCTAGGGCATGTCAAAAAAAATTATCATCATGGTTAGAAAATTTATTCTTTGAAGCAATTTGTATACACACATCACTTCAAAGAGGGGAAAAATGTATGCACACACAAGAATGATCTGGAGCATCATATTAATTAAATACTTGTTATTTGATTAATGATCTTATTTTCCTCTACTATTATTGTAACATAGAAGAAATGGAAATCTGCATAAATAGACGTGTTAAATATAATCTAACAAATAATAATCTAAATCAAACAACTAAGAATGAGTAAAAATAAACAAAAAAATTAAAACTATAAATAGAATAGTCTCACCAAATATGCATCCACGCCTTCGAATTATCTTGAATGTCCTCCATTTGTTGTCTCAATATTCTTGCCCTAAGATTTTCAGTATTGATGCAAGCATAACCTAGATGTATTGTCTCAGCAAAATATCGAAGATAATAGGTTCTTCTCAAAAGTATTGATTTCAGGAGGAGGAATAATGACAATGACAGGTCAATTTATAGAAATTAGGTTTTCGAACAATCGAATCAGATTCAAAAGAGTGATCAATGGATGAGATTGATGAATACCATGCAACGTGAGTTCTATGTCAGTTAGAACATGAGCCAAGAAATTCTGCAGGATAGAGATTAAATTAGAACAATAACTTAATCTTGTGTCAAGACTATTTGAAAATAGAAAGAACACAAGTTCAAGATTAAATAATCAATATAATCTTCAGTTAAGAGTCTTAGAAAATAGAAGAAATAGACTTTGGAAGAAAAAGACAAAGTTAGAACTCGAAGAATAATCTGTTCGAATGCACACATGAATTAATTAATTAAATAAAGATATTTAATTAATAAACACATTCATGCATATGAGTTAGAACTAGTTAATTGACTAGTTGTGACAGAGAGTCCTTTTGCAGAGATTATCAGATATCGAATCCAGAGATAACTGGCAGATTTAAAATAGATCTCAATTCAGAGGGTGAGTGAATGATTAGATAACTGGATGATAGAATAATGTGATAGAAACAATTAATTATGAATTAAATGTTAATTTAATTCAACATTCGAAATTGAAATGAACTAATTAAATAAATAATATAATTTATTTAATTGACTGTTAAAAAGGATTAATTGAATAATTAAATAATAAATATTTAAATATAGTTGAAATATGACAAAAGGGTAATTAAATAATAAATTATTCAATTAAGAAAGAGAATTAATTAGTTAGCGACATAATTAAATAAATACGATTTATTTAATTAATCAAGTTAAATAGAGGTCATTATGAATTAATTAAATAATTTAAAGGTTATTTAATTAATAGAGGAAATATGTGTTTAGAAAAGGTAATTAAATAATAAACATTATTTAATCATGACCATGAACATTAGAAAATTATGTCGAAATAGGTACTCGTAGGCCTAGACCATTTTTTCGGTGTCTACAGTTTGCCCCTCTTTGATACAATGTCATTTCGGCACTGTGTCAAAGAAAATATGCCCCGATCGTGCCCCAATATGAAACAGATCAAGGTATACCCCCTTGGGAAAATTGACAAATTTTTGAAAAATTTCAAAAAAATTAGGAAACTATCCCGATAAGTCAATTTAATGATCATTAATGCTATGGAGTTGATCGAATTGAATTTGGAAATGTTATGGACATGTACGGGTCAATAGAAGTTGGAATTTTAAGGGACCAATAGACAAGATCAGAAGAAATGCCACCCAAACCCTAGGTATAAGTAGAAATTAGGTTGAAAACCAATTCATTTGTACCCGAAAGAGTTGAAGAATTCAGAACTTTTCTCTGAGTATTGGACAAAGATGTCTCTAGTTCCCTACGTTGCACATCGTGGATATTGGATCTAGACATTCGGATGGCTAGCCGATGTAGGACTCTTGGGATGTACCCTAAAATGAGCTCTTGAAATTTCATTTTGCACGTAGATTTAGGCACTTAAAATTTATTTTTCACATGTATTTCACATTCAATGCATATGCGTTTGTGCGTAACACATCTTCTTGTGGAATGATGCATTTGCAAAAGGATGGCTAGGCGAATTTAGGTCATTTAGGCATTAGTTGCATATGAGAATAAATGCACTGCATTTGAATTTATGCATCACATTTGTGTTTTAGTTAGGCACATGGAGTATAGTGAAACGCAAGTGATATAATGAAACACATATGCATATAGGTAGGTAGAATGAGTTTGCACTGCATATGAATTGAATGACCAATTTTCTTATCTATTAAAATGAATTGATCAGTCTAATGCATATGAAATGTGCAACGCAAATGGTTATGTTTGCAGCACATTTGTAGCAATGCACTGCATGTGCTATAGTGAGCCACATTTGGCTGGTAAATTTTTCTTATAAAAACTTGAAAAAAAATTGACATTTGACATCATGGTGGAAATGCATTTGCAGGTTATTTTAGATCCTATCTATACTTGAGGGACACATCCTAATAGATTCGAGCTTAGAGCTTGGTTGGTCAGTGCAGAGACACGATTACTTTGGAGACTCGGACTTCATCATGTGTTGACTATGCCCATGATTTAGGCAAACAGAAGTATGCTTACCACTTTGTGCGAGTGATGGCATTCTGAAACCTCATCATTTTATTTGTTGACTGGGGAGGCAACAGTTACATTAGAGGATGTTTATAGGATTTTGAGACTACCTATTAGAGGAGAGAGGGTTATGTTCAACACACAGTGCGGTTACAATGAGCTAACTAGATTTTATGTTGTTGACGACATTAGGAGATTAGGGATAAAGGACTATGAGATTAGATGGTAGGTTCTAGTGGATAGGTATGAGTAGATAGATTGTATTTTATGTACATTGATTGGAGGGATAGTTCTTCCTGACCAGCGGGGTCATGGATTTCTTGTCGGGTGGGGAGAGATTCTTGTGGGGATTTTAGAGAGAGAGACTGTGTATGTTTGGGGTTCTTGTCTATGCTATACTTTCACTTACATGATATAGTATACCAAGATGCATAGTCTATGAACTGCGGGACCACTCTTCTCATGATTTGGGAATGGGAGCATATTGTTGTATTTTTTCCTCCTATTATTGTAGAGCGAGAGGCTAGACCTCCTTATATTTTCTAGTATATGAGAAACATTACTCAGAGTCATGTCAGAGACACAGGATATTGGAGACATGCATTGGATATATTGGCTCAGTTCCTGTGGAGGCCATACATGGATTGTGAGAGATGGTCAGATGAGGATGGGCCTTTGACCTAGTGTAGGCAGACACAGTATTTGATTGGTAGGACTATTTTGAGTGTACACATCATTGAGAGACATCTGCCTTATCAAGTTTTGAGACAGTTTGGGGAGGTTCAGGATGAGCCTAGAGGTAGAGCAGAGTTTGCTCAATCTTTAAGAGAGGTTCCACCCTAGGGGCCTATGATACCAGTGGCTACTGCAGAGGCAAAGAATCAGGCTTTACAACCTTTACATTGGGGATGGAGAGGTGGAGCAGAAAATCTAGGGACTATAGCTACTTATGACACCTGGTGGGTAGAACATCTTCCTGCTATGTATACAGATCCGGTTTAGCCAGCACTAGTAGAGAGATGAGGTATAGGGCTGAGAGGGTGGCACAAAGGTAGAGGTGGTGGTAGGGGTGGTGGAGATGATGGAAGAGGTGGTGGTGGTAGACAAGGATGATGAGGACAGAGAGGTGGTTGGGTAGGTGGATTATCACCTATCTGAGAGGCATAGGCAGAGGATGTACTGATGTTGGACCATAGAGGTGGAGCAGAGGCACATGTTGGAGATGAGAATTTTTCCAAGGAGGCAGTAGTAGAGGAGCATGTAGAGGTAGAGATTAGTGAAGAGGACCTTGCAGAGGAGGAGGAGGCTGATATGGATATTAATCCTCTTGGTATTCTAGCAGATAATGGGGAGGATGATGTTGAGGAGATACCTGTGGAGGAGTAGGAGAGAGAGCTTCGGGATCAGATTATAGAGGGGCGATGGGATGAGGAGGCTCCTAGGGATAGTGATAGGGAGGCATTGGAGGAGAGGCTGAGAGTGGTTGTAACAGAGCTGGATGGGTTACAGATAGAGAGAGATAGTGATTTTATAGAGACAGATAATGCTTTTATGGAGAGAGATAATGCTCTTATGGAGAGGGACTAGGTGGTATCCCAGAGACAAGAGATAGAGCAGAAGTTCACAGAGGTCAGACACCTTTGTAGTGGTACTTCATCTAATGGTATGGTTCATGATCTAGTCAGATCAGTAGAGAGGATAACACACTATAGAGATTTGTACGAGTCAGTGGTATCAGTAGAGAGATGAGCTCCTAGCTTTTTAGAGGTTCACAGTCATAGATCATAGAGCATGATTCAAACTAGGACTCAAAAAATAGAGGGTATGGTAGGACCATCGATATCAGGTCCATATGATAGGCCTTCCATGTCATAGAGAGTACCTCTAAAGTAGTTTCCTCCACCTTCACCACGTGACAATAGCAGTAGTGGGACACGTTGACACTACTATATATGTAGACATTGTATTTTGATCAGAGAGCTTGCAAGCTCATTTTTATTTATGGATACATTCTGACATTGTACTGTGACACGTTATTTTGAGCGATATATATATATGATTTTTGGTAGCTTCTATATGATATGCAGTTCTATTTTATGATGATGCATTTTTTTCTATATGATAATGTTTCCTAGATGATGTATGTACATGTGTTACAAATGATTGTTTCTACATTATGATGAGTTTATGCAGTCTATGATGTTATGATGAATCTATATGATGATGGATGTAATGTTCTATATAATGCTATTTTATATGTGATGGCTATATACATGTAATGTTTCCATTATGTACCTTATGATGATGGAATGCCTATTATGCAACGATTTCATAGATATGCAATGAAGATGTTAATGTTCCTATTCATTTGAAATACAATGTAACTGTATGATGTACTACATTGTTTACATAATGCTTATGGAATGTATGCATATGTAGATTATCTAATTTTTTTGTTGTGTCATAGGAATTTATCATTATGATGAAAAATTGAAATGTTAGCATGAATGATTTCAAAATGTTAGCAAGAAACAATGAAGGAGATTGATTCAAAAAACATATGATCTTCGATATTTTTCCATATATTCTAAGCTTTCTTTTTTTATCATCATTGGGTGGGACTAACACAATTGGATAGTACACACCATGATATGAGATAGACCATAGTGTACAAAGTCATCCATCTACGAAAAAATAGATAGTCATAGAAGAGGAGTGTCTTAACTCATACTAAGGACAAAATTGCCCCAGTCGTTTTGACTTGACAAACTACAGACAAAAAAAAAATAAAAGATGGGTCATGAGACGTCATTGCTCCTCTAAATCCTTGATAGGACATCCTTGAGGAAACTAGTAACATGACTCAAAATCCAAAGAAAAAGATAGTTGATAGACAACAACCAAAGAAATAGAGTCATGAGACATCCTTGCTTCTCTAAATCCTTCAAGGGACATCCTTGAGAAAGCTAGTAACCAGACTTATTCACAAATTGATAGAAAGATAAGACAACATAAGATATAAAGTCATAAAGAAAAATAAAATTATTCACCAAAACTTGATCTTGAGGGATTGTTTGATGTCTGACATAGCGTAATGTGAGGGATGACACATACCACATAAGACATTGAGTCTGGTTTCGACTTGGTGACTATCTATGTAAGGCATGACAAAGCCTAGTTTCAAAAAGACACATGTCGTATAAGAAATTGGAGTCTGATGAAATTGATGTGACAAGATACATGAGGCTATGAAAATTTGACAGCGTCCATTGACAAGAAAAACATATCTTGCTCAGACATAAATTGATCACTTTGACAATGTGTTTGATATTGACTTGATGACAATTTTGAGATGTTTACCTTATCGATTCATGACTTGTTTCGATTCCTTGACTGATTTGAGTGTGTGTGTGTGTGTTGATAGTGCATGACTTGAGATGATATACCCTAAAGGACTGACCTAATGTGGCCTCGGGGGCTCATCAATTGATTAGCCTTGCCTACGTTGTACATGCAGAGACCTCGTAGTTCGACCAAAATTTAACTGACATAAATGACTGAAAATATGTACTTAAGTTGATGATATGCAATATATGTGATCGTGAATATGATAAACCCTATTGGAATGACCTAGTGCAGTCTTGGGGGCTCATCGATTGATTAGCCTTGCTTACATTATACATGTAGAGACCTCATAGTTCGAGATGACCAATGACTTTCAATGTACAAAGAGTCATGATTTTAATGTGTGTGATAAATGACAAACCTAGACAGTCAAACCTAATGTCTCGGGGGCACATCAATTAATGGCCTTGCCTACGTCCAGTCATAGAGGCAACGTAGTTCGACCATGTCTACGACTAACTTAACATGGCTGACCTGACTCTATTTTTGGGATTTTCTGACATGTTTTTATTTTTTTTGTCTTTTTGAAGTTTTTCTATTGGTTTTGAAATTTTTAGGATATTTTTCGATGGTGTAATGCTATGTACAAGGTCCTCAACAAGGATTTTCCCCCAGTTAGGAATAACACCTATGAGATGGAGTGGGGAATGTGACGAAATGGACTTGATGTCAATCATTCCAAGCAATGGATAGGACAACCATTTATTATGAGAAATGGTGAAAAGTCTAATTGGAATGATGGTAGAAAAAAGAGCGAGTTTGACTACGCATGGTGCCTGTTTGCTAGGTTTTCACCATGATACTTATTCATAACACCACTGAAGTGGTTTTCACTATTGGACAGATTATTTCTATTTACTATTTTGTTAAATTTCTAATTTTTTTGGTCCTACAAAGATGCCTGTTTGCTAGGTTTTCATCAAGGTAACCATTTTTTTGTATTTTCTTGATTAAGATAAAGACTCTCAGAAGCTACACATAGAACCTCTTCAGATGAAGGTTGTTGATTGGTGAAAAAATTGGTTCTCCTCAGGGGTAGAGAGTTGATATGCTGCTGATCCAAAAGCTTCAGTGACAATATAGGGCCCTAACTAGTTAGGTTCAAACTTATTGTTGGTTGTTTTTACTGTAACCAAGTTTATCTCGTAATATACCTATGGAATTTCCAATCCCAATTAGGGGAAGCTTGAAGGAATTGGACCAACTGATGAGGGTTTTGAAAGACCTCCTACACTTTGGGCTTTGCAAAACCCGAGAGGGTAATCCCCTTAATGTGTTTATAATCTCTACACCAAACTTATAAACAATCATTAACAATAACAAATAATCTCATTTAATAGCTCAACAAAATAGGATAATATTGGATTGAATTGGCTTTTCATCAATAGTATCAACTACTTGGATCATGAGATGATTACAACAATACTTCAAAACTTAAGATAGTGATTGATTTGCAATTTGTAGCAAGCTCCAAGCAAAGACAAGCAAATACAAAACCAAATGAACAAATATGATTTAGACCAGTGCCATATACCACTGGGGAGTTGAATTCACAAACATTTAAAGATCTATGACAGATTCAAACACATAGCATATAAGATCTTTGACAATATTACCTTACAATACCATCCATTTGTATCCTAACCCAATAATTCTTACCAAATCTCTTCATAAACACATCCACCTATAACTCCATTCAAGCATTTTAATTAATTCTTTGAATTAAAGCCAAAATGAGAATCATACACACCACAACAGTGAGATAAACTCAATAACCCTTGATTATATTATTCAAGATTATGATATGATTATACAAAGGAGAGACATGAGCTCAGAATGAATCATTCTAACTCAAATGCTAGTACTGCCATGAAACATGAAACCCTCATAAATTCAAAACCCTACTACAGAATGACATAAAAACCTAAATTGCATTTACATTGAATTAAAAGGCTTTACAACTTTCTCTACAACTATGCTTAGACTCGACCTAAAAAATATCTAACTTGCTAACCTGTATTTCTTGCCTTGAAATCCTTCTTATAGAAAATGAAGGAGAAAAGATGCATTAGGGCAGAAAATACACGTCACTGGTCAATTGGACCACTCTATGACACTTCAAAAAATTGATTACAAACATCGAGTCCCTAGAGAATATTCTTTTTAATCCCACTCATTAGAGAATAGCCGTTGCATTGGACAAACCTCAAAACCTGCACCAAAAACCACCATGGAGACAAAACCACAATCTTCTATAAGCATAACCATTGAGTTGTTAACTATCAATAGTAGGAATTTTCTTACTCCTCTTTGGTTAAATATTTGTCCACCCACCTCTGATACTCTTCATGTGTTGGCCAATCAAAATTCACCACCTCATTCACCTTAGTATTGTAAGGTGTGTATTTTACTGCTACCTGATTGGCATCTCTTTCAAAAAACTATCTTATCCCTACTACTCACCAACAAATCATAGTCTAAATCAACACAAATCAATTTGATTTGTGCATTGATGACTTCGTCCACTCTATCCTGCCATTGTTGCAATGATTTAAAATTTCCTTGTGCATCAATTATATCTAGAAAAAATATATCACTCCAATCATCAAAGCTCTTTACCAGTTCCCTAATTCTCCTACTCAAATCATCAGGTAGGGCCTCGAAACCCTTCAGTGATTTCACAAAAAATTGAGTATGCCTTAATGATTGGGTCATGTTATCTACATCAAATCTAGAGGCATTATACATAATATCTAGATCATTGGCCCTAGGGATCCACTTCTCAGCTAAGGGAAAAACTATTTCTCAATCCCTATTAATATTTCTTATTTCATCCAAGAATAAAGAATATAAAGAATGTACCGATGGTAATCTACCATCAACCTTCTCATTCAGGTGCCTCAAAACTATATCAACAACCTCATTCTTTCTAGAAACTGATCCCTCCTAACTTGCTTTTAAATTAGCCTGTAAATCTATGATCTTATTTAACATCTAATTCTTAGTGGGATCCATAGATTATTCAACCTTTTCTTCAACTAGCCCTACTATAGGACTGAGAGCAGGAGTTTGGATGGGGAATCCTGGAATAGAAATAATTGGAGAGGTAAGGGGTACTGATCCTGATATAGATGGTAGTGCCATGATACCAGGAGCACTGGAGGATTCTCCCAATTGCCTATATTTCAACCTATCTACTTCAGATTGCAGCTCAAAATTCCTTTGATACATCCTACTATATTCTCCTTTTATGATGTTATATTTCTCCATCAAAATCTTCTTTTCAACCTCTTCCCTTTCAGCTATATTCTGGGCCAATTTGGCCACATTTATAGTCAGGCTAGTAGCTTCTGTAGTTGAATTTTTAGAAGCTCCCTTGATTATTAACCCTCCCCTTAGGATTGGGCTAATATCAGTTACATTTGGCTTTCTTCCCTGGGGTGCTAATTCCCAAATTACCAGAGTTTCATATTCCACACTAAAGGTAGAGTCCTGTAGAGCTGCCTTAACTTCTTCCTCACTATTTTGTATGGGATGCTTGGACTATAAATAGCATTGAATGCTACTACATTAACAATTTCCCATTCAAGAAAAATTGGGACACCAGCCTGAGTCACAAGTCTCCTTCCTTCCTTAGGAGTGATGCTTTTGAATTCTTCCATCAATTTCGCCCTCACCTCATCATCATTCTCCTGCTCAAACCTATTAGGTCTTGATTCTCTCCTCTTCTTGCACTTGTCTTAATACTCTTCCAACTTCATTCTCCACATGAGTTGCAAAAATACAGGAGTCATCACAAATGCATCATCATCCAATAATTCCTTGTAGGCCTCCATTCTAGCATCTTGTACACATTGTCCTTTCACATCCATATCGGATAGCACCAACTTTGTTGATCTTGGAGGGGAAGAAATACCAACCTGCATTTCTTGGTTAGTAACAATTATCTCATCCATCAGAGTCTTTTGTGCTTCCTCAAATCTCTACCTCTTAGGGCTTGGCTCTAATGGTAGTAATGCAGGATCATTCCTCGGTGGTGAATCCAAATAAATATTTTTTATCCCTCTAGGTGCTCTAATCTTTCGACCTGGCTATGATGATGTCTTCATTATCTATTTTCATTTCTTATCCCCCTTCTCCTCATCACTATTGTCATTCCTCTCTCTCTTGTAAAGAGGTTGATTCACCGAGGTCTAATAAGTTGGCCTTGTTTCTTTAGGCCTCACCTCTGGTCTTTGTATACCAAAATCTAATTCCAAATTGACCCTCTTGGTCATCAAGGTTCCCATGATCTCTTTGAAATTATCCATCAAGAAGTCAATTCTCTTGTGGAATAGAGTGAACTCCATTAATGGATCATATTTTGGATCCATTTTGTGTACCATGGACAGCAACTTCTCATATGCAATCCAATTTTCCTTATTCAATTCTTGCCTATTCAAATCAAATTCATTTCTAATTAGGTCTTCAGGAAAATTGAATTCATGTACAAACTTTCCACCTTTAATTTGTTGAATAAACAAGGCAAAGAATCCCTCAGGGTCATGCTACCTTCTAGGACCACTCCTCAAATGAAAGTCATCAAAGAATATTCCAAATTGGACCCATCCTCCCTTCGAACAAACAAAATCAAAAACAACAGTGTAGTCAGGAAACAAAGTCCCTTTTCCCCTCCCTATTAGGTTGTCCTCATGAATACAACCTATTTTCCACATGACCTCGAAAAACCCCATTCTTGATGGTACATTAAATGGGAGAATATGTGGGGCTCCTTGGAAACCATATACTCTTAGAAAAGTACTTACAGGGTACAAGATGATGTCACCCCAATTGTGGCAAACTTTCAAATTTGGCTTCCTCAGCCTTGTTTTGAGGAAGTCATGTAGGTCCTCAGGGATTCTAGGTACATTCACTACCAACCAAGCCCTGAGTCTAGAGGCAAATCAATTATTGAATTTCATAAAACTGGCACCTCCCCTGTTGTATGATAAATCAACACTCCAAACCTGTACTGGTAATTTCTCTCCATTTACATCTTGCCTCAACTCCATATTTTATGAGAAGAAGTTAGCATTCTTATACAAGAACATGTGAATTAATAGGAAATACCAAAAGAAACGAGTGCCAATATCCCCCACCTACAACTTCAACAAAACCTCATGTATCTTTTCTGCTAGAAAAGATGCAAAGTCATACACCATAAGGAAATTGGGATGCTGAATTTGGTCCCCCATGAACATGTATGCAATTGGAATTATGGTATTAGGGTTGAATCCCAAAATCTAGTATAGTGAATAAAATTTAGCCAAAAAGTGATTGGGAAAGCAACTCAGCCTAAAAGGTTCCTGGTCACTTGGGCTGATATGAATTGTTTAATTGCTTGCCCTAGCCAGATGAGGAGGAAGCAACTTCAATCTAAAAAGAGGCTTCGATCTTGCGTACTCCTGCTTCATCTCCTCAAGATAAATTTGAAGCAAAAATGAGCTAGACTCACTCAAGTCAAAAACCTATTGAATTTCATCTGCAGTTATACTAGGAAAAATCCCACCATCATTATCCCTTATTACTCTTATAATAGGGTCATATCATGCTGCCACCTCTCTAAGTCGGTCCACATCTAGGAACACATTTGGCATTGCTAGCTTCCCCATGTAGTATCTCTAGCCATTAGAAAAGGGGTGGGGTAAATTTCGCTAGCCATACCACAACCTAAAAATTTCCAAACCAGTCATAGGAACCCTAGCATCTGCAATATTATAACTCTTGCACACTAGTCCTTCACCCAGGGTTCTTCCACTCATCAAAACTAAACCCCTCTTCCTATCATTTGTTGATAATGGGAGTTGATCCAAAAAAATTTCATATAAATTCCTCTACAAATAATCAATATGGTCAGAATGCTACTTTGGCAGTGCCATCTCAAACAAACTAGGGCTTCTTTAAATAATTCAAATCCTTGAACAAACTAGGGCTACCTAGGAAATGAAATTACAGCATGACCTTGTGATTTCCCTCAATTTAAACAAACAAGTAACCCAACGAAAATTAAAAAAAAAAACCCTCCAACAAGAACACTACAATATTTCATGAAATCACAGTCAAACTAACCAAGCAATACAAAAAACAACTCATGGACTTTGCGCCTTGTAGAAAACCAAACTCCTGCTGTGATTGCTTGAAAAAAATTTCTTTGGCTCTGAAACTGCTTCACCAATGTGCTTGAATTCTTTGTGGTGAAATAGAATGAAGGAAGATACTTTATGTCAATTGAATTGAGCTAGTAAACATCTCATCCGCCATTAAAGTACACTTGCATGTTGCGCCAAAGGCTCCAATTGCATTTGATGCAAGTTTAAATTCTAACCATCAATCCTTTGTCTTCGTTAGATCATTTAATGACCACCTTCAAAAAGGTTGACATAATCTCCATCTCAGCATCGAGGGCCCACCACAATATGTAGTGCTGAAGGGGTACACATGGTGCTTACCCATGATATCATAATCACTAAACATCCTATATATTTGGATCACACGATGGCAGGCAACCGTTGATCCCCACCATCAACAATCATGTTCATTCACAACAATCAACATCACTAAACATAACCGTCAAGCAAATTTTCATTAAGATTATAACACCAGTGCCAATCTCGAGCACGTGTGTAGCTATTTTATTAACCCACTATATAATGTATTAAAGCCTGACAAAAATTAAAACACTTTGTTAATCTTCTTTCGGCATCGGTAGCTAATACATGTGGTGCTCACTTGTGATATTGCAATAGGTTGAAACTCAGCGGTGAAGCCATCTTGCAATAGCAAGGAACGGTCAGGATCAACTATTGGATGATCAACGGTTACTCAAAAATATTCCCTAAAAAAATATAAAACCATTATTAAAGGGACAAGGGGTCATCACCTAGGCCAATAAAAAATGATGGCTGAATGTTGTTCTTAAAATGGGGCATGGGCCAACCTAAACTTAGGAGATAGTAAAGTTAGGAAAAATATTTAACACTATTTATTAAAAGGGGCCCGACCTAGATGAGTCAATGGGACATAAGTCATTTTAAAAGCACCTTCAAAAAGGTAATGGCAAAATAGATCCTACCCAAGGTATTAGATAGAACATTAGGACTTTATGAAGGAAAAAATAAAACCCCCAACCTTAGGTTTCTTTTGAATAGTATGACAGACAAGTACAGAGGAAAAATAATAATGGAACTCAGAGAAAAAAATTTGAAGCTCCATCACTTACTTGGGTTTTCTCGTTCAACTTGATTCTTGGGATTCTCCATTAAAACCAAGTCACCAATGTCAAAGTGTCAATTTAGAAATTTCCTATTATAACTATGACAAAGACGATTTTGATATGCTTGCAAATGGTCTAGTGCTTTCTATCTTTGTTCATCCAACAATTCTAACTCTTGTAATTTGGGTACATGGTATTCTTTATCGTCAATGTGACCTTTCAATGATACCCTCAGGGAAGGAATTTAAACCTCAATAGGTAAGATAGCTTCAGATTTGAATACTAGGGAGTATGGATTGGCTTTAGTGGGAGTACAAGTTCTTGTGTGGTAAGCCCATAAGGAAAAATTAAGTTGTAGATGCCAGTCATGACCAACATCATTGACAGTATTTTTTAGGATTCAGACAATGGTTTTATTAGATGCCTTGGCTTGGCCATTACCTTGTGGGTAATATGGGGTGGAAAAATGATGTTTGATATGGAACTCTTCACATAGATGGTATACTTCTTGGTTTTTGAATGGGCGATCATTGTTTGTGATAATGGATTGGGGTACACCATACTGAAAAATGATATAGTTTAGGATAAACTTGGATATTTGTGTATTGGTGGTATAGGTCATGGGAATAGCTTCGATCCATTTGGTGAAGTATTCAGTGGTGGTTATGATGAATTTATGGCCATTGGATGATTGAGGGTGTATCTTACCTATGAGGTCAAGTCCTTATTGGGAAAAGGCCCATGGTGATGTAATCAGATGAAGCTCCTGTGTTGGTTCTCTTATCAAATCTATGTGTATCTAACACTGTATACATTTATTTACAAAGATATATGAGTCTTTTTCTATTGTAGGCCAATAATAACCTAATCTCATAATATTATGGTCTGAAGTAGGACGACTAGAATGGGATCTACATATACCCTCATGCACCGCTCACAAGGTTTCTTGTCATTCTTCAGCATTGAGACATCTCATTAGGGCATTATCTAAGGTATGTCTATACATGGTATCTCTGATGATGGTGTATTTAGCTAACTATTTAGATAGTGGAATACGTCTTTGTACCAAGGGGAAGTAGGACCAACAATCGTACACACCATCATAGAATCGGGGACATCATAGGAAGGGACCAAAAACTGTTCAACCAAAAACTTAAACTTAGGCACGTTGCTCAAAATATCCAATAAGGAACCCACATTTGTCATAGCATTTGCAGCCTTGTTCTAAATACATGGTATTTGTTGAAAGGTAATGTCATCAAAGTACTAGAAAATATCATCCATGTGCTTGTAGGGGGCAAGTTTCTCATCCTTAGTTTCATAATCATCATTTACTTTCCGGACTACTAGTTGAGAATCGCCAAAAACATGTAGACTCTTAATCTTCCACTGGGCTATCATTCTTAGTCTTGTCACTAAGGCTTCATACTCTACTATGTTGTTGGTGCAAGGGAAATAAATCCTGAATGATTTAGGAATAGTATCACCTTGAGGTGTAAAAAATAGGATACCTACTCTTGAACCATGATTTGTATGTAACCTGTCAAAGTATAATTTCCATTCGGTTCTAGTGTCAACTATGGAGATAAATTCATCAGGAAAATCTACCACTAAAGGATGGTCTACCTTCATGGGTGCATCTGCTAACTGATCTGCAATCACCTATCCTTTTATAACCTTCCTCTCCACATATTGGATGTCATAATCACTAAGTCTCAACCCATTTATCCAATCGGCCTATTAATGTTGCTTTACTTAGGAGATATTTGAGGGGATAAATCTTTGTGACCAAAATTATTTCGCAATTTAGCATATAGTTCCAAAGTTTTTGAGTAGAAAGACTACCACAAGACAGGCACATTCTATGTTACTATAGTTTAATTCATATCCGACCAAGGTACGACTAATGTAGTACACTGCTCTTTCATGACCTTGATCATCATTTTGTGCGAGAAGAGCTCCTAATGTTGACTGAGTTGCCAAAATATATAGTATCAATGGTTTTCCATCTGTATGTGGCATTAAGATAGGTGGAGTGAGCAGATAATCCTTGATCTATTGGAAAGCTTGTTGAAATTTAGGTGTCCACACAAATGGTACTCCTTTCTTGAGTAAATTTTGAAATGGGTGTATTTTGTTTGCCCATTGAATAATGAAATGCCTGATAGACTGTAATCTTCCTTGTAGTGTTCTTAGTTGACCAATTATGACTAGAGGAGGAATTTATATGATAGATTTTACCTTCTCTAGATCTACTTCAATGCCTCTTCTGGAGATGATATACCCTAGAAGTTTCCTTGATTTCACCCCAAAGGCACATTTCTTTGGATTTAGTCTGACATTGTAATTCTCTAGCCTCTGGAATATCTCATCTAGAACTTTCAAATGATCTTCCCTTGTTACTAATTTAGCTATAATTTCATCGACATAATCTTGCATGAGAGTATGTACAAATTCATGGAAAATAGTAGTCATTTCTTATTGATAGGTAGCTCCTGTGTTCTTAATCCCAAAAGGAATAACATTCCAATAGTATGCTCCCCATGGATACGTAAAATTTGTCTTGTTTTGGTCTTCAACTATGATTTTGATTTGGTTATATCCAGAGAAACCATCCATGAGGCATCACATCTCGTATCCTGCTGTAAGATCTATTATCGTGTCTATGTTCAGAAAAAGGAAGTCATCCTTAGGACATACCTTGTTGATATCTCTAAAGTCTGTGCAAATGTGGATGCCCCCAATTGGTTTAGTCACTAGCACAAGATTTAAAATCTAGTCTGCATAGTCTATGTTTCTTATGAATCCAACATCCAAGAGTTTCTTAAGTTCTACTTTGACCAGTAGAGCAATCTATGGATGAATTTTCCTTAAATTTTGTTTGACTAGCTTAATATCTAGTTGTAATGGTAGATGGTGCAATATAAGGTTAGGATCTAGCCCAATCATGTCTACATATGACCATGCAAAGTTTATCTATCTCTTTGCGAAGAAGTCATGAAACTCTTATTTTTTTATCTCTGTCAATGATGCTGCAAAATATACTATCTGAGGGTTTTCATTTGTATTTATGTTAACTTCAATAGACTCTTCTACTAGCATTGGTTATTTTTCCTATTCAACTGGGATAATTTTTAAACCTCCATCCTTGGGTGCCTTAGAGAGGTTTTCATCCTCGGTACATCCTTTATTTTTACTATTTCTTCATCCAAAGGCACCTTTTGGTTTTCACCTAGGGACTTGTCATTTTTCTCATTTTCATCATTTTTCTTTTTATTTTAATTTTTGTGACTAGAGGTTTAAAGAGACTCCCCAAAATATGCTTTTCCATCCAAGTCTATGGTAAAACCAGCTTTATGATCCCCTCTTGGTATGCCTTCTCAAAGTCCCATGAACTTAGCTATTGCTTCATCGTTCTTGAATGTGTCTAAGATGGGTGTACCCTGTTGATCCTAATCGATAAGTTGGGGATATATGAGAGGCATGTCATCATCAGAGTTATTAAAGGTGGAAGCTCACAAGGTGAATATAGAATGGTTGACATGGTCACAAAATTTTTGGACTATCTCCTTCTTGTTCTTTTCACTATGGGTAGGTAAACTCTGATGTGGGACTACTGCAATGGCTAGGTCGTCAGAAGATGGTTCGTCAGGTGCCCAAGATGCATGATCAAGGGTTTTCCAATAATAGTGCTTAAGCCATTCTTCTTTGGACACAAACTTCTTATTACGGGGACTAGATGGCTTTGGTACAAGTTTTATCATTTGGTCCAATTCTCCAAATAGATTATCTAGGTTCATGGTACTGGTAGAGGAAAGAGAATCCCTTTCATAATCTATTGAGTTGGGAGATTCATTGTAAACTGGTGAAGTGGTTTGTGAGATATCTGGATGTTTGCATAACCACTCACTTCCTCTTGAAATGGTGATGAAGTACTAGGAAACCCAATTCTAAGCGGTTGAAACCCTAGCCCTAGGCCTTCCGATCATGATGAGACAATGATCAGTTAAGTCCTTCCATTTTGATGTAGTCCTAACCCACTATTTCTGTCATATCCTTTTCTTTGCATTATCTTAAAGCCTTTTCCATATTGATCCTTAGCTATTTGAATAGATAGTGAGCGGTATTCATTGTCTTCTTGGTACAACTAGGAGGTAATATCACCTTGGTCCACAATTTCTTCACTTAACTCTCCCCATTTGGTCAATTTCGTTATAGGGGGAACATGAAATGTGACTACTAATTGTCTTCTATAAGCCATGGGTAACCCATATGCCTTAGGTGGAACCAGTTGATTGACACAATAGGATGCCTTCATATGATATTCTCCATATCCCTTGTCTTGGATCTCAACCTTAGGAGTGGATGATGGTGGTTTGAATGAAATGGACTTGGTAAGATGTGATGGATCAACGTATAGGGATAAAGTGGATGATGAAGCTTCTTGATTAACTAGTACCTGTCATGGTGAAATTTCCCTTAGGCTTGTATAATATTGAAAAGGATCTGGATCACCATCGATCATGATCTCGGTGCCATTATACAAGAATTTAAGACATTGGTGATATATGGAAGGTACAAATTTCATTGCATGTATCCAAGGTCTACCTAACAACAAGTTATACAAAAGGGTGAGATCCAAGACTTGGAAGCTGGTGTTCATAACTGTTGGGCCAATTTCGATAGGCAGTGTGACAAATCCTTTGGATGATCTTTCCTCATCATCGTAAGCCTTAACTAATTTCCTTAACCAATTTTAGAGTACATAGGTTCAAACCTGCTCGTCTATCTGCCACAACTCGTCTGAATTTGGTTTGATGGACTAGGACTTCAAGATGTAATGGGTCATTATGATCGGTCTGTTTTGTTGAGTAATCCTATTGGGGAAATGTGGCATGATGGGAGTTGGCTAGATATCCTACCATTTCTTTGAAATGATTGATATCTAAGTCGGTAGGAATAGTCGTGCTCTATAGAGCTTTGTCGAGAATGGCTCGATGCTCAAGTGATAAATTCAATAGTTCCAAAATGGATATTTGTGCTGGGGTTTTTCTCAATTGATCAAGAAGATTGTATTTAGACTTGAAAGACTATGTAGGTGGCTCAGAAGAAGGACCTGAAAGAGTTATCTTAGTTTTGCATGTGTTTATAGCACATTCAAGATGCTTCTTAATGGTGATGGTATGGGCATTTTCACTTTCAGCTCAGAGGAGGTTTATGATCATACCTTTTCCATAGTCATACTTGGTATCTGCATAATTGGCTGATGGGGTATACATGGTTTCCAAACTGGAGGATTTTTCTTTTGTGTGGTCATGTAATGGGTCTGTGAAGACCTTATGATCACTATTCTTGGTATGTTTCTGCCCATTGACCTCTATGGTTCCTTCTTCAACAAAGTCTTGTATGATATTCTTCAGTTGTTGACATTGTTGTAGGCTGTGTCCTTTTGTTTGATGGTATTCACAATAGGAATTATCATCCCACCATGATGGTTTTATGAGACCATGTTTAATCAGCTCTTTGAAAATTGTCTCGATTGGCTTCCCCAAAGGGGTAAATTCACATTCAGGAAATCTCCTTTGTGGTTGTTATTGCTGTGAATTTGGGACAAAATTTACTGTTTGATTTGGATTACTCATCATGTCTTGATTGGGTTTGTGACCTCTAAGTGTGATAACTGGTCCCGTATGTATGGTTTTAGCATCAACAATGTCATCATTTGTAACATTTTTATTTCTAGACCAGAACTTGTTTCTATTGTTGGGTGTGTTTTGATGTTGAACCACTAGGTTTCTGCCTAGTACTTTAATCTCTCCTTTGTCAATAAGGGCTTTTTCAAGTATGATGCCCTTTTGTACCAAGTCTAGGAGTGAAGTACAAAATCTACCCTTAAGTCACCTCTCAGGTTTGGATTGATGTTTTCAAGGAATATCGTGACCTTTTGTTTTTTGGTATTTCAACTAGATATCTGCTAGCTAGACTTGTCCATCTTTGGAAGAAAGTGGTGAAAGTTTCGCTATCTTCTTGTGTTTTGTGGCACAAGGTAGCTATTGTTACTTCATTGTCTATGTTAAAGGAAAAGTGTTCGACAAACTTCTCAGCTAATTCACCCTAGGATCGCATGCAATATGGTAATTTAGAGAACCATTCCAGTGCTATCCTGATAAGGGTTCGTGGAAATAGTCTCATCAAGTATGTGGGGTCATATGATATGTCCAAGCATGTCGTAGAGATTTCTCTAATGTGTTCTAAAGGATTCTTCCTCCCATTATACTTAGGAAAATTTGGTATAATGTATCCATGGGGAAAGGGTGTCATGTAGAGCACTTTGTCAAGAGGACATGTACATAGATCTTGCATTGAGATAGTTCGTTTGCCTAATATAGACATGTTGTCCATCTATTGTTGAAGCATTTTCATTTGGTTTTGGAGAACATCTACTTGTGTAAAGAAAATTTTTTTTGTGTTGTTTGGATCAATGTAGGTGTTTTGAAATGTTGTGTTCTGTGATGGGTTGTGATTTGGTGAGGGAATATATCCCGTTAGAATGTTCTAATTTGGTGTGGGGATATTTCCTGTTTGAATGTTTTGATTTAGTATAGGAATATTCATGCAAACTTTGGATCTTTTACCAGTAGTGTTTGTGCCATAGGGGTTTGATGAAGTTGCTCCCACAGTAAATTCTAAACCTTGTGTTATGTTGAAAGGGATTGTGCTTACAATTGATTATGTTTGAGTAGGTATGCTAGTTGGTATTTTTGTGGTAATTTGGGGAATAAAAACACTTGATGTCACAAATTGTGTTGGTTGAGTAGATGTTGTTTTCAAGGTGTGAACATCAAATCCTAGTGGTAGTGTGGAACCTTCTAATAGCAACTTTTCTAGATATCATTGGGGATCATTTGCAAAACACTCATCCATAAAGGATGCAAATTCAGGATCTTGTACTGTAGCCTCTATGTCTTCGGTAAAAATTTGACCATGTGCATCTCTAGTGACGTGTTTTTCAAGCTAAGGTTTGTGTGGTCTTGTTTTCCCTAATGGTTGACTTTTGAAAGGATTGAAAAATTCATTAGGGTTGGACATTTATTTTTGTTTCTTTTTAGACCTTGTTTCAACCATGAAAATTTTCTCAAAATGGGGTAATGCAAACTATGTCTAAAAACTAGTATATCCTATTTCTATGTTTTCTGGATTTTCTAAAAATAAAGGATGTTGCTAAAGATTTCTAAAATGACGTATACTAAGATGATGTATGGTAGGATGGACAATATGCAAAATCTTGAGTAGACTATCATGATAAATGATTCTAAGATGGGTATAACCTACCACCTATGGAATAAATCCAAGCAATGATTTGAGTTGAAAAAGGGACCTGATTGTAGGACAAATACAATTGACAAGGTGAATTTCCCAAAGTAGATTGTTGAACTTGGAAAGATTCACAAATAGGATAATAGTGACTACGTTGAATGATAGTCACAAATTGGAGCATGATCGTATCCAATGACGAGGAAAGTTATTCTATTCTATGATATGCAATTTCCTAGGAAGCCTCTAAATGCAGGCAACTTAGGATGACTATGACTAGGATGTATATGACACCTAATAATGCAAGGTTTTGAGCAAATTATTTCTAGATTTTGTCCAAGGTTGATCTTTAGAAACAAAAGCGAAAAAAAAAAGTTATGCTTTCAGACTCAGTTTGTAATTTTTGAAGTTTTCTGTTGACAGTCAAATGCGGTTCACCTGTCAAATGCGGTTCTATTTTTGATAGATGCATTTCAGTTTTTAGATGCGAACATTTGACTAAAATAGGTTTCAAATGGTGATAGGAAATTATGGTTTTCAAAAAAATGCGGATTAATTTATTTCAAATGCGACTGAGTTGATCAGACATGACTCATAATATAGACTTTGTAAACCTAACCCCATTGACAAACAGTTGCAATTTTTGATTGACAAATGCGGCTCGTATATACACATGTGACTTGAAAAATTGTAGTTGGGACTTACAAAGTAGACTCTGTGAAAGTTATAAACTATTGACAGACACATGCGGCGTTTAACTTAACAATTGTGACTCTCTAAGATAGATGCAGTTCTAAAAATGATAGTTGCGACTCTTTTTGATAGTTGTGGTTTTTTGAAGATGATGTTTCAACTAACTCCATTTGATGATCAAGTTCTTTGAAAAATACAGCAAAATAAAGCACATAATACAATGTGTTTTCAGTTTTTAGTGATGGATCTATTAAAATCAGAGAACAATTACACCCTAGGATGTGTTGGACAATATATACTGAATTCTTAATTGGATAAATCCAGCTATGCATATTCAAGGTAGATGACTAGTAGTTTGACCCCACTGGCTCCCCTCAATGACACTCCCTTATATGGGGCAGCCAAGGTACTATACCCATGAAACTCCCATGGCATACATCTCATCTCCACACATGAATAGTAAATATGTAAGATGACTTCACATGTCTGAACCTATTGCACCAACAAATAGAAAGGATTTTGGCAAAACTACAACAAGTGGCTTTTTAATTCGGGCACCTGTTTAGAAGAGCCATGTCAGAGGCAATATCATCCCAGTCTGTAGAGGTTATGCTCTAAAGGTTTCAATGCACCTCAAGGGTACTGGGGAGTCAAGTGTTGGTCTGTTGGGATCCTCATAATACTAAGCTTTCCTCCAGTATTAAAATTTGTATACCCATTGGGAGTCGTTGGCGATAAGCGCACCATCGGTTTTGAGTCATCTTGAGGTGAGTACTTTTTACCACTAAGACATGCCCAAGTTCTAGAGTCAGTAATCATTTCTCTTGCACCCAAGATTGCATAAATGCACAAAGGGAGATGATACTTCGATATACCAAATCAAGGTTCTAGACTAACATGAACAGACACAAAAAACACTGGTTAATATTTAAACCCAAATGATAATTTTTTATCTACTGAACATAAATCTTTTTAAAATAAACTAAAAAAATCAATGTCTTCATAAGGTCTTGTATGCAAATGGTTAGTAGTTTCATTTGTGTCTTGGGCTTTCCTCCTGTAGAAAAGAAGTTTTTTTTTGGTTTTCTCTTTGGTATTTACACTTCATCCTACAAAAACTAAGTTATCCCCCTAAACATAGCTGCAAACAAAACATTAGCGAAAAAAAACAAGACAAAAATGACAAATCAAAACGTGAAAGTATGAAAGTTAATGAAAAAAATGGAAAATCGTATTACCAGGTAGATGTGACTTTTGAACCCACAGATGCGTCGTGATGTTGATAAGCGGATGTGGTTTGATGTTGACTATCGGATGCGGTGTAGAATGTAGCAGATGCAGATCGTATTGTCAGATGCATTGCGGTATGTATCAGATATGGTTCTTGAGAACATATGCGTTTTTTTTTCAATCAATTGCAGTTCTTTGTACGATTCCTGCAAAACAAAAAATGAAAAATGATATGTGAATTTTGAAGTGTGCTTCACGTTGAGTTCACCAAATGTAACATAGAATAAATAGAAATTTGCATAGATAGATGTGTTAAATCTAATCTAACAAATATTAATCTAAATCAAACAACTAAGAACTATTAAAAATGAACAAGACAATTAAAATTATAACTAGAGTAGTCTCATCGAATATGCGTCCACTCCTTCAAATTATCTTGATTTTCCTTCTCCATTTTGTTGTCTCAGTATTTTTTCCCTTATATTTTTAGTATTGATGCAAGCATAACCTAGATGTATTGTATTAGCAAAATATCAAAGATAATAGGTTCTTCTCAAAAGTATTGATTTCAGGAGGAGGAATAATGATAATGACAAGTCAGTCTATAGAAATTGGGTTTTCGAACGATCGACTTAGATTCAAAAGAGAGATCAACAGATGAGATTGATGAATGCCATGCGATGTGAGTTTTGTGTCAGTTAGAACGTGAGTTAGGAAATTCCGTAGGATAGAGATTAAATTAGAACAATAACTTAATCTTGTGTCAAGATTATTTGAAAATAGAAAGAACATGAGTTCAATATTAAATAATCAATTTAATCTTCAGTTAAGAGCCTTCGAAAATAGAAGAAATAGAATTTGAAAGAAAAAGAAAAAGTTAGAACTCAAAGAATAATCCATTCGAATGCACACATGAATTAATTAATTAAATAAATATATTTAATTAATAAACACATTCATGCATATGATTTAGAACTAATTAACTGATTGGTTGTGACAGAGAGTCCTTTCACGGAGACGATCAAATATCGAATTTGAAGATAACTAGTGGATTTAAAATAGATTTCGAGTTAGAGGGTGAGTGAATGATTAAATAACTGGATGATAGAAGAATGTGATAGAAACAATTAATTATGAATTAAATGTTAATTTAATTCAACATTTGAAATTGAAATGAATTAATTAAATAAATAATGTAATTTATTTAATTGACTGTTGAAAAGGATTAATTGAATAATTAAATAATAAATATTTAATTTTAGTTGAAATATGACAAAGGGGTAATTAAATAATATATTATTTAATTAAGAAACAGAATTAATTAGTTAGCGACATAATTAAATAAATACGATTTATTTAATTAATCAAGTTGAATAAAGGTCATTATGAATTAATTAAATAATTAAAAAGTTATTTAATTAATAGAGGAAATATGTCTTTAGAAAAGGTAATTAAATGATAAACATTATTTAATCATGACCATGGACATTAGAAAATTATGTCGAAAGTGGTACTCGCAAGCCTAGACCAATTTTCGGTGTCTATAATAATAAATAAATTGTAAAATTTATTTATATGGTTCATATTTTAATTCTTCTTTTTCAAAATTCACCTTCTTTCTAAAAATTAGTTAAATGGACAAATTAAATCAATTTGTTATTTAATTAGTTTCCCATTTTCCCTCTTAAATTTGAATTTTTAAATTCAAATTGGCATATTCTTCTAAAATTGGTTAAAATGCACAAATGAATTAATTTGGCATCTTGCTAATTTACCATCTTCTTTTAAATTGATTTTTTAATCCAACTTAAGCACATTTCTACATATTTCCTCTAACCACCTCCAACTCACCTGCCACCTCATCACGTGTCTCACAAAAATGAATTTTATAAATTGGAAAATATGAAATATCTTCAACAAATTTGCAACCAATTTGGAAGTAACTAAGACACATGACTTGTCCTTCTCTGTGATTCCCTTTAACACTTGGCAATTTGTCTTGTTGATGGTAACCATCCCCCTGATTCCCTCTAACCTCCTGATGCTCTACCATTGATGTTGTAGGATCACAATCCCAACCGTTTGTTGTTGCCACATCACCTTGAGCCTCAAAAAATCTATAAATTTTCTATAACTTTTCAACATGAAGATTTGGACAAGCTTATGTTGCTGAATTTTAGTGCATTTTGTTAGAAACCCTAGATCAGACATGCAAACCTAAACACCTTCCACAGAAGAGAAAACATCAAAAAAGCAGAGCTTTGCATGTAATGTGAAAAATATTATTATTCAAGAATTCAATATTACAATGAGATGATTTGCTTTATAAAAGCAAAGTATGCAACCCTAATGTTGACCTAAAATTAGCTCAACCTAAGTAAAGTTATGCAAGTGTAATTAAATATTAATTACACTAACACCCCCCCATAAGTGCAACTTAGGGAGACTAGATAAGCATGCACCTAAAACTAAGATGAATGCAAGAAATCATGAATGGATCCCGGCAACAAGGCCTGATGAGGTACCCATGTGTAAATGCAATAATGAGGTAGAGAAGGAAAACCCAGTGGGACAACCCCCCCTACAATGAGATGACTGCTGCAAAGAAGCACTGGAAGAACACTGTGGAGTAACACTGGAACCGCAATCTGGCAAGCAAGGAAAGATACTTCTGTCTACAAGAAACCATATCGGAATCATAATAATGTAACAGCAGACCCGATGCCACAGAACACTCGAAAACACCAAACTGGAACAACCCTGGAATCCATAGAGCAACAGTAGATGATATGATGATGATAGAATCTAGAAGCCGTGAATCTCGATGCCGATGTCAAAACTAAGACTGAAACTCTTTCATGGGAAAAAGTAGCATACAGACTCGGGAACAATAACCACAAATTTAGTGGCCCTCAAACTGAGATGGATCCGATGCAGATCACTAACCATAGGCTCTCAATCTAAAGTGTGAACCAAAATGAATCTAGTATGTGTCAAGCTAAGACAAAATATGGCCAAAAGAACCTAAGAAACTAGATTACAACCCATGCGAGTAGTCATCAAAACACAATGAAGATTATTATGCAAGAAACCCCCCTGATGGAACTTTATATTAGTTCGTTTATTACAATCCCCAATGACTGCAAAAGAAGAGAATTCATAACATGCATAAACAGAAAATGAAAATAAACCTCATATCTGTTTAGAGGACTGAACCAACTTTCCAATGCCGCAAGAATGGCAAAAAAGGATCACCGAGTCAAAAGATATGCCCTCTGGAGTGAAAAATAGAAGTTCTGAGTTCAAGGACCTACAAAATAAATCTGGGGCAAAATCTAGAAAAACTAAAACATTCAATAGATTGGTGCCAGAATCAGCTTTCTAATGGTATCTCATTTGCAAAAAAGGGACACCGTATGTAAAAGTTATGCCCGATTTTGTAAAAGTGCTCCAGAATGGCCTATAAGGCCTGCAGGCAGCCTAGGGGGCTAAAAAAATTGGGCCCATGGTCCTGCATGCGACCAGGGGCTGGCAAACAGTGGGTAGGGGTGGAGCCCCTGGTCGCCCATACGACCGCTGCTATAGACTGAAGCCCTCAGGGGTTGGCGGGTAGCCCCCAGTCCTCCATATGACCGGGGCGGAGCGCAGAAGGGCCACGGGGCTTGGGCGGACCCGATGGCAGGTGGGCTGAGCGCTGGTCGACGGAGCGGGCGGTGGGTGGATGCCCAACGGTGGTAGGATTTGCACTATGAGCATCGGCTTGCATCCCAAAAAACTTGATTTTTAAATTTTTTTTTCAAAAACTGTGCCTCGTGAAGCATGCTGGGGAGGCCGTACGGCTTCCCTGGCAAAAAAAATTTGCCTTTCGGATCAACTTCTTCAAAATTTACAAAACGAAAGGCGATCTTAGGGTTTTTGGCCATTGCGAACGCAATGGTGACCTTCGTTTCTGCTCAAAATGCTTCAAAAAAATGGCTACCTCCAGAGCTTCCAAAAAATCACCAAACATGAAACCCTCACAGATCTGGCAAATCATAACCAAAATCTGCAAAATGAAAGCCAAATCTGACTTTTCCCAGTGCTCTGAATCCAATGGTGAAGCCCAATCTGATCCAAAAGGCTACATAGATGAGATCAAGGCATGAAATCCTCGAGGAACCCTGAACGAAATTTGCAATGGTTTTCTCCAAAATTTGAGAAGGGGCTGCATGTCAAGGCTCTGATACCATGTTAGAAACCCTAGATCAGACATGCAAACCTAAACACCTTCCACATAAGAGAAAACATAAAAAAAGCAGAGCTTTACATGTAATGTGCAAAATATTATTATTCAGGAATTCAATATTACAATGAGATGATTTTCTTTATAAAAGCAAAGTATGCAACCCTAATGTTGACCTAAAATTATCTCAACCTAAGTAAAGTTATGCAAGTGTAATTAAATATTAATTACACTAACACCCCCCCATAAGTGCAACTTAGAGAGACTAGATAAGCATGCACCTAAAACTAAGATGAATGTAAGAAATCATGAATGGGTCCCAACAACAAGGCCTGATCAGGTACCCATGTACAAATGCAATAATGAGGTAGAGAAGGAAAACCCAGTGGGACAACACATTTGAGAGAATTTGGAGAGCATTTTAGCTCATTTTAGTGTTATAATGGAAATTTTATTTTGGATAGTTTAGTTCATCCCATCTTTAATTTAGTATTTACATTTGATCATCATCATCATTCTCATCATTTAGATTTTAGTATCATTTTACCATAGGATCATTTAATTTTCATGCATCAAATATTGGAAAATCTAAAAATATGGGCATGTAGACTTCATTGTAGCATAAGATCTGAGAGCATAATTTGTAGGATTCCTTGAGATTAGAGAACCATGGAATGAATTAGAAGGATAGTTGTATCTTTATTTCTCCTATTTAGATTTCCTTTTAAGTTATACATTGCTTGAAGGTGTGTTATACTGACATTGCAAGACATTTTAAATACCACACAGTTTGTATTCATCTATTCTTTTATTTTTATCTGAAAAATTTGTTGATGTAATTCCATGTAGCGAATATATAAGAGCGATTATTTTCTTTATTTGTAGTGTATGTACATGTGGTATGTGAAGTGTGAAAGAGCTATGTGCTAATAAAGATCAAATCATTCAATTGCAAAGCAGAGCATGAAGAAGCTTGAGCAAATTGTTAAGAAGTGTTTTTGTGCCTAACTAGAACTATCATCGAGCTTTTGAAGAAGCTAATTTCTCAGTTAAAATATTTTAGATGGTTTTGATTTGAATATTTATGTAGGATAGTGTGTCTTCTTTGAACAGTGTGCTCTAGGCAGTGTGCCTGAATGCATGTGCACTCTCATTATTCATCTCTATACTTTTAATAGGATATAATATTGTGGATTGACATCTGCCATGGTTTTTCCCCAAACAAGATTTCCACGTATAAAATCTTAATGTTCTTTGTGTTTCTAATGTGGTGATTATTTATGCTTAATGTTCTTTCATCAAATCTGAGAATAAGTTGAGTAAATTTTAATAAGTTTGAATAATCTATGACAACTGATTCGCCCTCCCCTCTCAGTTGTCTATCCTTGTTTTTCCAACAATTGGTATCATAGAAGGTTCCTCTGAAGAATTTTAATAGCTTGAGGTGATCCGGGATGGCATCATACAAGAAGGATAGTCCTAGATTCGATGGAACAGACTACTCTCTATGGAAGGCTAGAATGGAGTGTCATTTGAAGTGCATTAGTGAACCCTTCTAGAAAATTACAAAGAACATATATGTTACTCCTCAGAATGGTCCCTCTACTCCTAATTAGATCAAAGAAGCTGAAAGTAATATCAGGGCTATAAAAGTATTTTTGAGTACTTTGACATATTCAAAGATGACAATTGTGATGGATCTGAGAACAACACATGAGATCTGGAAGAAGCTGGAAATATTGTATGAAGGAGATGCACAAGTGAAAGTTGCTAAGCTACAAAGTTTGAAAGGCAAGTGGGAAAACTTGAAAATGGGCGAAGATGAAAACATTATTTCTTTCATGTAAAAAGTAAATGAACTAGTGATGAGTATTAGATGTGTCGGTGGAACTTTGGATGAGTAAAAGATTGTATCTAAAGTGCTCAAATCATTTCCTACTTCTTACAAATATAAAGCTCATGTTATTTAAGAGCTCAAAATAGTAACAAATGTGACAAGAGATATGTTGAATGGTAAGCTTGTTGCCTTTGAGTTGAGTGAATTTGGTGATTCTACCCCTAAGATAAAATCTGCATTTAAAGCTAATATATCCAGAAGAAATCAACAAAGATATGATCTAGGAGAAAGTTCCATAAAGACATTCAAGTATGAAGATGAGATGAAACAGATTGAAGATGAAGAAAGAGAGGTAGAAGAGCTGGAAGCATTGATTGTGAAAAGAGAAGCCAAAGGACAAGGTAAGAATAAAGTAAAATTCCGTATTAAATGTTTCTCTTGCAATAAGATAGGTCATTTTGCATCAAGGTGTCTTGAATGAGTTCCTAGGTCCAAACCTAACAAGCCTACATTTCAAAAGAAATGGTATTATGCTGAAGAAGGTGTTACTGATGATGAATCTAATAAAGAAAATAGAAATGAAGATGGATGCGTATTCATTTCTATCAAGGAAAATGGCCTAGTGTCCACTGAATCTACTAATAATAATGTTGAGAAAGCTCTTGCAGCTAGAATTGAAGAAAATGATGAGTGGGTGCTTGACAGTGAATGCCCACGTCATATGACTATAGACATGAAAAATGTACATTTTCGGTCTGGCACATTGGATCCTGATTTACTAACACCATTTCCTCCTGAATCATACTCTCAACATTTCATCATATTTTGTCTCTTAATTTAATAAATCATTGTTTATTCGATTAAGTCTTTCTCCTTTGTTGATCGAATTAATCAATTTAATTTAATCAACCTTATATCTATGTTTAATTAAAAAATACATTTTATTTAATTAACCCCTAAAGTTGTCTCATTAAATTGAATAAATTAAAACCTTATTTGATTTAAATCTAACGTTGTTCTCTTCAATCAAATAAATCAAATCATTTATTTGATTAATCATTTCCTCTCAATTCTGATTTAAATAAATTCATCAACTTAAGTCAAAATTGTCAAATCATTTAATCCTTCACTAAATTAATCCCTATCACTAAAATCTTCTAGAGAATGCAACTTGCACATGGAAATAGATTTAATTCATTTATTAAATCTCTATTTTCCCTCACATGGCATCAAAAAGGAATATTCCCTCAAGTTTGAATTCAAAAAGTCCAAGTGGACTTGGTCCTTCCAACAAGGCATTCAATGCCTCTTACATGTCCTTGTGCATTGAGCCAAGTGACATTAACTTCATTTCTTTCTCCCTCCAACATGTCACATTCAAATTTCAAATTTGAATCCGATGGAATTTATTGTGCACATTGACCAAAATGTGCTCATTCCTTCAACCATTCACATCTTAACAAGTGGCACTTGGCCATTGGATGTTGAATGATACCACATTGCTTATTTTCACTCTTTCTTCCATTTTGGAAATCTATAAATGAGAGACTCTTCCTCTCATTCTATCATCCACAACTTGAGTAAACTTACTCTACTCAACTTCATCCTCAATGCAAGATCTTAGCTAGGTTATTGCAGGTTTTCTCAAGAACTCATCTTGTTCTTCATCAACAAAGTGGATCAAATCATGAAGTTTACAAATGAGTTGGGAAAGGGATAATTTCGACACATCAATTGCACCAACTCCCCCATGGGATCAAGAGTTTGCTTTGTTTAAATTAGGATTTCATTTATCTTTCATGTCGTTCTTCATATTTTCTTATTTTGAGCATTGTAAATGGATTTCACAGGGAATCCTTGTTTCTAACTTGCATATGATCTAATATTGTGCTTGTTTTCCTTATTTGTATAGGTATGAAATTAGGGGTTCACATTTGGGTGCTAGAAGGAGGGCAATCTGAAAGTTCTAATCACATTTTATGGAAAATTATGTGTTTTTATGTTTTTTTTTGCAGGTCCCAGGAAACTGCGCCACTGACAGTCCTGTGGTGCTATATTGCACTGCCTATAGAGATGCGGTGTTGTATTGCACCGTGCCCACTCTAATCCGTGGCTATGTATTGCACCACACCTGTTGCAAACCTCACTGCACCCGTTTTCCACCTAAATTTTTTGAATTTTGTAAAGTTCACCGCCTCACAAACTGTGTCACGTCACCAAATTGTGCCACACCCATGGTCTCTGTTTCTATAGAGCATTGCACCCTATCAAACACATGGCGCTATATAGCATCGCATCTGTCCCAAACTGCATCGCATTTGCTAACTGCGTCGCACCTACAGATTTCTGACTTTTTTTAAACATTTTTTTTGTGATGTAGGAACTTCTCGAGGTCATAACTTTTGACTCGGATGTGGATTTTGGCTGAAATTTTACAAGTGATTTCCTTATGAGGTTTCCAGTTAGACACATTTTTCGGGGCTTGGAACTTTCGTCTTGGCCCTCAAAATGACATTTTAAAGTTTTTTCCTAGTTTTTTGAATGTTGTTTTTATTAATAACTCAAAGTCCATGTTTCAAATTTAGGATGTTAGTTAGAAATTAATCCCATATTAGTTTTATAAAGTTTTTGGAAAAAAATAGGACTCTCAAAGTCATAGATGTAAAATTACCAAAAATGGAAAAATCTTACGATTGTTGAAATTTGCCTAAAAAGGAAATTTTTTGATCAAAAGTGAAGGAAAAATGAAGGCCAAGGGTTCTTGATGATATTATCATCTCATTGTATCAAGTGTTTTTAAACACTTTTGGGAGAACGTATAATCCCTTTCTAAGGATTTGTTTACTTTATGCTTTAGGAAACACTAACTTTCATTTGGGTCCTAAAAAGAACATTACAAATTCTTTCAATTTTTTGTTACAAACAAAGGGCTTAAAAATACCATTAGAAACAATCTACTAGATTTGGTTTAAGGTTTAACAATTGAACAAGGAAACTTCTACATTTGAATTGGTGCTTTAAAAAGAATTCATTTTGCTTTGTGAGATTAAAATGAACAAGTGTTATTTTGTTTTGTAATTATTTCTTCAAGTTAATATCATTAAAAGGGCATATGCACTTCTCTTGCACCTCACAACAATCTTGAGAATCAAAAGTTTTTTTTGTGAGCTTAAGTTGAATAAAATAATTGCCTGCACATTTACATTTTGGGATTAAAATTGAACCAAACATGGGAGTGTGAGCATGGTATATTGCCAGTGTTCTCTCTTTGTTTTTCAACAAAGGTTGATTGAACTACAGGATATGCTAGCTTGCTATTGTTTATCTTAGCGGGCCTACCTTGTGGGAAAAATTAATCACCCAAGGGAACGAACCAACCGGGAACACGCTAAAGCCAACCGACTTCCAAATGGTATATAAGTGTGGATTCTTGAGGAAAGTTCAAGAATCATGAAGATTATTCTGACAAGAAAGGAAACAATGGTCTCTTGCCGTACTGGATAGTCCCCCATGAATGGAATGCCCACATTAAAAACCTTGTTTAGCAAAGGCCAAAATCCTTAGCTATTTGTTGGTGCAAAAGGTCACGTCCTTTGAAGCCTCCCCATGTATACATGCGGTTCTATTGTAGAGATGAAAAGTATGCCATGAGAGATTCATGGGTACTGATGCTTAGCTGACCCGAGAAGCGAGTGCACTATAAGGGGGAGCCTATATGGTCAAGCATCTAATCATCTGCACTAAATATGTGCAGCTAGATTCGTCCAATTGGGATCCCAACAAAAATTGTATTTTCATCCTAGGATTGTGCATGTCATTGAAATCAAAACACTTTGCTTGGGTCTCAAAACATTTGAAAACAAACATTCAAAAGAGCTTCAAAATTTCAAACCCTTTGGAGGAAGCAAATACCTTTGACAAATTCAAATGCTCTTTCTTTCCCTAGGGATCATATCCTTAGATGTTTCTAAGTGCTTGGATTCAATCATCATTTGTTTCTCTCAAAGTCAACCTAGGAAACTATGCTCTTGAAACCTTGATTTTCACATAGTGGATATTGTGGAATGAAAAGGAATTGAGACAAACATTTAGTTTGAAACATAATCAAGAAAGTGTTTTTGGTAAAAAGAACTAAATCTAAGCAAGATAAACAAACAATTGAACCAAACATGTGCTTGGTCCCTTTTGAGTCATTTGATTTTCATGCAAAAATTGATCTTTTGGTTTGAAACACTCTTAGAGAAAAGAATGTCCTTCATTATCTTGGTCTTAAGGTCCTCTTAGGTTCGTCTAGGATCAAGTCAAAGACTTCATCCCTCAAACATCAATCGAATGTCATCTCACCAACAACTCTTGGAAGTTTGAAAATATCACTTATGCTAGAATTTTAGGAAAAATAAACATCATCTTGTTTGACTTAACACACTTAGTCAAATTATCAATCCTCTTGAGTGAATTTACCTCTAGGATAACACAAATTCCTAGGGTTTACAAGTTCATCATCAAAAATCACCTTGTTTGGCTTAACACACCTAGCCAAATTATCATGTTGTGTAGACATTTTCTCTAGGATAACACAACTTCCTAGAGTTTACAAGTGCATTATCGCTTTGTTTGACTTAACACACCTAGTCAAACTATCATCAATCAAAATCAAAATCAAAACAAGTCCTAAAGTCTAGCATTGATCCAAAGTTTCTAAAAGTTCAAACACCCATATCATTCACCCCTTTCATCCTTCATCTCATCATTGGTCCTAAAACCCTTAGAGGTTAATAAGGTCAAAATACAAGAAGAACATGAAATATAAACTTGATTCATCTATCATGAGTAATCCAAGTCAACCAAACTATCCAAGCCTTACAATGCCAATTGATTTTCGAAACTTGCATTTGTACAATCCATACATGGGATCATTATCTCCTACAAACATCAATGGTACAAAAAATGTGAGTTTTCCCAATCTAAATTTTGGAACACCTTCCCCTTTGGTATATTTAAATCAAAGTCAAAACTTACAAATCTATCAACCAAACAGTCAAGGCATGAGACTTCTCCCTTTACCAACCATCAATCAATCAAATTTGAGCAAAACTCCAATCATAAACCAAATCATCATACAAAATCCTCCCATTTTTCCATTGATATCGCAACAACCGATGGAAACCATCCAAGAAACCCCAACAATCAACACCATTCCCAATCCACCACCACCACTGCCAAAACACAACATGGTTAATTCATTCTCCATCATGTTGTAAGCCACTCAACAAGGTGCCTGCCAGAAGGCACTCAAAAACCAACTAGATGCATAGCTAGCTGCTCAGCAAGCTACACAAGCGACACAAGCTACACAAGCAACCCAACAAGCAAAGGCTCAAGCTCAAGCCCAACACCAGGCTTGACAGGCACAAGCAAAATTCTGGGAACTATTACAAGCAATCCATCAACAAATGTATCAACAAGTAGCTCAACAACAAAACCAACAAAAATCATTGTTGGCACAACAACAACATGACCAAAAAAAAGCATTGTTGGTTTAGCAGCAAACACAAGCCTTACTCATGCAATAGACCTTGTGAAAAATTCCCACCAAAATTATTGAAAACAATGATCAAGATCAACCCATCAATGAACACCTTGAAGATGTTTCCATCTCATCCAATGATCAAATGAACACACACCATGAGCCACTTTTCAATCATGACCAAAACTCACTAGTGATGCATAACAATGATCCAATTCAAGAAATGTTAACATCATTTGATCATATGGTTGAAAACATTGACAATATATCCACCACATTTGTTGAAAATAATGATCAAGATCTACCCATCAATGAGCACCTTGAAGATGTTTCCACTTCATCCAACGATCAAATCAACGTACATTAAGAGCTTGTTTTTAGTCATGATCAAGACCCCTCCTACAAGGATCTATTTCAAGGAGTATTGATGTTATTTGATCCTATTGACATAAACCAAGATCCCTCGACCAATGATAATATTGAAAATATCTCTACATCACCTAATGAATTAGATGGCATATCTCAAGAATGTATTTCAAAGCATGATAAACATCTTCCATCAAGATCTAGCAATGTCCCTTCCAACGACATATTAACATCCCTCGACCTCATGATTATGGATAGTGAAGGAATCCTCAAAGATCAAGAGGATATTGAGCCACTTTTCATACCTTATGATGATGTCCAAGAACCCCTTGTATACAATCCATCCCTTGATATTGAATCATGTGAAGAACTTGATCCAAAGCATGTTGAAAGCAATTCCAACATTAACCAAGATCAAGAATTCGTATATCCAAGATACTACAATGATGTAATGGAAACTCTCCTATCCATATAAGATGTCACAAATAAGGATCATGTCCATATAGCACATACCCCTCTGTCTACCCATGAGATGCTTTCTTTGGATGGACACGTAGATGATCTTCATTCAAAACAAGAGACTCATACTCTTGATATCATTACCAAGGAACAAGAGTCTCCTACTCTTAACATTTGTACACATGATCAAAATATAGAGAAATCTAGAGACATGTTAAAAATGGGTCATGAAGAAGGCTTCTACAGAATTTGTGAATCATAAACATCCTGTGAAATGAATCATGAGGAAGAATTTTGTGCAAACGGTGAAGCATCAACATTTGTTGAAGAAGCACTACAATCTAATATCTCACAAGATCAAACTAAAGATATCAATCAAACATTCATTTCACATATGCAAGATCCTATCACTTATAAACTTGGATCACTCACCTTTCTTAGGGCAAGCTACCTCATCAATAAAGAAGTTGTCACTTTTGAAGATCCACCACAGAGTAGAGAAGGATTAGCACCTTGTTTCCAAGGTAAACCATATCCTATTGCAGATAAAAAAATTTAGTAGATGAATTATCAAGGTAAAGGATTAGGCCTACATAAATAGGGTATCCTAGAACTAGTGCAGATTATGGGCAATCCTAAGAATCAAGGCCTTGGTTATTTGATAATCAAGGGATATAAACATATCAGTGATACCTTTATAAAAATGAGGGAAACTTCATCTTGTGCAAATGCCAACATAGGGGGCACGAAGGATCCTTATGATGAAAACAATGCCAATACTACAACCTGCCATGTCATGAATCTTCATCCACCCATCACCCCATCCACAAATTGGGACCAACAGAAAAATAAAGACTTGACTTGAATCAAAGTATGAAGAATATTATCAAAGAAAAAGAAGCTAAGAAGCATATCAGACAAATCAAATACACTTGGATACCAAAGAATACAAAGAAAAATTATGCTTATCAAACTCCATTATTCAAAGAAACTATGGGGAAAAATTAAAAAGGGGCAAGTATCCATCAAAGATGTCCACAAAGGAAAAAGTAGGCTTCTTAAGTAACATACAAATTGTATCAAGCAATTGGTCCTAATTCCACACACACTTCCATATCCATCCGTTATTCCTCATCTTCCCAAGTTTGGAGAGTCAAAAGATCCAAACTATCAACTAATCGATCTTTTATACCTAAACACACTCCATCCACTCCTCCACCCATGATATCCAATTATCACATTGACCATGTATTGGTAGCAACCCTTCATCACAATGATTTAGAAGGCACTCAATTGTGATGTGCACACAAAGATGAAGTTAACTCCGGTATTATCAAAGCAGATCAGGGATCTCAAATTTTCCATTCAAGTGCACATATCTTGGCAAAGAAACTTCTCCCAAAAAGATATCGATGGCACATTATGATAGAAGTATCTACATCAGCACCACCAGGTGGTTCAACCTGAGCTTAAAATCTCTCAGAAAATACAAAAAAATAAAAAATCCAAAAAAATCAGAAAAAGGATTGAAAATAGTAAAGAAAAAAATTGTCCTCTAGTGAAAACAACTTCGATGGCACTTTGGACAAGTACCATGATGAAAACCTAGCAAACATATGTCATGTGTAGAATTGAGCATCTACATGCACCATTTCAGGAGAAAGCATCTTATCACATCCATAATAAAGCCAACATTTCATCCATAATAAATCCATTCATCCATGAACCATTTATCCAATCCATTTTTATCCATCTACATCCATACTCCAAGTTATCTTGATCTTGACAAATTTTGGTGCACACTTTACACTTGCTTATGGTAGACACTTGACATGGGTTATTTTCATTGATCCTATCCTACCCAACGTTATCTAAGCCTTAAAGCATTATCGAAATGAGCATCCTCTATTCGAATACCTTATCTTGTCGCAAGATAATCCCTTGCATCATTTGAATGCTTACCATATCCATCCATCCATCCACACACCTATCCAAGCGTTCACCCATGGCATTCCATAGATTGCTAGACACTGGGGGTAGATATTTGCATCTTGCTTCGGGAATAGATCTTGATAAATATCCTCCAGCTTATGTGGTGATTCAAACATTGGCAGACATGAAATCAAATTGGTCAAAGAATTTATGAGCTAAAAAAATCCAAGCCACTAGCCCATGGCATATTTTGACAAGACTATGTTCCTTATCAAGATTTAGCTTTTGTCAAACATCAATCTGAATAAGCAATATCAGTTGTATCTAATGTGTACATCATCGTCACATCAAAATCATCAATCTTGATCAATCGAATCCAATCAATTATCACCTTGTTTGACTCAACACACTTAGTCAAACTATCATCTTGTTCACAAGTTTAATCTAGGACAACACAACTTCCTAGAGTTTAAAAAGTGCATTATCATCTTATTTTACTTAACACACTTAGTCAAGTTATCCAATCCATCATCAACTTTTTTGACTTAACACACTTAGTCAAAAAATCCTCTTGTGTACAAGTTTACTCTAGGATAACACAACTTCCTAGATTTTACAAGTGCATTATCACTTTTGTTTGACTTAATACACTTAGTCAAACTATCAATCCATCAATCTGACCAATCAAACTTAAGCTTGGTTTTCAAAAAAATCCCAAAACAAAGCACTGATATCATCACATATCCATATCCAAATTGTGAAAATCTTGGAAAATCTTCAAAAATTTCATCATTGAATCTTTTCAGTCTTCCACCTTGCTAAACTACATCATCTCTAAGCTTGAACGTAGGAAAGGTTGATATTTGATCATCCCTCGAGACATTTAGGTTGGTCCTTAAGACATTTGTCACATCAGCAATCCATTTTCCCATCTTTCCCACATTTAGGTTGGTCCTTTAGGCATTCGTCACATCAACAATCCATTTGCCTGTCTTTTCCACATTTAGGTCAGTCATTTAGGCATCTGTCTCAATAAAATGGTAATCTGTTTGCCTGAATATCTCATCAGCAGTCAAGTCAGTTGTCATCCGAACCATGTCATCTCTAAGATTAAACGTAGGCAAGACCATCCTTGATCAGCCCCCAAGACACAAAATACCAAAAAAACATTTGGAAAACATCTCAAAATACCAAAATACCAAAAACAACCTCAAAATATTGGAAAATCCAAAACGGTGCATCCATTTCATCTTGCTCTCACTTGTGATAATCATCACTCATAATAAATTAATCATCACCTTCATCCTTTGGTGAAGCCGTCAAAAGCAAATCTAATAGGTTCCAAAGTGAACACCTAATCATTAGAGTCTTAAACCTAAGTCAGTAAGCAAGCAAGTTGGTCAACTCAGAGTATCAATAGCTTATCACCCAAATTAGTCTCATCAAAACCCTGATCACTACATGTCCTAGGATGAATCCTTCCCACAATGGACATAAGCATCAGGTACCCCGCAGTAGTTTAGCCTTGGATAGCGGTATGAAGAACACTAGCTTGTTTGTTTAATTAATTTGGTCTTTGTTGACTTATCTTATTTTGTGCTCATTCCAAGGACCTCTTGATGATGCCTAAATAAAATAGGTTTAGAGAGAAAGGAATGGGGCAACAATCATTATCTTTTTTTCTACTATTCTTGTTGGATGTTCTTGTAAAATAACTTGGTGAATACTTACTTTGTTAGGTTCGTCCTACCAAGGTTTATGTATGTAAAGTGTGCACAAGAATGTTTCTATCTGATTGTCAAGTCAAAGTCCCTCATACTAGGTACAACGCTATCCTGGTCCTTTATACCTTGATGCATCATACCTATGTGTGTTATCAAACATAAAGTAATTAGTCATTTGAAAATCCCAACTCCTGGTAAGAAAATCATTATCATCATAGTGTAGGCTTGTGGATCCTCTTTTCATCATCTTATTCTTCTTATTTTTCTATCTTTACTAACATCTCTATCTTATTGGTGTATTGTATCAAAATATACACGAGGCTACCCATGGCCTATGACTATCTATACATCATCAGAATTATCTACGTCAAAGAATTATCTTTCGTCCTATGATCAATAAAACCACTCCTCCTGTATTTCATCATGATCTCAATCAGAAATTCAAACATTTCTGCTTGATCTCTCGAGCGAGCAATATACTAGCATAATTACTTTCACTAGGGCAATAGTGGGGCATCTGAAAAATCAGAAATTTTTTGAACTTTGATCACAGCAGATTATTCTTTGAACCGATGCAACAAGTACATTGCTTCAAAGAGGGGCAAAATGTAGACATGGAAAATGTACATTTTTGGTGTGGCACATTGGATCCTGATTTACTAACACCATTTCCTCCTGAATCATAATCTCAACATTTCATCATATTTTGTCTCTTAATTTAATAAATCATTGTTTATTCGATTAAGTCTTCTCCTCCATTGATCGAATTAATCAATTTAATTTAATCAACCTTATATCTCTATTTAATTAAATAATACATTTTATTTAATTAACCCCTGAATTCGTCTCATTAAATTGAATAAATTAAAACCTTATTTGATTTAAATCTAACGTTGTTCTCTTCAATCAAATAAATCAAATCATTTATCTGACTAATCATTTCCTCTTAATTCTGATTTAAATAAAATCATCAATTTAAGTCAAAATTGTCAAATCATCTAATCCTTCATTAAATTAATCAAAATCTTGATAAAGTTAATCCCTATCACTAAAATCTTCTAGAGAATGCAACTTGCACATGGAAATAGATTTAAATCATTTATTAAATCTCTATTTTCCCTCACATGGCATCAAAAGGGAATATTCCCTCAAGTTTGAATTCAAAAATTCCAAGTGGACTTGGTCCTTCCAACAAGGCATTCAATGCCTCTTACAGGTCCTTGTGCATTGAGCCAAGTGACATTTACTTCATTTCTTTCTCCCTCCAACATGTCACATTCAAATTTCAAATTTGAATCTGATGGAATTTATAGTGCACATTGACCAAAATGTGCTCATTCCTTCAACCATTCACATCTTGACAAGTGGCACTTGGCCATTGGATGTTGAATGATCCCACATTTCTTATTTTCACTCTTTCTTCCATTTTGGAAATCTATAAATGAGAGACTCTTCCTCTCATTCTATCATCCACAACTTGAGTAAACTTACTCTACTCAACTTCATCCTTAATGCAAGATCTTAGCTAGGTTATTGCAAGTTTTCTCAAGAACTCATCTTGTTCTTCATGAACAAAGTAGATCAAATCATCAAGCTTACAAAGGAGTTGGAAAAGGGCTAATTTCGACACACCAATTGCACCAACTCCCCCATGTGATCAAGAATTTTCTTTGTTTAAATTAGGATTTCATTTATCTCTCATGTCGTTCTTCATATTTTCTTATTTTGAGCATTGTAAATGGATTTCATGGGGAATCCTTGTTTCTAATTTGCATATGATCTAATATTGTTCTTGTTTTCCTTATCTATGCAGGTATGAAATTAGGGGTTCACAATGACTAGTGACAAAAGAAAGTTTGCAAGCTTGGACAAATATGATGGTGGTGTTGTAAGATTTGGAAAAAACAATGCTGGTGTGATTTGTGGTAGAGGCACTACTTCTCTTGGTGGTAAATATTATTTTGATGATGTCCTTTATATAGAAGTATTGAAGCATAATCTATTGAGTGTTGGACATATGGTCGACAAGGGATACAATCTTTAGTTCAAATATGGAAACTGCAGGATACTGGAAAGCTCTAGAAATTTAATTTCTTTAGGTACAAATATAAGAGGTAACATTTTCACCTAAGTGCTGCTAGTGAAAGTTGTTTAATTTCTCAAGTTGATGAGAGATGGTTATGGCATAGAAGGTTGTGTCATGTGAATTTTGATAACATTTTCAAAGTAAGCTCCACTAAAGTAGTTAGATATCTTCCTAAGCTAGTGGAGCCTACTAACACCATATGCAAGGAATGTCAAATGGGAAAGAAGACTAGAGTTTCTTTTCAAAGAAAACAACATCATTATAATGGAGTAATGGAGCTGGTGCATACTGATCTATGTGGTCACTCTAGAATCAAAAGTCTACAAGGAGAAAGGTAATTTATGTTTCTTATTGATGATTACTCTAGGATGATATGGGTTGCCTTCTTGAGAGAAAAAACATGAAGCATTAGAAAATTTCAAAAATTTCAAAGCTATGGCCGATAATGAGATAGGTTTGTAGATTAAATGATTAAGGTTAGACAAAGGAGGTGAGTTCACTTCTTGGGAGTTCAATTCTTTTTGTGAAGAGCATGGAATCAAAATATAGTTATCTGATCCCTTGACTCCTTAATCGAATGAAGTTGTAGAGAGAAAGAATAGAAAACTTCTATATGCTACTCAAACTATGATGTTGGAAGGTAATGTGTCTCATATCTATTGTAGATAAGCTATAAGAAATGTTGTATAAACTATTAACCGGGTAAATTTCAATGGCAATTCTGGTAAGACTCCTTTTGAGATGTGGTTTGGTTATAAGCCTATTGTTAAATACTTCAAAATCTTTGGAATTAGATGTTATATCAAGAGAGATGAGGATATAGGAAAGTTTTATGCTAGGAGTGATGAAGGAATCTTTCTTGGTTATTATACTAAGAGCAAGGCCTACCATTGCTATAATAGAAGATTGAAGAAAATGGTTGAAAGTGAAAATGTCAGAGTTGATGAGGACACTGCTAGATCATCCAAATATTGTGGATATGATTCACATGACCAACATGATAGTACTCATAAACAAAATAATTTTTAGACACAGAATCAAGTTCAAATTGTTTTGGTGAATGAAGAGAGTCTAGAAGGAGAAGCTAGTGAAAGTGTAGAAGAGAGAACAAAAGAACGAAAAGCTCAAGAGAATCCCAAAGTTCTGAGTATGTAAAGCTAAATTATTATGAAGATCAGATTATAGGAGATAAGAAAAAAGGTGTGCAGACTAGAAGAAGAGTTGTAGAAGAGTGCTATTTGATTTACAAGACTGAGCCCAACAATGCCAATGAAGCATGTAAAGATGAATATTGGATGGAAGCAATGAAGGAAGAACTAATGTAGATAGAGAAAAATGATACATGGATTCTTGTTCCTAGACCTCAGGATAAAAATGTGATTGGAACCAAATGGGTCCTTCCAAATAAGCTGAATGAACAAGGTGAAGTGGTCAAGAATAAAGCAAGATTGGTATGTAAAGGGTACTCATAGATGTAAGGTATTGATTTTGAAGAAACCTTTGCCCCTATTGCTAGAATTGAAGCTGTAAGATTGTTTCTTGCTTATTCTAATTCTAAGAACTACAAAGTCTATCAAATGGATGTAAAGTCAACACTTCTAAATGTGGAGCTAGAAGAAGTATATTTTGAGCAACTAGATGGATTTCAACTGACTGATAATGGAGATATGGTTTTACAATTGAAGAAAGCACTATATGGACTCAAGCAAGCCCCTAGAGCTTGGTTTGCTAGATTGGATAAATACTTGTTGAAGATTGGATTCAATAAAGGTACTGCTGACAGTAATATATATTTTAAGATGGATCATGATAAATAATTGATTTTTGAAGTCTTTTTTGATGACATCATTTTTGGAGGTGATGATGACTTATGTATGAATTTTTTTAATGAAATGAAAAGTGAATTTGAAATGTCTCTGATTGGAGAGATGAATTACTTTTTGGGATTAAAAATCACTTAGTTAGATAATCAAATTTTTATATCTCAGTCCAAATATGTAAGAGAGTTACTAAAAAAGTTTGGCATGGAATACTTAAAGCCTATTGGTACACCCATGGTAACCAGATGCAAGTTAACACATAATGATGATTGTCCTAAGGAAAATCAAATAAGACATAGGTCAATGATTAGTGGATTTCTTTATTTGAATCAAAATAGACTAGACATCATGAATGTTGTATGTATGGTTGCTAGATATCAAGCTAATATGAAGGAATCTCATGTTATTGTTGTAAATATAATTTTTAGATACTAGAAAGGGACAACTAATTTTGGCCTATGGTATCCTAAAGATGATGATAATAATTTGAGTTCCTTTACTGATGCAAATTGGGTAGGAGATGTGGATGATAGAAAAATTACTAGTGGTGGTGCCTTCTTCTTGGGGAAGAACTCGGTGTCTTGGTTAAGTAAAATGAAGAATTATATTTCCTTATCTATTGGTGAGGTAGAATTTATTGTTGTTGCAAACAATTGTACTCAAGTAATATGGATGGAGCAAATGCTGAGAGATATCAGAATTGTGTATGATAAGCCTATTGCTATTTTTTGTGATAATTCAAGTGCCATAAATATTTCTAAGAATTTGGTGCTTCATTCAAAAATAAAATATATATCTATCAAATATCACTTTCTGAGAGACAAGGTGAGTGATAAAGAAGTTAGATTGGATTATGTGCCAACTAAGGAACATATTGCAGACATATTTACTAAGTCGTTTCCTAAAGATAATTTGAGTATCCTAGAGGGAAGTTAGGGGTGATTTCCCCTCCTAATGAGAACTAAGATGCAAGTCTTTGCATTAGTCCATGCATTTACAGTCATATCTTGTTTCAGATTGATGTTATGGTGGTTTCTACTCAAGGGGAGTAGTCAGATGATTCATATATGTGGTTCAAATCTTGTGTGTACATTTTCCATTTATGTCAAATGGGGAGAAGAATAAGTGAAAAAAAATGAAGAAGAGCTAGAGAAGAAGTCATCAGAATCTAAGGGGGAGTAAGTACTAATTGAGAGTTGCTTTGATGGAGATGGTTTTTTTCACATCATGTGTTGCCATCAATGCCAAAGGTGGAGATTTTTGGATGTTGTGGTTGTGTTTTTGATATGTGGTTGTCATTGATGTCAACACTATTAGCATTAGTGTCTTGAAGGCTATATATTTAGAGGATATTGAGAAAATTAAAATAAATATTTTGGAGGCTATTTGTGAAGCTAGGAAGTTCAGTGTCATGAAAATTTTAGTAAGTTGTTATTCAAAAGTTGCACATTAAAGGATTTTTTTTTGATCCTATCTATTTTATCTTTTGAAAGTTTCAGAGGTGTGCATCAAGATTGGAGAAAGTTGTGAGTTTTTGTGTTCCTATAGTTATTCTATTACTATAGCTAGTGTTTCTAGAATAAGAGAATGTAATTCTAGTAATTTGAGTTATGTATGCTCTTGTGATGTTTTTTGATGTTTCTATATCATTCTCTATCTTTTTTGCATGTCTGCATTGATCAGTGTGCTCGTGATCAAATATTTTTCCTTAGTGTGTTTAGGCTTTACATATTCTTGGTCGAAAGGGTGGTTGTAGCATGTTGTGGATCCTCGTGGATTATTCTTTTAATATTTATCATGTTAGAGGATGTTATTTTAGGTCTTCATTATGCTGTGACTGAATATCATTGGTGCACATTGAGATTTGTTCATGAATTAGGTAGATAGTTTCTATTCATCTATTCTTTTATTTTTGGACAAAAAATTTGTTGATGTAATTCCATGTAGAAGATATATAAGAGAAATTTCTTTCTTCATTTTTAGAGTATGTATGTGGTATGTGAAGTGTGCAAGTGCTATGTGTGAATAAAAATCAAATCATTCAATTATAGAGCAGAGCATGAAGAAGTTTGGGAAAAGTGTGAAGAAGTGTTTTTGTGCCCAATCGAAACTATCATCAGGCCTTTAAAGAAGGTAATTTCTCAGTTAAAATCCTTTAGATGGTTTAAATCTGAATACTTTTGTAAGACTATGTGTATTCTTTGAGCAGTGTGCTCTAGGTAGTGTGCCTGAATGCACGTGCATTCCCATTATTCATCTCTATACTTTTAATAGGGTATAATATTGTGGATTGACATCCACCATGGGTTTTCCCCTAACAGGGTTTCCATGTGTAAAATATTTGTGTTCTTTGTTTTTTTGATGTTATGATTGTTTATGCTTAATGTTATTTCATCAGATCTAAGAATAAGTTGAGTAAAATTTAATAAGTTTGAATAATTTGTGACAATTGGTTCACCCCCCTCTTAGTTGTCTATCCCTATTTTTCCAACATGAACTTTCTTCAAACTCACACAAAAGTAGACCAGTGCACATGAAGAGGGGTCCTATTATACCAATGCTAGTAAGGTAGGATGGAAATTATCAAGAGGGTTGCACAATCACCTAGGACTAAGGTTCTATGGAATACCAACATAGGTGAAAAAGAGTACACGTGAAAAATGATATAAGTAGGAATAACAAGGAAAAATAATACACTACCAAAGACAAAGACAAAAGAAGGAAAAAAAAAAAGTGGGTGGATCAAGCTTTGACTATTTTTCTAACATGAAGTTGATAAAATCTAGATTATTTGTCTAAAAATTGCAAGGTCACTCTGAGGCAGTGAAACTTTAGGCTATCGGCTAGGCGAGTAATCCAAAATGGTGAGACACATAAACACAAATGACTTTAGGGATTAATTAAATAAAATGATTTATATAATTAAAAGGGGGATTATAGAATTAATTAAATAAAATTGATTTATTTAATTAACAGGAGATGATGACTTAATTAGATAAATTTGATTTATTTAATTAAGAGATGAAGAGTGATGAATTTAATTAAATATAGATTATTCGATTAAATAACTAGCAAAGGAGATGACTCAGGACAAAATGGTGTTAGTAAGATCTGGATTAGGTGCATGTATATTTTTACTTTTGTACACTTACATGCTCTCCATTCTTTTCCAAAATGTACATCATCTTCATACATATGCTTCAATTCCTCAAATCCCAATACTTCCACTCTCATTTTTGTTAGCAAATTCCACCTTCTACTTAATACATCACAAACTTTGTTTGACTTGCCACTTCTATACTTCAACACAAATCTCAAACACTATAAGAACTCAAACCATCTCATATGTCTCTCATTCAAGTACCATTGACAGTTCAAATACTAAAAAGCTTAATGATATATATACAAAACAAACTACTTAAGAAACAAGTTTAATGTCTCCACTTCTTCAACACTTGAATTATGGCATAGAATTCCATATCATAAACTAAATATATTCTTATGGAATCATTCAAATTCTCATTTAAATAAGTGATAGGTCTTCCTTCTTGACTCAACACTTCCCCTATTGCATTTCCAGTTGCATCACATTCAACTTGAAATACCTTGTCAAAATTCGGTAATGTTAACACTAGTTGCTCTCTCACCTTTTGTTTCAATAGTTCAAAACTTCTTTGTACTCTGAATGTCCACTTGAAATCCTTCTTGTCTCCTCCCATTATCTCTATCATAGGGTTACAAATGTTAATGAAAAATTTGATAAACTTCTAATAGAAACTAATAATCCATGGAATGATCTCACCTCTCCAAAGTTTACCGATCTAGGAAAATCAATAATTTCTCACTTTCTAAGTGTTCATCTTCAATCCTTCAATAGAAATTGTTGGTGTTTTTTCCCACATAAGTATTTGCAATTCTCTAAGCATTAGCCAACCTCTATATTAAAGAACCACAAATGCTAGTGGCCAACTGACAAGATTCAGTCAAAGACTGACATCTCCTACACTTTTGGCTCTGTAGGACCAAGGTGGGTAAACCTAAATGTGTTCATAAGAATGTTGTATGACTTGGTAAGAACACTTCTTCTTACAGATTACAACCCCAAAAAATGCAATGAGATAGTAATTACTCTCGATATTGGCCGACCAAATAATAATGACAAGTATCTTAGAGCAACAAGATTGAATACTTCAATGTAATATTTTCCTCTCGCACAAAGATAGGGTTTAATATTTTGTTGTGTTCAGCTCTTAGAAAACCATGTTTAGAATTATAGTCTCATAGTAATCTTGAAGAAAATATTTAGTGCCTCATCCTTTAGGCAACAATCATACAAAGTGTAATCTAGACATTATAGACATATCACCATAATGCTTTACATCATGCAAATTTTAATTTTGAAAATAACACTCCTTAGCAATCCTGAATGTATAATCATAAATCTATAAATCATTTTCAAGAAATTTCATTAACTCATTGAGCTAAAGCAGGGAAATGAAGAACACATTCAAATATAGCATTGAAAGTTAATGAAAATATCATTGATAGGCTCATTCACAACCTATGACACACAATTAGGAGAGCAATTGTTTCAAAATGATTATCATTTATTGATTGAATATATGTAACTACATTAGCAAGGCTTGCTTGCTTCATAGAGAACTGACCATACAAGATATTAACTAAAGCCTCCAAGAAAACTATAGTAAAAAGAACCAACTGTACATATATTCAAAAGTTTCAGGATCCAAAATCTGACCCTAACAATGAGCCATGAAATCTCCTTTATAGGACAAGAGAGAAAAAAAGCATTGGGCTACATTGTTAATTTCAAAATTGAATTTAATTTAGAATGAAATTCGAATTCACATTCCTCATCATTGGATAGCAAAGTGCATGATCCGAGGAATGAAAAAATGGTTACACAGTAACCAGTCGGAGAAACACAAAAAATCATGCCAGGCACGTGCACGTCAACATCAACAAGATGAAACACTAGGAAAATTAAGTAGACACATGACCCTGGTATAAGCAACCACTTTTGGTTCTTGCCTAAGTTAAAGCTTGAACCACCTTCTTTCCTCTAGCCACATCACCACAACACCCAAAAAATAGGCATGATGCTACTGTAGTTATTGGTTCGACTGCAAGGAACTCCCCATTCACTCCCATGAGCTTGGTCAAGGCTTCTAGGTAACATCAGTAATCCGAGTCAATTTCAAACCCATTACCATCAAAATTTGATGAAATAAGAACGAGGCCGGATGAGCAACGCTCTGACCTTTTTCCAGTACTTTTACTAGCAACTTCAGGTGTTCTGGGAGCAGGTTGCTCCTTCTCAACCAGTGACCTCCTAGCTCCTACTCTGGCATTCCTGCACTGTATAGATTTATCCATTGAAGAAATAGGTTCACAGAATACAGGAGAATAGTCACCACCTACAAACAAAACAACTCAAAATGCAATGATAACACTAGGTAACTTTAGTAAGCATTTATAGAGTGAATTGGTGTGTAGAATATTAATTGCTTGAATGCAATACAAGTATTTGAGCCATAAGTGGTTGATGTAGCCACCATAATTATTTCTATCAGGAGGGCATGGTTCGGATGCTAGAGAAAATCAGGAGAAGATCCTCTGGAAAAACTCATGCCATTAATAAAATAAGTTTCAAAGCATGAAAGCTCATCACACGAATAATCAATAATTTATTTGAAACTGCACCGTTGATGTAGAATGGACCTGGAAAGTTAGACAACTCAGATTGAGTCAATCAAGTGTTGAAAATCCATATTAGTGCCTTGAAAAACCACAACCAATCATAACCCATAAAAACAAGAGGTCGCAACCAAATAGTAGATCCCACTTAGCCTTGTCACTTCAAGAACTAGGCCACATGTTTCCCTTTCGAAGACATCATAGTACTTTAGAGACCTTTACATTTCTCATGTGAGGTTTGCGAGGGAAAATAATTATTAACCCCATAATTAAATCCCTTCTTTGGTGAAAATATGACCACTTGTCACTGCTGGCGCCTCAGGAAAAGACCCCGCTCCTTCGTACATGCCAAATGGTAGCATCTCATAGACCTCACACTACTTTAGTGACATCAGCAAGAAAACCTATGAGGTTTGCGAGAAACGGTCCAGATCAAAACCCGTGATCAAACGGTTAGCCAAATTGCATATAGGACATGTAGAATATTCAGGTGGGGCCAGTCAGTACAACCTTCGGCGGTATAGACATTTAAGCCCAGGTGGAAAAAAGAGATCGACAAGCTAGGTGAATGGGGTTGGTAAGAACACGGAGGAAAGTCTCAACCGGATCACTTAAGTGACCAGTTACCTTCAAAATTTAAAAGTCCCATTTGTGGCTCTGACTGGGGATGTATGCCCCTTGCGGGCATAGCAAGAATCCAGAATCTTTGGTTACGCAGACCAGATTATTGAATTACACAGTTGCCTTGACAAATATTTCACCATGCTTTATTAATTGGACTTGTGCATATTGACTTGGTGGCCCCAGGACACCAGACAAGAGAAATGAAATTTTACCTCTGTCGAAAAGAAAATTTTCTATCACCTAGAATAGACAAAGCCTACAACATTTACTTTTTGATGCTTCAAAAATAATAGGATAATCAATATTCTTGGAAGTATCATAATGTTTATTTATACTCCCCTGCACCAATTTAGTCAATGTCCTATTCCAAAACTTTAAAAACATTACCTGACCATGATAACATTTCACCTTACTCTCCCCCTAGTCATATTTCATAGAATGTTGGCCTAAGTAAGATGAGAAGTGGAAACATTTGTAACTTATCTGGTCTCCAAAATCACACATTCCGGCATCATCATCAATATAGAACTAAAAATTTCATATAAAATAGTGTGCATGTTATCCATACTTCCATTTCTCAACAAAGATGATACACAACTCGGGGAATCCTCACCCTGGCATTTCCCACATAAGTATGGTTGCCAGTACTTGAATTCTATCAATTTGGAATACATCCTAGCATTACAAATGTCTACAGTACTAGCTACATCATTCTCCAGGGAATGTGTAAACACGTTCATCTCGGGCCTCTCAATATACATCTTTCCCTGTATTTCTTCATTTATTCTCAAACGAAAACCCTCAAAGATAGAGTCAAATACATCAATTTCAGACCGGTGAAAAGAGAAAGAGAAATTTGCATTGGCCTCCTTGTACTCAAAACTACCTGTTGTATGTGTTAATTTATAAGTGAAAATTTTGGCATAAGCTGAAAACTTTTCACCAACAATATCAATGTCAGAAGGTAACAACACATTCATCTCAACTTCACATAAGCAACCAGGAAAAAGAATAGTACCAATATTTTCATCAATATGTTGGTTGTCTCCAGTACTATTCTTTTGATCACACACTTCATTGTCCTCAAATTCCTCAACATTTATATAATAGGCGTGTTCCATCGCCAGTATACCCAGAGTATACTCTAAATATTTTTCATTTGAAAATTGTTCCTTCACTTGGAAACAAGTAAGAACATGAGGTTCTACATTTCCATACAACTCTGGTAAAAAGAAAGGCTTGGTTCCATCCTCAATACTGCAATCACTACTTTTGAAATCACAATCACTAGCTTGTAACAAAATCTTAGTGATATGAGCATTACAATTAGGATTAGGAAACACAATGGTTGTCTCACACAATCTTGCATCATTTTTCCCCTCAAATTCCTCTGTAGTTATCCAAATTTCTTCAAAAGGGCAAGCATTGTCTTCATTTTATGTAGGCACATTCTTGGTTGATTCTACAATCTCTATCCATTTAATGACTTGGGCCAAATTAGTAGGTTTTAATTCTTCTGGCAAAGCACTTAGCCTTGGTTCGTAAAGTTCACAAAAAAAATCAATACATTCATATTCATTAGGTCTATGACTTCTAGGAATTTGTATTAAAGTACCTAAAAATCTCAAGAAAAACTCATATGGTGATTCTTTCTCTTGCCTCTTCATGTCATACAATTTTGGTACAAGAGAAGTTTGATCATCATCATTCAAACTAGACTGGCTTTCAATTTGGATCTCATTATCATCACACTGAAATGGTGAAGATATAATAGTTTTCAAAACACCCCTATCATAATTAGTTCTCTGAGTAGCCAACTCTGACATTTTACTAGTACTAGGTAGGCTAGGATAATCAATACTTGTAGCTAGATACCCCTTCATCATTGAGTATTTCATATTTTTTTCAATTTCCATAGCCATTTGATATGCTTGGTGCAAACTTGTAGGTTCTTTATCTCTTAGTAGGTAACCCATCCTTTTGTCAAAAGCACCAAGATATACAACTAAGCATTCAACCTCACTCGGTCTTAGTTCTGTAGGGATTTCCCTTAAAGCTCTTGAAAACCTGAGATTAAAATATGGGATTAGCTCCTCTTCTTTTATGTGAATTCCCATAAAACCTTTTCTTAATATGTTGGGATTGACTCGTTCACCAAATTGTTCCACAAAAACTATCACCAACTGATTCCATGATTAACAGAATAGGCAGGTAAATAGGAAAACCAATCCCTGGCATCACCCTTCAAAGATTGCACAAAAAGCTTCATGACAAAATCCTCATGGATGATTTCATAATCCCCCATTACATCTACAAATTTTTTTAAATTCTTAGAGGCTGATTCTGCACTTTTCCTCGTACATGTAGGCAAATACTTCCTAATTTTCTTAGGAATTGGATTATGGTAACCACTAAAATCACTGAAAATAAAAGGCATATACCTTTGAGTTACAAAACACCCTGAAGGGCTTAATGCAAATCATTCTCTTTGCATATTTTTTTCTGCCTTTACATATTGGAAATCACTTATACCCATTTAAAATTTCATCAACAATACATATTTATCAAACATATCATTTATCATCTCAACCATGATTCCATTAGTGACTGAAAATAGTATTCCTTACATTCAAAGGTATGATGCAACATAAACATTGTTTCATAAGTCCTTTTACATATTGTATCATTAGAAGTATGGAAAAACTAATCATTGTTCCTTTCTTGATGCTAGACATCTAGTTTGGAACCATTTGCATCCCTAATTACAAACACCCATCACAATTACAAATAGTGAACTGTTTAGTTATGATGAAATACCTGGTAATTTTTGGCAACATGTATTAATCTCTTCTCCTTGACTGTAAATATCACAGATCTGGGACTGTTTCTTCATTCATCAACTAGTTCTTCACACAGAGTCACCACCTCTTCAACAAAGGACTGTATTAAAAGAAATATGAAATTCCTTTTCAAAGCTTGTTAGATTCTAGGTTTTTACCCACAACAGAGTCACACCATGCCGCTACCAATCTCCTTCAAAACCACAATCCATTACCATCCAAATTTACCATTCAACTTTATTTAACAAATGATTTTGGATAGTATCCTTCAACCCCTATGGTTCCTCTTTTCTCCTTTTCTTTTAAATTTCTCAGAAGTTTTCCGCAATAAAACCACCATTCAACTAATGACTCTAGAACTCCTGAATCCTTTGCCAACATGATACCATAGATCATAGGATTTTTAGGTTTATTTCAACAACCTCTTCCTCTTAGGGTTGAGAAAATTAACTATGCAAATTCAGAACAAAAAATCTCTAATATGACTCTATAACCATCTGCAACTAGTGATTAAGAACTTCCCTAGTAGAGTTGCCATTCTGTTGGTTTTTTTTCCCACATAAGTATTCACAATTCTCTAAGTGGTAGCCAACCTCTATATTAAAGAACCACAAAGGCTAGTGGCCAACTGGCAAGATTTAGTCAAAGACGAACATCTCCTACACTTCTGGCTCTGTAGGACCAAGGTGGGTAAAGCTAAATGTGTTGATAAGAATGTTCTATGACTTGGTAAGAACACTTCTTCTTACAGATTAAAATCCCAAAAAATGTAATGAGATAGTAATTACTCTCAATATTGGCAAACCAAAGAATAATAACAAGTATCTTAGAGCAATGGGATTGAAGACTTCAATGTAGGATTTGCCTCTCACACAGAGATAGGGTTTAATATTTTGTTGTGTTCAGCTCTTAGACCACCATGTTTAGAATTACAATCCTATTGTAATATTGAATAAAAAATCTAGTGCCTCATCCATTGGGCAAGAGTCATATAAAGCATAATCTAGACATTGTAGACATATCACCATAATTCTTTACATCATGTGAATTTTAATTTTGAAAACAACACTCCTTAGCAATCCTAAATGTATAATCATAAATCTGTAACTCATTTTCAAGCAATTTCATTAACTCATTGAGCTAAAGCAGGGAAATGAAAAACACATTCAAATATACCATTGAAAGTGAATGAAAATATCATTGATAGGCTCATTCACAACTTATGACACACAATTCAGAGAGCAATTGTTTCAAAATGATTATCATTTATTGATTGAATATTTGTAAGTACATTAGAAAGGTTTGCTTGCTACATAGAAGACTGACCAAAAAAGATATTAACTAAAGCCTCCAAGAAAACTATAGTAAAAATATCTAGCTGTACATATATTCAAAACTTTCAGGATCCAAAATCCATCCCTAATAATGAGCCATGAAATCTCCTTTATAGATAGGAGAGCAATAAAGCATTGGGCTACATTGTTAATTTGAAAATTGAATTTCATTTAGAATGAAACTTGAATTCACTTTCCTCATCATTGGATAGCAAAGTGCATGATCCAAGGAATAAAAAAATGGTTACATAGTAACCAGTCAGAGAAACACAAAAAACCATGCCAAACATGCACACAACCACATCAACAAGATGAAACACAAGGAAAATTAAGTAGAAACACGACCCTGATACAAGCGACTGCTTCTGGTTCTTGCCTCAATTAAAGGTGGAACCACCTTCTTTCCTCCAGCCACATTAATGCAACACCCAACAACCTAGCACGGTGCCATTGCAATTATTGGTTCAACTGCAAGGACCTCATCGTTCACTCCCATGAGCTTGGTCAAGGCTGCCAGGTAACATCAGTAATCCGATTAAGTTTCAAACCCATTGCCATTAGAATCTGATGAAATTAGAATAGTGGATGAACAATGCTTTGACCTTTTTCCAGCACTTTTAGTAGCAGCTTCAGGTGTTCTGGGAGTAGGTTGCTCCTTCTCAACTAGTGACCTCCTAGCTCCTACTCTGGCACTCCTATACCCTATAGATTTATCCATTGAAGAAATAGGTTCATAGAATACAGGAGAATAGCCACCACCTACAAACAAAACAACTCAAAATGCAATGATAACACTGGGTAACTTTAGCAAGAATCTATAGAGTGAATTGGTGCAAGGAATATTAAATGCTTGAATGAAATACAAGTATTTGAGCCATAAGTGGCTGATGTAGCCACCATAATTTTTTCTATCAGGAGGGCATCATTTGTATGCTAGAGAAAATTAGGAGAAGATCCTCTGGAAAAACTCGCGTCATTAATAAAATAAGTTTTAGAGCATGAAATCTTGTCACACGAATAATCAATAGTTTCTTTGAAACTGCACCGTTGATGTAGAATGGACCTGGAAAGTCGGACAACTCAAATTGAGTCAATCGAGCGTTGAAAATCCACATCAGCGCCTCAAAAAACCACAACCAATCATAACCCATAAAAACAAGAGGTCACAACCGGACAATAGGTCTCACTTAGCCCTATCGCTTCAAGAACCAGGCCACGTGTTGCCCTTTCACAGACCTCGCAGCACTTTAGAGACATTTAAATTGCTCGTGCGAGGTCTACGAGGGACAATTATTATTAACCCCATAATTAAATCCCTTCGTTGGTGAAAAGATGACCACTTGTCAATGTTGGCACCACGGGAAAAGACCTCGCTCCTCCGTACATACCAGATGGCGGCATCTCACAGACCTCGCACTACTTTAGTCACACCAGTAGGAAAACCTGTGAGGTTTGTGAGAAATGGTCTAGATCAAAACCCATGATCAGACTGTTAGCCAAAATGCATATAGGACATGTAGAATATTCAGGTGGGACCGGTTAGTACAATCTTAGTCGGTATAGACATTTAAGCCTTGGTGGAAAAAAGAGACCGACAAGCTAGGTGAAAGGGGTCGGTAAGAACTTGGACGAAAGGCTCAACTGGATCACTTAAGTGACCGGTTACCTTCGGTAGCAAGTCACCATTGAAACATAACATGAGGGTTTCAAAATTTGATAATTCATATCACCATGGGTAACTCAAAACCTTAAAACCCTATCCTCCCTCCTTCAAAATTTAAAAGTCCCATCAGAAATAAAAAATCCAAGATATACTAACTCTATCTTCACAAAGCTACACTTCTTGAAATTAATTAACAATTTTTTTTCTCTCAACCTCTGTAATTCTTGTCAGATGTGCCACAAATGTTATTCTCTAGTCTTACTAAAAGTCATAATATCACCCAAGTAAACAATGAAAAGCTTACCCAAGAATTTATTCAATACTTCATTCATCAACCTCATGAAAGTTCTCGATGCATTGGTCAATCCAATAGATATTATTAACCACTGATACAATCCTTCATTATTCTTAAATTTAGTTTTTAATTCATCTCCTTCTTTAAGTCTAATATGAAGATATCCACTCTTTAGGTTCATCTTTGTGAAATAATTTGCTCCACCCAGATTATCTATAGTGTCATCCATCCTTGGCAATGTGATTCTCTACTTGAAAATGATCCTATTTATTTATCTTGAATCTGTACACATTCTCCACTCTCCATTTTTCTTTGGTGCAAGTATAGTAGGTACCACACATGTGGTAAATCTTTATTTTATCAATCCTTTTCTCAACAACTCTTGTACCTATCAGTTCTACTTTGCATTCTCTACTCATGTCATTTTATGTGTTGCTTTGTTTGGAAAAATTATTCCTGGTATAAGGTCTATATGATGAATGATACTCTATACTTTTAGTAATCCCTCTAGTACATTCTCTTACATGATATATTCATACTTTGTCAACAATTTAGATACTTCTTCACCCTTTGTGGTGAGATTCTCCACCCTTATATTTCCACATATCCTTAGAATCAATGCATAACATATGTTCTCATTCCTTAATCCATCAAGAAATCTTCTTCCGTCTACCAAACATATTCTAGAAGTGGCACAAAATCTAGTCTTCTCCTCTTCATCCAAAGGTGTCAGCTTGATTCTCTTTTCATTTCATGTCATAGTATAGGTATTCCTTCTTCCATCATGAATTTATTTCTTATCATATTCCCATGGCCTTCCTAATAGTAAATGAAAAGAATCCATAGGAATAATATTATACAATACCTCATCCCTATATAATCCATTATGAAATTTCACCAAAAATTCCTCATTCACCAATATCTTATGATCATCTTGAATCCATGCTATCCTATAAGGTTTTGGATGTTTCAATCTATCCAGTTTCGACTTTTTTACCGTCTCCTTTGAAACTAGGTTATTAGTACTACAACTATTAATGATAACTTTACATACCTCTCCTTCAAACTTACATTTAGTTATGAATAGACCCTTCCTTTGCAGTGGTTCCTCAATTATCTCTTCATCCAGAAAATCTCTTCTCATCACCAGTGATTCCCCTTGCTTTGGTTTCCCAACCAAATTAGGGGATCCAATAGTTTCTTCATCCGCATAAGCTACTCTTCTAGTATGCTCAATTTTATTTTTGGTACCTCCTTGATTATACTCAAATGCTCTATGTCCTTCACCTCCATAGTTGAAACAAGTTCCTTTGAATGATCTTCTCTTAAATTTTACTTCATCTCTCAGGTATCCATCATTATGATAGAAATTATATCACTACAGTAACAATTGTTTTCTTCTCTGACTTTTTTGTATGAACTAGCATCCTTTTCTTCACTCTAATAGGGTTTTGCATCTTTTTATTCTCCGTGTAAGGTGTTCTATCTCCAAAGTGTGATCCAATCTTCTAAAATATCCCTCTTACACCTCTCTACCTTTTTTAAAATTTCTTGTTCAAATTCTCTTCCACCTTCAATGCAAATTGATATGCTTCCTCAACTAATTCCATCTTCCCTAGGCTCAATTCTTCTTGAATAATTTATATCATTCCATTTAAATATCTTGCAACCTTTTCTTTACTTGCTTCACTATAACCAGTTCTGATTATCATTTTGTAGAATTCTTCAATATACTCTTTCACAAATCTTTCCTTTCATCTCAGGTTCTATAATATTTTCAACAACTAAATCTCAAAATTTGTTGGTATGAATTGATTATTTAATTTTTTTACCATTCTATCCCATTTGACGATTCTTTATTTTCTTCTTCTATTTCTATCCAACTAGACTTCTTTTCATCATAAAGAGGCATTACCATTCAATTTGTTTTTGCAAATCTATATTTTTTTGGATCTTCAATTTTTTATATTTACTGTATTCTTCCATTTCACTGATCCAATCGATCAACTCTTTAGGATTCAAATTTTAAATGTAGCTTTGAATTTCGATTCTAGGTATTTTTCCAATCTTTTATATTGCTTTCAACATCTTTATCTGATATGATTCTTCTTCTTCTTTTCTTAGGGCTTCTTCAAATAGATTCACAACATTTTTTGCTTCATCATCACTTTCATCATTCTACGTAGGCTTTAGGTCTCACCTTCAGTCTTCTTCAACTACATCTAAATAGACTTACACTTCACACATCATTTACAAAATTTCATCCATTATTTGAACAACATTCACGATAGTAGGTGTTCTCCTATGTGATATATCTACCCTCAAATCAATGCAACTACCTAAATTCATTGATCTAGCTTTAAAGGTTTTAAGTACCTCACAATCAATAATTGGTTGAAAAAAATGTATTATGCCTCAGGTTAGTGATCTATTCACCTCAAGGAATTCATTTAGGAATTGCAAAACTTTCTCTGATACCTCTTGGTGCAATCATAGTAGGAGGGTTCTAGAAGGAACAATCCAAAAGTTGTAGCAATGAGTCAACACAATGGAAATAGCATGAGAAATTAATATGCAAGCTTGAAACTTCATTGAATAATCAATATTAAATATAATACATGCCTCATGTGTGAATATCTAGGGATCACAAGCTTGCCACATTGGAATTCAACAATACAACTGCCTAAAGGCCTTATTTGATGCCCTCGAGGGGTGAATGTGAAAATATAACTTCTAATCTATCTCTATATAAATGAAAAAATTGATGATCTAAAATGAACTACAATGATCTTAAATATGCTTCTCGAGCTTCAATAAAGGTCTATGTCAGCCACAAGGGTCATAAACCTAATAAATGAACATACATGAAGGTCGGCCTCAAGATATGGAAAGATAACTTTTGAATCTCCAAGATAGGTCCCAAAGAACCCAAGATGCTTGTATGATGTTTTGTTAAGCTCCACACAATCTAGAATAGGTCTTCACTAAGAATCTAGATGAGGTCAACCCCAAATTCTCTAACTAGAAAATGAAGTAAAATTATGAGAGCGATAACTTTCAATAGACAAATGTAAATGATGTGAAATTTGGGTATGTGTTAGATGTAAAAATGTAGATTATATATGGTGCTCTAGTAGCTAACAAATTAATGTGTGATAAAATTCAAGATAAAATACTGAAACTACTTTTGAATGAAATGCAAGAAAAGAAATGTTTTTGGTTGACGCAAGAGTGCTTGACAACCAGGAATGTGTGTGCATCACAAGTCCATGATAGAACTAATAGATTTAATACCAAATCTGAAATTATATTTATGTCAAGTGACACAGTTGTCAGGGGTACCTGTGATATTGAATTACATCTATATATTCATGTTGTAGATACCCATATACTTAGGGGTTAAGAAATGTCAACACTTGGAAATTTCCTTTGATAAAACTATAATCTCTATAAATTGAGTAAGATTATAGTTTTTACATCATTTAATGTATCATATGTAATCATGTAAAATAGTATCCATCACACAAACTAATACGTCACTAATGCCTTAGGAATATTTTCCTAATATGGACCACTAAATCATTTAGTAACTTACATCTATAAGAGTGACATAATCTAAAATCTATGTAATCAATCATATGCAATAACTATATAATAATGAAAAATATGATTATTAAATTTCCCCTGTAAAACTATCCATACATAAAATTATTATCAAGTTGTGAACCCCATTTTTGTACATATTTGATATCATCTAGTAGTAGGCACACAAGATTCATAATTCAACCATAAATAATAATAAATAATATTTGTATGTAATCTTTTTGTAAGTCATCCCACTAATTATTTAGAATAGAGTATTTACCTTACATGAATGTGATAGTATTATATTATTTGTATTATAATGATTTCCCAAGTGAAAGACACATTGGCTATAGGTATTTAGAGTTTAGTTCTTATTTGGAGTTTTCCTTTTCAAAGTGACATTAAATTAAGTTAATTATAGGAAGCATTCTTTTTCTCTCTATTTCGAGTTTCTATGTATTATCAAAATTTTCTTACATGAACTCATTACAAGTGGTAGTAGAGCTCTTTCTATGAATATTTTTATACAAATAGTATCAATTTAAAGGTCTCTACAACTATCTACTATGAAATCTCACCTCATCCTCTTATGATCTTTGTGACAAAACAGTGGGTATAGTTCTAGTGGAACTAAATCTCTTTCTTGAGTTTTATCAAAAAATTCCATTATAAATAATTTTTAAGGTTGAAATTATTGGAAACAAGCCACACTAAGAGGAATTAGTGTTGTGCAAAAATTAATTTTATTAACCTTTAACTTCCAAGCATTAGGAACATCCAATCATAAAGCATAAATAAGAAAATAAACACAACACCATAGCACCAATATTTTTTACGTGGAAAACTTGTTATGGGAAAAACCACGATGGATGGCCAATCCGCAATTATGATTCAAAGTATACTCAAAATGAAGATTACAAAAGGGGAATGCACTTGCATTCAGACACACTACCTAGAGCTCACTGCTAAAAGAAAAGAGGGCTTGCTACCCAAGAGTTCAGATTAAAACCATCTAAAGATTTGAATTGAGATGATAACATATAAAATGTCTGATTATAATTCCAGATTAAGAAAATAATAGATATGTTGCCTTACAGACTGATTCTATAATTCTATTATGCTTTGCTCATACACACAACACAGATCTTATATGTGCAAGTGAAACTATACTTTATCACCCCTATGCTCTGCTCTAACTCGCAATTCAAACATTAACTCCACATACACTTCACACAACATGATACAAATGATCATGTATATATATTTCTAACATAGGATTTATTTACACTTTTTCGGCTTCAATAGAACACAAAAAAATTATAACTATTGACTTACACTATGAGAAATATGCAATGCATACCCTTAATGGTTGGCCACAACTTGTTTAGGACCGAAAAAAAGATATAAAAACATAGAGATACATAATTAATTATTTCTCATACATCTGTGAATTAATACATTCATGAGGTCAGCCTTAATACAAGAAAAACTGAGAATATGCCAACCGGATCTTCTAATTCCCATCAAAATTTGCCTAAGCCACTATGCTTCAATCTCAAAAAAGATAATACAACAATAATCATTTCCTCAGATGCATTAAAAAAAATGATAACCTGAAATATTTACATAGATCGATGAATGTTGAGTTACCGAATACTCTGTTCTTCCTTGTTGATTTTCAATCTATCTTTCGGTATGCTCAAATGAGGATATGCGTACCTAATCAACGCATAGGGTTTCCATCAATGAAAACAAAAAATGATAGTTGTAGTGTCTCTTTCCAATAATCTCCCCCTTTGGCATTGATGGAAAGACTCAGTGATAAATGACTAACTGTCAGATTAGTACCAAGATAAACTTCACTGCAATCCAAAATTTCAAAATTTCTACTATCCCCTTGAGCTGATTATACATTTTTCACTCCACTTCTCCCCCTTTGACATCAATGGAAAAGGCAGGGGTCACATACCAAAAAGAATCAATCAAACTTGTGTCTGTACAAGGGTGCTTCTTTACCTTACAAAAGCTGAAAGATGTCTACAAAATCCTTCTTTAGTTGTGCCAGATTTGAGTCCCAAACTTGTTTGAGAATTTGCATTATGGTTATGTGTCCACAAATTAGATAGGACAACGTTTCTCTGAATTCCAAGCTGGTTGGATCATTGAATACCATAGTTTGCTCTCCTTTTAGGGAACTGGACATTACCTCAATTTTGGGACCAATAATGAGTCTAAGTTCATAGGTTCTGGAGACAATTTTATCATTTCATTCTTTAGCCCTTTTATTTTATTTAGAAAATACATTACTTTGCCTTCAACTTTCCCAACACCACTAGATAGTGGATCAAATTCCTTAGAAATAGTTGCTAACTAATTTTATAGGTCTTTCACCTTCTTCTCATTTTCTTTTGTAAACTTTGAAAAAGATAAACAAGATTTGTAAATCTTGCCTCCTTTAGATAGGGCATCTTGTATGTGCTTGACACAAGTGGCTAAGGTGACTTTGTCTTTGGCAATCAATCAATATTTTCAGTCCACTAAACCTTTTAGCATCAAATTCCTTTTGCACTTTTGTCAAAGTAGATTTTTCAAGAAACTCAAAATGAGTAATCACCAAGCGTATAAGCCTCTTTAGTTCACTAGATGAAGATTCAATCTGATCTTTCACAAAGGAGGGTATGATTTTCTCCAGTACTCTAGATGCAAGTGCCTGCAATTCACTATCTTCAATATGGTATTTTAGTAGCTCTTCTTGAGCTTTTACTTGAGCAAATGAGGCCACCTTCATTATCTAGATTAGGCTCAAGGTTGATAGGTCAATGGAACCTTTAATTAATTTTGGCTCAATCCCTTCCTTATGTTCCACCAAGAATTTCTAAACTTCCTCAACAGTGTCTCTTGAATTCATCTTTACACCACTTTTCTTTTCCTCAACTAATTCTTCCTCAATTGAAGCTTTTTATTTCTCTTTAGTGTTCTCTATCGACTCAATTGATACATTCGCAGTTGCTTCAACTTCCATGGGGATTTCTATGTTGTTATATGGAAGAGGAATCCCAAGGCTTTCACCAGCATCAAAAATTCCTTCTTTTGCATATTTGATCAGATCAAATGAGACATCATCTGTATGAGTCTCCTCAGTCACAACTTCAATTCTATCACTCAATAGTAGCTCTCTCGGAATTTATTTCATTTCTTTTGTGACTTCATTTGTTTGACCAATCATTAGTTTATTGACCCTTGAATTGGTTCTAAACTTCCTTTTTGCTTTGTTTAGGAATGTGTGCTTGTCTTCCATAGACATTACCGTAAATAGTTCTATGAGAATTATCTCTCTCATTCGTTCTTCTTCAATCAAGGAATTTAATCTCCTTGAATCAAGAATATAATACAATCTTGTTAAGAGGCTAGGCATGATTTCAACCAAAACTTTGTTGAAGATATTCATGTGCTTTATCATAGCTTCTTCTAGAATTCTTCTACCAAAATCAGAAAAAGATTCATACCATTGATAAACTAGGTTAAGATTTCCATATGAGATTATTGATTTTTCAATTTATTCAATAGTCATACCAATTTTATCAACCTTGGTCTTCTTCTTTTCCTGAGCATCTACACCAGAGGGTTTTGGCATAGTTGTTGCTTTAGTGCCTTGCTATTTGATTTCCTTGACATCTTCATTAGATTTTGTTTCCTCATCATCAGAAGCAGTCATGTACACTCTTTTTCTTTTTATTTTCCTTCTTTTGGCTTCCTTTTTGGATCTCTTGCTTTCACTTTTCATAGGAGCAGATTTTGCTGCAGGAGCTAAGTGAGATGTCGAGCTTTTGGTTGTTCTTGATCGGGCAGGTGGTGCTGCCAGACCAATTGATTGTGCCTTTTTTGCCTCTTTAGCATCTTTCCTTTATTCTTCATCTTCTACCAATTTCTACTTGGCTTCACTTAGTTTCTCTGTAAATATACCCAAGCTTTCTACAAGAACATCAACTTATTTTCTTACTCTTTTGGTTGTTATCAATTTCTTAAGCTCATTATAAATTTAAGTGTGCTTCTCTGCATAGGTACCAAACCTCTCTTCATTTTGATCTAGAGGTTTTCTTAACAAATGTTTGGAATACATTTCCAAAAAAAATTCCTCGACCTAATAGCCCACATGCATGATCCAAACAATTCTTGGATCAGTGGCGTCCATCATGCATTGATCGACATTCACCATAAAATAGATTGAGTCTTTATATTTATCCACAATGGTGGTGGGAATGCTTTCCCTAGCTTGCATGCTAGCTTGAAAGCTTTTGAAATAACCCTAGATATCTACATTTCTAGTTTTGATATATGTAATATTGTACAATAGATCCTTGATCTGTTTAGCTATTGACATGTTCTTTTGCCACTAAAATTTTCCAACACCTGGGACTTCCTCCATGAAATAAAAAAATAAACATAAAAGTAGATTTCCATATTTGAATGAATTTTTCTTGTCTTTTTTGATCTTTGAAAGGTTTTCCATCAAATGAATCCTTAATAATTCATAGAGATCATATTCCATATTATCTTTTACCATTTGGTAGGCGGTATAAATTGACATAGCAAATATAGAGTTTTCTCGGCTAGAGTGGCAAATATTATAACCAATTACCATAGATGCAAATCTAACATTTATATCATCAATATTTTCAATAGTCATTGCTCTCCTATCATATGTTGATCCTATAGCAAAAGTGATGGCTTGATTTTTCACAGACTTCAAACTAGGTAGACGACCAAAGGAATTTAGATTGTTTACTGCACTTATGGCTTCCTTAGTAATTTTGAAGGGAATAGTAAGCCACATAAACTAGTCATGTACCCAACTCAAGACATAACAAACCCATTCTAATTCCATAAACATAGGAAATTTAACCATCTGAATGAATTTATTTATTTGTAGGATTTGGTGTTTTGGTTTTACACTGAAGTCTTCATCAATGATATGATGATTGTACAAATTCATAAGTTGAGAGCTTCCCAAATCTTCAATATTTTCATGAATGTAAACCCTAATGCCCTCTGTATGTAAGAATTTATGTGGAACTAATGAAAATTCCCCTAATGGATCGGTCTCTACAGACTTGTAGGGATGCAATTTAAATTTAGGATGGGGTCTATCCTTAACTTCAACCACTAAAGGAGTATTCATCTTGCCCAAATCACAAAATTCAAGAAGTTCTTGATAAATACCTTTTCTCGTCGGACCTGAAATAGATCTTTGAATCACCTTCACACTTGATTTTTGCATTGATTCGCCTTAGGTCACTTGGTGCTTTCCAACTTCTTTCTCTCTAGAGAGAAAAGTGACAAATGAGGAATAAAAGTGACCTTTTATTACTCACATACCTAACCTTTTTGTTGTAATAAATGCATTTCCCTAATTCATCTGGTTGTGCCATTTCTATGTACATAAACCTAATAAATATTCTACAGATATTTAATATGCTATACCACTTCCTCTGATGAGTTCAAAATAATTTTTTGGGAATTTTTCCATCTCTAGTATGTACTTACATACTATTTCATTTACCGGTTAGGGGTTTAAATGATTTTCTTGACTGCTCCCCCTAGGCCAAAGGCCCGAGACTAATTCCCGAAGGAATTACCAGAGGCAGGTTCTGGTGTAGGTGAAATTTCTTCAACGAAGGGACTCTTCTTCACCCATTTTTATGCATTTTTTGCCTAACCTCATTTGTAGTGACTTTACTTTTTCCTTTCACATCCTTTTTCATATTTCTTCTTTGATTATCGATTCTTTTATGTTTCGATAGAATGTTGCAATGTGTCCAGTTTTGTTGCAATTATTGCATACAACATTCCTTTTACCAGACTGATTGTTCCATTGATTTCCTCTTGATCTAAATTTATTAGCAATATGTCCAGGTCTATTGCAAGTATAACATCTTATGTTTTTGTGAAATTGATTCATCATAGTTCTGCATTCATTTGACTTATGACCAATATTATGAAAATTTAAACACTGAAATGAGAAGGATGGACCACTTTGATTCATTCTACTTCTGCACTGAGAAGCCATGTGTCCAAACTTGTTACAATTAAAGAAGTATCCATTAAATCTCTGAGCATTATGTTGTCTTATCAGATACTTGCAACTATTGTTCATTTTATTTTCTTGCCTCAATCTCCTTTGTCCAAAATTCTTTTGTCTAGATTTTGAGCTTTCTCCTTTCTCAAATCCAAGACCTATTTTATCACCATGAGTCCTCTAATTATAAATTAGTTCATTGAGCATGGATGAGTTGGCTTTGAACTTCTCCTTGTACTCATTTGCAGTAGAAATTTCATTTATGAGCTCATCCAGTTGTCTTTCAAGTCCTTCACTATTTCTAGATACTTCCAATTCATCATCCAATCGGCTACATACTTTAGATTTTTCTTTCAGGGACTATGCTAGGATTTATTCATTCTTCTTTCTATCTTCAACCACTTTGGTCATTCTCATCATGATGGATTCCATTTCAACCTTCAAAACTGTATTCTCTTAGGTAATATTTTCACATTCCTCGATATTTTATTTCAAGGCTTTATTAGTTTTTTCATCTTCAGTGCTCTTATTATCTTTTTGTTGAATTTGATCACAGAGTACCTTTCTCTTTTCTCTTGATTTGTTAATTTTGTCTTTCAGAGACTCAATGAATTTCTCTGCATCATTGAGATTCACTTATAGTTTCTAGACTTCAACTGTTGATTCATCAAGGTCATCTAGGGCCACCATAAGTTGTTGTTCAAAACTTCTTAAATCCATTGAAATGTCTTCCAAGATTTTCCAAGTTGTTAGACTTCTTCTTCTGAGGAACTAGCTCTGATACCAATTTCTAGAAACAAGCCACACTGAAAGGGGAGGTGAATCAGTGTTGTGCAAAACTTAATTTTATTAACCTTTAACTTCCAAACATTAGGAACATTCAATCATAAAGTATAAAAAAGAAAATAAACACAACACCATAACACCAAGACTTTTACGTGGAAACCTTGTTAGGGGAAAAACCATGGTGGATGGCCAATCTACAATTATGATTCTAAGTATACTCAAAATGAAGATTACAAAAGGGGAATGAACTTGCATTCAGGCACACTTCCTATACAAACAACATTAACTTATACAAAGAACACAGATCTTCTATGTGCCAGTGAAACTACACTTTATTTCGCCTCTGCTTTTCTCTAACTCACAATTCTAACATTAACTTCACATACACATCACATAAAATGATATAGATGATCATGCATATATATATATACAACATATCATTTATTTACACTTTGTCAGATTCAATAGAACACAAAAAAATTACAACTATCGTCTTACATTATGAGAAATATGCAATGCGTACCCTTAATGGTCAACCACAACTTGTCTAGGACCCAAACAAATATTTACAAACATAGAGATACTCAATTAATTAGTTCTCATACATTCACCACTTAATACATTTATGAGGTTGACCTTAATACAAGAAAAAATGAGAATACGCCAACCGGATCTTCAAATTCCCATACGAATTGATACAAGCCACTGTGCTTCAATCTCAATAGATATAATACACCAATAATCATTTCTTAAGATGCACAACACAAAATGATAACCTAAAATCTTTACATAGATTGATGAATGTTGAGTTACCAAATACTTTGTTCTACCTTGTCAATTTTCAATCTATATGTCGGTATGCTCGAATGAGGATACACGTACCTAATAAATGCATAGGGTTTCCATCAATGACAACACTAGTTGACAGTTGCAGTGTCTCTTTCCAACAAAATATTCTATGTTGAGGGTTTCCAAATATCCTTTAAAGAGTTATCAATATTAGCTAATATAAGAGTACTTTGAATTTAATAGCAGTGCCCAAAATTAATATTTGTTCTTAGGTGTAAGCTTTCACATACCCTCAAGTAAATAGGTATACACCATAGGGTTTTGGGAAACCTTTCCCTAGAAAGCCTTTGGCCATCTAAATTATGTGATGCATTATCAAGTAACTATTCCTAATATTTTACTTAGTTCATACCATAGAGATATGGTAATGGTCTATAACTATGGCCCTTATCCTCCATAGTTAGCACTCTAAAAAAATGATCCAATACTCTCTAGAAATAGGATTAGTGTTCTAGAAAGATCCTAGACCAAACACACCCTATAGATCCCCTTCTTATCACCATTTGTGGGTCATCAAATTTGCACTTCATAATTGATATTTTAGTAAAATGGTTAATTGGATGTTGAGGGGCTAGGATCTTGGTGAGATGAAAATATATACAAATTCTGAACTAGATGATCTTTGTATATAGTCTCTAAATCTATTATAAAATTTCTTATAAGAGTTTTTAATTTTTAATAATGTGAGTCTTAATTTCAAAGAGGAAACGAGAAAAGGGTGTGCCTAGTTACAAGACTACCTTATTTAGCCCATCAGGTGGCACTATTGATGGGTTAAAATACATAATAACATGGTTAGTATAAAAATATCTTCAAAATGATCAAATATCCTCTAAGGATTGAGATATTTGTGTATATTTTATCAACTTATCTAAGGAATCACACCCAATACTCACATCCTGGATTGATCTTTTTTATTTCTTTAGGTTCATGAGATTGTTAAAATAAAGAAATTTTATTTTCATGCATAATTACATTACCATATATCATTAATTCTATTTCAGTACATTTGAATACAAACACATCCATTAGATATTTCATACAAAATTATAAAATATATTCTCATAAATGGTAAATAATTAATCTAGAGAAGATCTAGTTATAACACAAAAAAATATGTTAAATAAGATTAAACTTGCATCATTCATTTATTTGTTGTAAAATGTGTGTAATCATGCATATAGTTATATATTGAATTCAATATGAAAGATTTTTCTCAAGAATATCTAATATGGATTTAATTGTACATGTATCATTAAAATATTCCCTTCATTATAACATTTGTATTACCTTTCATCAATATGGATTTAACAATGTACATTTTGAAGTGAAATTTGAATAAATTTTTAATGATTTATTACACATTACTACATTTCACACTAATGCAAAACTAATGTAATTTCAAAAAGGTAAAACAAAGAAAAGAGGAGTGAGTGAAGAGATAAGTTAGTATCAACATACATATAATATGTATACTAAATTCACTATTATAATTAATGTACAAATTAACATTATAACTATATTAGTCATAGTATCACTTAATGCAATTATAAATATCAAAGTAAAATAATTTTAAGCAAAGGCTACATTGACTAGTTAGTAGAGTGCACACAATGGAAAAAAATCACTAGATATATCCAAAATAGATATTCATTTTCACCCAAATAAAATTAAGCTTTAGCATTTGATTACATACTAGAAGATTATTACTATATCAATACATAGGTAAACTTTAGTTTGGATAATTTAAGGAAACAAAGAAAATTGAATTCTCAACTGTTATGTGTATGCTACTAAAACATGAAAATAATTAAAAATATCCCCCTAGAGATAGGATGAATAATAATATTAAATAGAAACATGCTGGATTTTTCCATAACATCATGACACAACACTTTGGAAAGAGAATCACTTATACACCATTAATTAGAAATAAATACCCACTAAGTTTGTGCTTGAAAAATGGTATAGTCTAAGTTATTTTTATCAAAACATAGCATTGAAATCATAACATATCCTGTATTTCTTCCATTTATGCTTTAGATAATGCATCAATCTATTCATCTACCATGTTAACAAGAATTCAAATCTTCTCTATTATCAAATATGATTCAACAATGTAATATTCGTCATCGATTTTTTGAAATTCATAAGACAATTGAGAAGGGGGGTGAATTAATTGTCACCAATCTCATTCACAAATATTAAACAATTATTAATTCCACATCCAATTTAATTTTTTATTAAGTATGATCATGCAATGAAAATAATATAAAGCAATATCAACACAAGAGACATCAAATTTATGTAGAAAATTGAATAAGGGAAAAACAACGGTGAGGAATAAAACTCATAATATAATAGTAATGAAAAACTGGATACAAAGGCTCACTACCCAAGATAGGACTCATTTTTCAGATACAAGGCTCATTTACTATAGATAGGACTCACTATCTAGAAGGGAGGCTCACTTCCTACAGATAAAGATAGATAATTGAAAATCCACCACAATTGGTTCCACACACTTGCAACCTTGGTCAGAGAATTGCAGACACCATCAACTCACTACTTTTAGGAGTCAAACACATTAAAGTACTACTAATTTGATTTATTTTACACACTCTACTTCTCACACTTGTGTCATTCAATTGACAATATCTTGACTTGTATTTATACCATCTTCGATCTTAGAAACTTTCTCTAAGGTCGACTACACATTAGAAATTTATTTTACAAATTCATATTAGGTCAGAAACTCAACATTCACATAGTGGGTAAGAATGAGAGTGCACCAAATAAATAATTAACCAAGACCCAAAACAATATGTTGGATCAGTCACATGCTTCATTAATTGATACTTATCCTTTGTGTAACATCTAGACACTAGGCCATCCAAACCTAATGAAAACACCAATGAACATTGAAGTCCATGCATTCAAAACAAGATGATAACATGTGGACCACTTAGAATTATTCACCATAGACTGGAACACCTCTTAGAAACCTTCATATTCATCCGAAACAACTACAACAACTTTCATATACAAAAATCTTTCCATTATTCCAACCAGACTATACAGACACTCATAGTAGCTCTGGACCAAGCCTTCCAAAGCACCAAGCTACGAAGAAATTTTCCAGAAGATAGATAACACCATCATTAACCTTCTTCCAAATCTATAGGATCTGAGACAAACCACCAAGGGACTGCAAAGTAGAAACATTTCTCCCAGTCCATAGACAAACAACTCTGCCAGATTAGTTCACAAACTAGCTAACACAAATTTCACTCTTCATCAACCCAGAAGCTATAACTCAAGATATATCACCCAAAGATACCCATAGACAAAACTAAAAATCCACATAAGAATAGGATCAACATAGCTGAAATCTAGAGCACATTGCCATAGCACATTTAGAATGGATGCACAACTCTGTCTTCACTATTTATTAATTTTCTCAAAATAACTTGATAAATCATCATATCAACACATATACAACATCATAAAGATAGATACATGTACACACAAAATCTCTACAATATCTCAACTATACATCTACCACCTACAATCACTTGATTACTTTCTCTACAACACACTAAACTTTTGTTGACATCAATGATGTAACATTAATGACAACACCACCAAACTCATTCATACTTGCAACAATATCCCCCTTTGTCATTGATGGCAACACATGATGTGAATAAACATCAAAGAAGACATACATACTCTCCTACTTCTTTTTCAGATTAGATAGCCTACACAATGTTTTTGTACTCTTTTCTCCTTGCAAGATTCTATCTCTGTTTTTCAACTCTTTCAGATATAGGTAGGATTTTTCACATGACTATCTCTCCCCCTTTGAAATCAATGAAAAAGAAAAGGTTTTACATGATTCTTCAGCCATATAAAATTTTGATCACTCCCCCTTAGGTGTGCACCCACATCTCAAATTACAACAATGATACTTTCTACTCCCCCTATGGAGTAGACCCCAATCATTAGTCCAAACAAATGAACAATCTATAGATCCACTAGACCAATGTACCTCTATGTGCACCTAGTTCAAAGAAGGAGGGGTAGTAACCCCCAACTTCTCCCTAAGATACCCAAAAGTATCCTTAGGAAGAGCCTTTGTAAATATATCTATAATATGATCCTTTATAGACACATATTCAAGCCCGACTTCATTTTCCAACACCTTCTCCCTTAAGAAATGATATTTGATAGATATATACTTTTTCCTTGAATCCATTACTGAATTCTTTGAAATTGCACTTGTATTATGATAGAAGATAGGGATAGGCTCATCACACATCACACCTATATCCTTCAAAGTTTGTTTCATCTAAAGTGTCTGTGTACAGCAAGATGTTGCTGCAATATACTTAGTCTTTGCATTGGATAAAGAAACTAAATCATGTTTCTGGATTAGCCATGAAATGAACCTACATACAAGAAATAATACACTACCACTTGTACTCTTCTATTCATTTACACAACCAACCCAATATGCATCAGTGTAGGATTTCAAAGTAAAATCAGTATCCTTAAGATACCATAGGCCATAATCCAGAGTTCCTTTTAGATATTTGAATATCCTCTTCATAGCTATAACATGTGTTTCTTTAGGTTTTGCTTGAAATATAGCAACCAAACATACTGCATGCATGCTATCTGGTCTAGTAGTAGTAAGATATAATAGTCCACCAATCATAGATATGTACATGCTTTGATCAAATTTGGGAGAATCATCATCCTTAATTAGTTTTCATCTAGTCAGCATAGGGGTATAGATTGGTTTGGAATCATCCTGTTAGAATCCAAGATCACCTGCATGCAATAACCTGTTACATGCAAAAGACATTCAGAACAAAACAAGATCTGTAAACCTCAAAGTGTAAAATACATTATCAGAATCTCAGTTATTACAAAGAGATCAATCTTTATGAAGGAGATCAAGAAACCCTAAAAGGGAAACCCTAAATGAAACCCTAGTGTGCACACTTAATAATTAATCAATTATTAATGTGCCTAAGTTTAGCTTAAGCAACTAGAGGAATAAGTGACTTAATTAATTAACCAGTATGATGTAATTAATTAAGCGTAATAAATTATTACTCTAACACCCCCCCTTAAGATGAACTTAGGAAGAAGCTAAAACACTAGAATAAGATGCATGCAAGCAAAGATGGGTCCCGACAACTAGGCCTGATCAGGTACCCATTTACAAATGCAAGAAAGAGGTAGAGGAGGAAAACCCAGTGGGACAAAACCCCCCTACAATGATATGACATGCTGCAAAGAAGCACTGGAAGAACACTATAGAGTAAAACTGGAACTGCAATCTGGCAAGCAAGGAAAGATACTTCTGTCTACACGAAACCATATCGGAATCATAATGATGCAACAACAGACCCGATGCCATGGAACACTCTAAAACTCCAAACAGGAACAACTCTGGAATCTATGAAGCAGCAGTCGATTATTAAATGATGTATCACTGAAAATGAAGTGCAAAGATGCAAGATGCACTCTCCCAACTGCCAAAATATCCAGGTAATCTCCAAAACACCCATCGGGCCAAATCTGGATTAACGAAAAACCTGGGATAGATATAGAAAAAAGTGCATGGACAGCAACATATAGCTCCTCAATACATTTCCAATGCCGCAAAGATAGCGAAAATCGGAGATCGTGGCAAAAAGTTATGAGCTCGGAAGCATAAAAAGTACATCTAACTTCAAACAGCAATAAATGCAGTAAAAAAGGAAAATACTATAAAATAAACAGCACCATAGGATAGTGCTCGGAACCAGCTTTCCGGCGATATCTTGTTTGCCCAATTTCGATACCGTATGCCCAAGTTATGCCAAAAACAAAAAAACTGCTCTTTTAAGGCAAATAAGGGTTAGGAGGGGCAAGGAGAGGCCGTATAGAAGCTGACGTCATGCTGACGTCAGCGGTTCACGGGCATAAATTTGATGGCCTGCAGGCTGTCGCCGCAAAAATTCGGCCCCCCTGCAAAAACGTTTTGGGCCCCTGGTCGCCATATGACCGTGGGCATAGGGCAGGGGGCTGAGCGGAGCCTCTGGTTCTCCATACGACCGAGCGCTATAGATAGGGAGCCCTCAGGGGCTAGCGGGTAACCCCCGGTCTTCCATATGACCAGGGCTGAGCTTGAATGGGCCCGCGGGGGCTAGGCCGACGGCCAGTGGTGGGCGGGTGGCAGATGTCGACGGCGCCGCTAGCCGGAGCGGTGAGCGGGTGGTCGCCCGGTGGCCGCCCAGTGGCGGGTGCCATTAAACCTGCAAGTGTTGGCATGAAAGCCAAGAACCATCATTTTTTGCATTTTTTTCGAAAAACATGCCTTGAAAAGCGTGCTGGGGAGGTCGTACGGCTTCCTTGGCAAAAAAATTTTGCCTCAAAAACCAACTGCTCGAAAATGGACGATTTGACAGGCGTTTCTAGGGTTTTTGGGCCCTGCGAATGCGATGGTGACGTCCATTTGAGCCCATACTATGCCGAAAAATTGGCTACCCCTAGATCTTACAGAAAAGATGCCTGTGGAAACCCTTGCACTTGAAACTCATAGAGAGGCCATATCTTCAGATCACGAATAGGCAACGGCAGGTCTGGAGCTCTGATACCATGTTAGAATCCAAGATCACCTGCATGCAATAACCTATTACATGCAAAAGACATTCAGAACAAAACAAGATCTGTAAACCTCAAAGTGTAAAATACATTATCAGAATCTCAGTTATTACAAAGAGATCAATCCTTATGAAGGAGATCAAGAAACCCTAAAAGGGAAACCCTAAATGAAACCCTAGTGTGCACACTTAATAATTAATCAATTATTAATGTGCCTAAGTTTAGCTTAAGCAACTAGAGGAATAAGTGACTTAATTAATTAACCAGTATGATGTAATTAATTAAGCGTAATAAATTATTACTCTAACACATCCATTCCAAACTTCTTCAACATTTATTTAACATACTTTGATTGTAAAATAAATATTCCCTTTTCATTTTTATTCACTTGGAGTCCAAGGAAGAAATTGAACTCACCAATCATAGGCATATAAAACTCTTTTTGCATCTCATCTATAAATTTCTTGCACATACCTTCATTTCCTTTGAGGATAATATCATCAACATACATAACCACTAACAAAATTTTGTTTCCTTCAACTTTAAAATAGAGATTACTATTTATAGAGCCTTTGCTGAACCTTGGTTGTGTCAAATATTTGTCCAACCTTGCATACTGGTATGCTCTAGGAGCCAATTTATGTTTGATAATTGAAATCCTTCTGGTTTTTCCATGTATACTTCTTCTTCCAATTCTCCATTCGAGAATGAAGACTTAACATCTCAAGTTCTATTCTTTCAACCTATGAATAACCTTTGCATACAAGCCTTTCTTTTTTTCTTACTAATTCACCATATTCACTCACCTTATTCATGAACACCCATTTTTTACCAATTACATTCTTGTTTACAGGTCTAGGAACCCATTCCAATGTCTGATTTTTCTCTATGTGTTGCAACTCTTCTTTCATTGCTCTAACCCAATTATCATCTTTGCATACTTCACACATTGTTGTAGGTTCTATCTTGGAAAGTAAACACAAATTTACCTTAGCTGCTACCACTTTACTTCTTGTTGTTACATATTTTCCTTTGTCTCCAATTATCTGTTCTTTTGGATGATTTTTTTGTACATACTTAGGAGTCTTAGGAGCATGTTCTAGAGCCTCTTATTCTTCTTCAATCTGTTCTTTTTCTTCGACATTCACTTCTTGTACCTATGCACATATAGGTTCATCTAGTTCAACTTCACTTACTTCACCTGTTCTATGCATATCCTCATCAACTTTTACATTTGCACTTTCAACTATTTTCCTTAGTCTTTTATTATAGCATATGTATTCTTTGCTATTAGTTGAATATCCAAGGAAATTAAATTAATCACATCTTGCATCAAACTTTCAAAGGTTCTCATCATATCTTTTCATATAACATCTACTTCCAAACACCTTAAAGTACTTAACAATAGGAATCTTGCCAATCCACTACTCATAAGGGGTCTTTGTGTTGTTACCTCTAATCTGAACTATGTTAATAATATAAATAGTAGTGTGGATTGCTTCTCTCTAGTACACATCAGGTACATTTTCCCCTTTCGTCATAGTTCTTATAGCCTCTTACATAGTTTAGTTCTTCCTTTCTATAAATCCATTCTACTGAGGAGTTCTAGGAGGAAAAAAATGTCTCTTTTATACCATTCTCTTCAAAAAATATATTAAACTCATTGGAAGTGAATTCTCCACCTCTATCAAACCTTAAACATTTAATTCTAAAGTTCACTTCATTCTCTACCCTTTCCTTGAACACTTTGAATCTATCTAGAGCTTGAGCTTTCTCGTTAAGAAAAGTAACCCGCCTCATTCTAGAATAATCATCAATCAAAAGCATAAAATACCTATCACCATTAATACTTCTTGTTCTTTTGGGATCATAGAGGTTTGTATGAATCAATTCCAACATTCTAGTAAATGATTTTTACTTTCCTTTAAAGCTTCATTTTGTTTGTTTTCCCAATTGACAACTTATGCAAATAGTATTGGTAGGTTTTGTGATTTTAGGTAGATCCCTGACAACTTCTCTTTAACTGATCCTGATCATATTTTCAAAGTTTACATGTCCCATCCTCTGGTGCCATAACCAAATTTCATTAACTTGAGACACAAAAAAATAACCATCACCACTCTTGAGCTGATAAATATTTCCATAGTTCTGAACCCTTCTCTAATCTCATAGGTATTATCTTGGAACACAAGCTTAAATAATTTTCTACACATTTTTCCAACACTCAAAAGATTATGCCTTAAGCCCTTAACATAATAGACATCATCAATATTTTATTTTTCATCAAAAATAATTATTTATTTTCCAACAATCTTTGCACTAGAATCATCTCCAAACATGACTAATCCTCCATCATAATTTTCAAGTTTAGTGAACTTACTTTTATCTCTAGTCATTTGATTTGAAAATCCACTATCAACTACCCAATAATCTTCATCTTTTCTAGGATGAAACACAGTAACCAAAGTACCTTCCATCTCATCCTTCTTGTTTTTTGAACCAAATTCCCTTTCACATCTTCCATGGTTAGTATTCACAAATTTATTCTCCAAGTCTAGAAATAAGCATTCATCTTCATCATCATCAAAATTAGACTCATTATCAAAAATTCTAGCATCTTCTCTAACATAATACAATTTCTTAAACTTTTTGTCCTTTTTTTATTTAAATTATTTATATTTTTCTTGTGTATGGCTCTATTTGGACATCTTGAAGCATAGTGACCAATATTTCCACAACTAAAACATTTAACGGGTAACATACCTTTGTACTTATTAATACCTTTCTTCAAATTCCTTGTAAGTTTTGCTTCCAACTCCTCTGAACTTTCACTACCTAGATCATCTTCTGTCTTAGTTGTTTTTAAGGTTGTTTCTATTTTCTCCTTTTCTTTTCCAAACTTCCTCATTTAAAAAGTAGTCAAGCTGCCAAATAGTTGTTATTTAGCGAATTTCTTTGGATAATATACTTCTTCAATAGACGAGATTGTTACTATATCTCTCTGGTAGGGTCATCAAAATATTCTCTATGAAATCTTCATCTATTAGAGTACCACCTTGATTTTTAACATCATTTTCTGCAATATCAACCCTCTTAAAGTAGCTTGCAATGTCTTCACCTTCTTCCATTTTTAAATTATCATATCTACGCTTTGTTGTTAGCTTCTTTGATAATTTGACTCTATCATTTCCTTCATAGATATCTTTCAAAATTTCCCATACTTCATAAGCAATGCCTAATGATATAACTTTTCTTCACTCATTCTTAGATAAAGCACTATAGATTTCATACCTAGATTTTTCATTTTCCTCATAGGTAGAAATCTCATCTGTAGAAGAAGGACCACTTACCAACTCAACATATTTAGTCTCAACAACTTTCCAAGTCTTGAAGCCAAGGGAGATCAGTTAACCTCTCAACTGCACTTTCCATTCATTATAGTCAACTCCATCAAACACAGGGATTGACAATTTGTGCACCATAAAATCTTCCTCAAGTGATTAAGCTCTTCTCTGAGGAACCAAAGCTCTGATACCAATTGTTGAAATGCACAAGACAACTGAGAGGGGTGTGTGAATAAATTGTCACTAATCTCATTCAAAAATCTTAAATAATTATTAACGCCACATCAAATTTAATATCTTACTAAGTATGAGCATGAAATACAAATACAAAATAGCAATATCAACATAGAGACACTAGATTTACGTGGAAAATCCAATAAGGGAAAAACCACTATGAGGATTAACTCACAATATAATAGTAATGCAAAACTAGATACAAAGACTCATTACCAAAGGGCTCACTACCCAAGATAGGACTAACTGTCCAGATACAAGGCTCACTACCTTCAGATAGGAGTCATTATCTAAAAGGAAGGCTCACTTCCTATAGAGAAATATAGATAACAAAAAATCCACTACAATAGGTTTCACACATTCACAACCTTGATCAAAGAATTGTAGAAACCATCAGCTCACTAATTTTAGGAGTCAAACACATTAAAGTAATACTTCCTTGATTCACTTTCCCACACTCTTCTTCTCTCACTTGTTTCACACTTGTGTCATTCAATTCACAATATCTTGACTTGTATTTATACTGTCTTCGATCTTAGAAAATTTCTCCAAGGTCATCTACACATTCTTTATTTTACAAATTCAAATTAGTTCAGTGACTCAACATTCCCACAGTGGATAAGAATGTGAGTGGACCAAATAAATACTTAACTAGGACCCAAAAAACCATATAGGGTCAATCACATGCTTCCTTAATTGATACTTATCCTTTGTGTAACGTGTAGACACCAGGTCAGCCAAAACTAATGAAAATACCAATGACCATTGAAGTGCACGCATTCACAACAAGATGATAACATGTGGAAAAATTAACATGCTTCACCATACACTGAAACGCCTCTTAGAAACCTTCATATTCGTTTGCAGCAACTACAACTTTCATATATAGAACTCTTTCCATCAGTCCAACCAAACTGTACAAACACTCATAGTAGCTCTAGAACGAGCCTTCTAGAGAACCAATCTATGTAAATATTTTCCAAAACACAAATAATACCATTATTAGCCTTCTTCTATATCCATAAGATCTAAGATAAACCACCAGGGGACAATGGAGCGAAAAATTTCTCCTAGTCCACAGACAAACAACTTTACCAAACTAGTTCACAAATCAGTGAACACAACCTTCACTCTTCATCAACCCAGAAGCTATAACTCAAGATATATCTCCCAAAGATTCCCATTGACAGCAATATAGATTTGCACAAGCATATAGGATCAACATAGAAGAAATGTGAAGGACATTACTGGAGCACATTCAAAATACACACACAACTTTGTCTCCAATGTTTATTAATTTTCTCAAAATCACTTGATAATTCATCATATCAGCACATCTACAACATCATAAAGATAGCTCTGTGTACTCACAACATCTCTAAAATATCTCAATTATACATGTACCTCCTGCAATCACTTGATTCCTTTCTTTGCAACATGTTGGATTGTGTTGACATCAATGACAACATTAATGACAACACCAACAAACTCATTCATACTTGCAACACAATTGACTTTGTTTATTTACATAAAATGAAGCTACATCTCTAATTTGTTGATAAAATTATTGAGAGACACCTCAAATACATTATAAGAAACCAAAATTGTAAAGAATCCAATAATCATTAAAGTTTTGTGTTAATAAAAGTATTGAATGTCTTTATTTGTAACTTCAAATTATGGCATTTCTTGTTCTCCAAATAAGTGAATTTTCTTGTAACTCTTTCTTTTTTAAAATTAATTAAAATTGAAAAAAATAAATTAAAATTGGAAATTTTATTGATGTTTAAGTCCTTATTTCATTAAATCATAGCAATGAAAAAAATCATCAAAAATAACTTCCAATTATAAAAATATAAGAATGTTTTCTTTATTATCCTACTAAACTATGTAGAAACTCAAGTTCTACTAGAACACCTTCTTCAAGTCCAAATTTTTTATTAAGTCTTTCTTCAAGTTTAAGTCCTATAACAAAAGTAAAAACTCTCAGATAATTTATTGAGGAAACTGCTATTCTTGAAATAACTATATTTTTTAATATTTTATCTCATATTCAAGTTGAACCAAGAAATTTTTAAGATGTAATAAAATATGAAGCTTGGATTAAAGTCATGAATGAAAAACTTTCCACCATTAAAAGAAATGAAACATGGGAGCTAGTATATCTTCCACTAGAAAAGGAGGTCATTAGACGAAAGTGGATCCATGACACAAATATACAGATGATTTATTAATTGAATGATATAAATAAATACTTGTAGAAAAATCATTCTCACAACATTTAGGTATAAATTATAATAAAATTATGCTTTTATTGCTAGTTTGCATACCATAACAATTGGTTTTGCATTGGTACCACAATTTATGTGGAAAATTTATCAATTGATGTTAAACCAAGTTTTTTCAATGCTTTGTTGAATTAATTAGTGTTTATAAAATAATGACTAGATTACAAAGTTGGATGGGGACAAAATAATAATTACAAGTTAGAGAAAACTCTTTATTGACTCACGCAAGCACCAAAATCTTGGTACAATAAAATAAATGGATTTTTTTAATGGCTTTAAGAGGAGTGAGAGTGAACCCATACTTCATTTCAAATTTAGAAGTAATACTAATGATTTAATTATAATATGTCTATATGTTGATTAGTTGGTTTATATAGGAAATAGGAAAATATTAATAGAAGAATACAAATTTGCAATAAACAATGAATTGAAATGATAAATTTGAGTTGAATGCATTATTTTTTTATTAAAAGTAAATAAATTTAATGAAGATATATTCATCATAAATATGCAGATTTACTTAATAAAATTAATATAAATAATTGTAAACCAATGAACATGCCTTTAAATATGAACAGATAGTTAATCAAGGATGATGATTTAGAAAAAAATAAACACAACACTATACAAGAGTTTGATTATTAGTCTTATATATCTTACTACAAGTAGACAAAATTCCAACTCTATCTTTATTTTAAGTTTTCTATGAAGATTTATGCAAAATCGTATAAATGTTCATTTCTATGTAGTAAAAATAATTCTTAGGCATGTTTAAAGAATTAAAAAAATTCGTATTTTGTACATCAACTAATAATTTTGGGTTTGTTAGATGTAGAAATAAGGAATCAATATGATCTCTTGATGATCAAAAGAGTACTTAAATGTATGGTTTTTGTTTGGGTTCATGGATAATATCCTAACTTTCAAGAAAGAAATTAACTATTTCTTTATTGATAGAAATTGAGTATATTACAGTAACAATAGTAGCTTGTTTTTGTAATTTGGTTAAAGAGTATATTAGTAGATCTAAGGCTTAACATGGAACCAATTATTTATTTTGACGATATTCCATAATTGTTGTTTAAAAAACTCAACCTTTCATAGTTGCAAAAAACATATTAATATTAGACATCATTTTTATGGGAAATCTTGTGGATAAAAGACATGTCAAATTAAAATTTTACAAAATTATTGATGAATTTGTTTAAATTTGTTCATATATTTGCTAAAATAATATATGTAGTGTCAAAAAAAGTAATCATTTTTCACACTTTATTTAAAATAATTTACACATAATTAACTTAATTATTCTTTGGAGTGGTGTTGTAAGGTGTTGTACACATTCACACCTCTCTAAGGTCCTCATTTAATTAAAATATATTTAAATTTCACCTTTCACAAAAGTGTTGTAGAGTGTTGTACAACATTTTCACACTTTTCTAAGGTCTATTCATTTAATTAATCCTAATCGAGTCCTCTTGAACTTAAATCAGGCCTTATTTATGGAATTATAAAGGGTTTAAACACACTTTCACATCTATCTAGGGTGGTATTAATTAATTGTGGTTAATTAGACTTAATTTCTACTTTAATACAAATTCAAGCCCTTTAAATTGTATTTTTGAGGGATCAATCATGATACCCAGTAATTAAATAATATAATCTTGAATGTGGAAAGCTCTAGTTCTTGGAAAGTGTGCCAAGACCCTTTTGTGACTAAGGGTGAATGGGTCTTACCTTAACAAGACCCCAACTTATTTGCATATTTTAGCTAGGTTTTTCATCCTCTTTTCACTCCTTGGAGCTTGGTCCTAAAAAGTGTGCTAGAACCCATTCACCCAAGCTATTGAATGGAACCTCCATTAATAAAGAACCTCTTTTGAATTTAATTTTGGTGGAATTTTAATTAATTACATTTCTAGATCTGAGGTCATCTTCAAATATTTTAATTTTGGGGTTAATTCTCTAATTTAGTATAAATACAAGGTTATTTAACATAATTTCACCTAAGAAAGAGAGAAAACTAGAGCAAGATTACAATAAAGCAAGAGATAAAGAACTTTCATGAGACAAAGCATTCAAGAAAGAGTGAAGTTTGGAGCAACGTTTTAGATCTTCAAGTTCATTTTGTGTTCAAGATCAATAATTAGTCAAGGTTGATTATAGACGCCTATAGAGAATCATGAGGGATTCTAGGTGTTGGGAGATGCACAAGTCATACTACCAAGCCTAAGGAATTGTTTACTAAGTGATTCCATCTTCTATAATCATCCAATTTGCAGCCTACAAGAGGTATTTTCAGATTTGTGATTCATTAGAGGGATTAGACATCTTCTTTAGTGAGTCGTTGACATTGTTCATATTGCATACAAGGGTTTTATTTTAAAACAATAGGGTAAATTTTCCTTTACATTCTCATAGATCTTGGTATTTGACACACTTAAGATTGAGATTACACACACAATTATATGTTTCAAATCTGTATTCATCATCAAAGGTTTAAATACCAACAACAGGTTTGACTAAGGTAAACCCCTATCCACCAACAAGATACTAATTTTTTTTGTAAGTTATAGGCATATATGGATTCAATAATAGGAATTTCAAGGTGCAATGGAGAAGAGAAGACTTGGAAGTTGCAACACAGATTCAGAGATTTTTGAAAATTCATAGTAGGACCTCTTCACCTTTAAGGGTGAACGAGTCCCTATTAAGGGCTAAAAGGAAACATATTACAACAAATTTAAGCTTATGTTTCTAGTTCAAAGTTCCTCAAAAATGCCTACTATGACTCATTCACCTTTGGTGGTGAATGAGTCTCATTTAGCTTCAGAGAAAAATCTAATTTCACCAAGTGCACAACATCCTTCCCTTCTTGTTCCTCCAGAAAAGTTGCAATTTCTTTTTTTTTTGTGTTCGATTCATGCATTTCATGTGTTAGATCTAGGATTAGGGTTTGTTAATTATCCTAATTATTTCTCCCTAAATTATGATTTATCTCACCACCTCGCCCTTGCATAAAGGAAAGATTACAATATCCCTTAATCTTGATTGAAATCACCTCTTGAGTTGATAGTTGTTTCAAGATTCTTGGATCTCATCTTTTGAATGAAACACCCAATATAGAGAAAGGTTGATTGGGGACATTCTTATCTCCTTTCCCTCTTTTTCTATGTTTCATTTTGGTGAAGCTAACCCCCCCTTTTGAACATCTTAGATTCTAATTTGGAGTGCAATTAAATCATAGATCCCTAGATTGCATTGGGTTTGCATAACATTCTAGGGTTTCTTTGTTTTTCATTATTGAAAATGGCATGTAGGACTTAATTGCATATTTGTATTTATTATATTCATTAAAAATCTAAAAAAATGTGTTTAAATATTAGTTATTTTTCATTTTTGTTCTCATTGAGATCATCATTCAAGTATTTAGATTCAAATTCTATCATAGATTTTTTAATTTTGGTCATCATTCAATCATAGAAAAACTCACATTTAGAGACTTTATACCTGGAAAATCTATTGCAACATTCACTATTAGAGATCTGAGAAAGGTCATACATAAAGCCAACCTAGAGAAACTGAAATCAAACTCAAAAAACCTTAAAACTACGACCCATTCACCTTTTGTGGTGAATGAGTTCTTGTATGTACCCTAATCAATAGGATTTATGTACATGTTCTGGTGTTTGGAGTTCCTTTCTAACCTCTTTAAGTACCTACACTAGGAAACATTTCCCTTCAGTGGTGAATGAGTCCCTATACAATTTTGATAGTAAAATTATGAGTTGTTTTTGGTTACTGATAAACACTTCTGCCTTTGTTTTGAAATCTAAAAAGTGTGTCTGAAATAGATTATTCTTGCATGCAATTTCTTGTTTATTTAGATAGATTTAGCAACATTGTGAAAAAGACTCTCACATAGCTAACATTAGAATTCTGAATTTCAACATTTTTTTATTAGTAGACATGTTCAATTACATTTGGGATTCATTAGAAATAAAAATCAAAACAACATAAACATCAAATGAGACTTGTAGAGAGTAAAATGATGAAAAATTTCCTTTTCAAGGTTGACTTTCCCTCCAATCCTTTTAGTAGAAATGCCTTTGACATGTTAGATGTATCCCTTGAGGATTTCATCTCACAAGGTTCATCCACTAATTCTTGTCACTACAAATTTAAATACAAAGACATTAATAACATCACACGATAACTCATAATTTATCCCCCTCGCAAAAAACATAAGCTCAAAATAAGCCCATGTTCATCCTTGAACCACAAAAAGATAAGAATTCATCTAATGATGGTAAGGATTTACAGAAATACTAAGTAAACAAGGATGTGATATAACAAGTGAACATAAAATTCACCAAGTCCTAGGACACCTATCAATCAATGAAAACAAAATAGGGTAAGGTTATCAAGATACCCCTCACAATATATAACCTTCTTGAGAATACCTAAGACTTCATAGTGGTGATATTGTGATCTTTGCTTCTCCCTTTGATATGAATTTCCTTCTTTCTAAAGAACAAACAATTACTCACAACAATGACAAGGATGATAAGCTCACCTTAGGTCCTCCTCCTCAACCTTCAACTAGAGAAGTTGATGAATCTAGCAAACACAAAAGACCTTACAAATTATAAAAGTTAAAACCTCCTCATCCACCACTTAAAATTAAACAAAAACTACAATTTATTCTAAAAAAAGAACTAATAACATTACTACTCATGAATAGATTAGTGATCTACCCAAAATATGGAAAAGCCCCACACTATGCATACCATTGAACTCTTAGACATAGTACTAATGGGTGTTGTGCATTCAAGTTAGTATTGTAACACTTTCACTTCGATGGCAATGATTGCCATCATGTGATTGTATATCCTTCCATCTCTTTTCATGTAATGGTTGTAGAATATTCTATTATCACTATTACATGATCTTTCTCAAGACCTACCTTGTCTCATTCTCATCTTGCACTTAGTGGGGGCATGAAGTAGATGGCCTTGCCTTGGTAAGGCATTTTTTGTTGTCCCTTAGGTTCGTTATCTACCTTCCCCTTATATAGATTGAGATTGGGAGGAAGATGACTTGCTTTTGGTTGACTCACCTATGCCTTACTAGTCATTTTTTCCTTTTTTCATGTGATTGCACATGTGTATTGTGATCCCCCATGATTATTTGTTTGATTTTTCTCTCTCTATATGCATTCCTCTATTTGTACCTTCATTCTTCTATATGTCGTAAACCTTTTTCCTTTTTTTTTAATTTCACTTTTTTCTTATGTTTTCCTTTTGCGGATGATGCAAGGGGTCGAGACACCCTATGTCTCTTCCATGTTGACCCATTTTTTTTTTCATTATCTTTTATTTTTCTCTTGTACTTTTCTTTTTGGGATGACGCATGGTGTCGAGACACTCTATGTCTCTTCCATGTTGACCGATTTTTTTTTTTTTTATCTTTGTTTTTCCTTTCATTTTTCTCTTGTGTTTTCCTTTTGGGGATGACACAAGGCGTCAAGACACCCTATGTCTCTTCCATGTTTACCCAGAAGGTTTTTCTTTGTTTTCGCTCTCTTTGGGTCATTCTTCTAGTTCTATGTGTATTTGGGGAATGATGAAAATTTTGAGCTCTCTAATATCATTGTAGAAAAGATAGATACTGACCAGGAATCCATAGATGCCTTATGTGTTTCTAGGGGAAAACCCTCTTTTCCTATTTTATTTTTTGCTACTTTAAAGTAATTTCTCACAACATGGTGCTTAGAAATTTATTTAAATTTGGGCCATACAATGGAATTATTTTGGCATGATTTCATGTTCCTTGTGTGATTTTATTTCTTCTTGTGATGCATCCTCTTGGAGGTGTCATAGGGTTTGACTTCCTCTAAGAGTGCGATATTTCCTTGTCCTCTCTTGGAGACATAGGCACAATTTTTGCTAAGATGAGACCTTTTTCACACTTTTCCTCTCTTGGAAACAAGATGAGACCTTTTGCACTTGTCCTCTCTTAGAAAAATTGGGTATGATGTTCCCTAGGATGAGATCCTATGTTTATCCTCTTTCAAATATGTTTACCACGATGACCCCTAAGATCATGACCTCACATGAACTAAGAAAAATCCATTTGAATATCCCTCTTTCTTGTTGCATTTTATTTTGACATTATCATAGTCATGGAGGAATGGCTTTTATATGGACTCCTTGGAACTCACCTAGTGAGCAACTACATTAACTAGCCCTTGTGAGCATGCCTTTTTTATTTTGTCCTTATCATAGTCATAGAGGTATGAAATTGATATGGAATTCCTAGGGCTCAACTATTGAACTAGCTTTAATAGCTCGTGTGAGCATGTATTTTTATTTTTTCCTTATCATAGTCATGGAGGTATGGCATTGCTATGGAATCCTTGGGGATCACCTAGTGAACAACTAGCTTCACTTGCCCTTGTGAGCTTGCCTTTTTATTTTTTCCTTATCATAGTCATGGAGGTATAACATTGATATGTACTCCTTGGGGCTCACCTAGTGAACAAATAGATTCACTAGCCCTTGTGAGCATACCTTTTTCTTTTTGTCCTTATTACAGTCATGGGGGTATGACTTTTATATGGACCTCCTATGGCTCACCTAGTGAACAAATCGCTTTGCCACCCCTTGTGAGCATGCATTTTTTTTGCATAGTGGACAAAGTGTTCCACTTGTAAACTTTCTTTTGGACAAAAAACTTAGACCCAGTCCACCACATTCAATGACAAGTCGAAGCTTGATCCATTGTATTTTTCCTTTTCCTTTTCCTTTTTCCTTTTTTTCCTATCTTTGATGGTGTATGTTTGTGAACTGATTATGGCTTCATATATCATCCACATGCATGCTCCTTTGTTCCTATTAATTGCTTTTCCATAGGATCTTGGTCGCCCTCCTGATTATTTCATCCTATCTCACTAATATTTAAACATTTGAACTCCTCTTGATTACGTGATTGGCTACTTTATTGTGAGTTTGAAGCAAGTTCATCCTCTCACTAAAGTGGGGGCTAAATGTAGTGTAGTAAAATGCATAAATTTTCATTTTCACACTTGCTTGGGCCTATGTTGCTTTATTTATCTTTATTTATGTCTTAATTGGTCTTATTTTGCATCTGCAAGCCCTATGCATTAATATTTTTTGGCCAATCCTGACATTCTCAATGCATAAATGATAATTTGATGTTTCTGTCTGAGTGTTCCTGATTTTTGTGTCGAGACTAAAACGCCACCTAAGGCATCTTTGTCCCCCAAAGGTCTTGGGAACTTGATTTTGAGGCATCTTAATTCAGCCCCTTTTTGGCGTCTATGCCCCAAGTTTCATGCCTTGGAACTAAGACATCACTTAGGACATCTTAGTCCCCCTTAAGGTATTTTTGCGATTTAATTTCAAAGTTGGGCGGGCTTTAGCCTCTTTTATTTAATGAATTCTTTGTTCAACTTGGTGTGATGTAATTTTGGGATATTAAGCATGGATAGGTATAAATACAAGGTTCCCTTCTCTCATTTGTATATATAGGTGGCATCTAAGTCCCCCTTAAAGTATTTTTGGGATTTAATTTCAAATCTTGGTGAGATTTAGCCTCCTTTATTTAATGAATTCTTATGTCAGTTTGGTGTGATGTAATTTTGGGATATTAAACATAGATAGGTATAAATACCAGGTCCCCTTCTCTGATTTTAATATATATACATACATATTGATATCTAAGCATTCAATTATTCATTCCTAGGGTGATTTTATAAGATCAAGAGCAATTCATCAAGAATTTGGATCTATCATCAAGATTCAAGAATCATATCAAGGAGATCATTGCATCATGTGTGTTTTTGAGCTAACATTTGTGATGTAGGGTTTTGATTCAAGCAATCAATTCAAGTCAAGATCTATCAAGAACTCATTGGATTCAAGATTTACATCCATTGTAGTCATTTCACACAAGTTTGTAGACTTTACAACAAGGGTTTGGTGAGTTTTAGAATTTCATGTTGTTCATTCATCATTTCCCTTCATTATTCTATTTCATTTCAAGGTTTAATTACCAACAAGGGGTTTGACTAAAGCAAGCCCCCATTCACTAAAAATTCACATTTTTTTCCCCTCTTGCGTGTTTGTGATTATGGATTTAGGTTGAAGACTTGAAGATCATTTGGAGTGAAAAGTTTCAAATTTTCATTGCAAAGTTATCATCTTCATGGAAAATCACCTATAGGCCATATTATGAAGTTTTAGAACTTGAGATTGGAGAAGTGCAGACCTTAGACCTTAGGACCACATTTAAAGATTCTAGAAATTCTAGATGGGACTAAGTTGTCACCTAGGGAATATTAATCATCCCAAAAATATTTTTCAAAAATTCTTTCAGATCCGGTTCCTGCATCTAAAGATTCTGCATCTGCCCCGAAAAATAATAATGGGACTAAGACACCAATATGGGTTTCTTTATCCTCCATAGCATATTTTGACAAAATTTTTTCATTTCCAAAATATTTGTTACATATCCAAACTTCCTAGGTACATACATCATAACTCCCGATATCTTAATCTCATAATTTTCATCTCTCATTTATCTTGCATAACTAGGCTTTGTGAGTTGAATGTTCATTTGTATTTTCCAAGTATTTTCTTGGTGGTGAACCCCAAAAAGCTTAGAGAACCCCCTCTTGGGTCCTCCTTATTGAGAATTGACTCACCTTGCAAGGTTTTTATTCAATCCAATTGGGACTCCTAAGACATTATTGAGTGATTTATTGGAGAGAATGGTGACATAGTACATATCCATATTCACCTTCAATTAGTATAAATACAAGCTTATTTTACATAATTTCACCTAAGATAAAGAGAAAACTAGAGAAATATTACAAGAAATAAAGAGACAAAGAACTTTCATGAGACAAAGAATTCAAGCAAAAGTGAAGTTTAGAGTATCCTTTCAAGATCTTCAAGATCATTTTATGTTCAAGATCAAGCATTACTGAAGATTGATGATATATGCCTATGGAGAATCATGAGGGATTCTAGGTGTTTGGAGATGCACAAGTCATACTACCAAGCCTATGAACTTGTTTCCTAAGTGATTCCCATGAACCTAAATCCTATACCTACACAAACATAAGAAACAAACACACAATTAGATCAATATGCAAGTAAGAACAAGGATTCCCCATGAAATAAATCTATAATTCTCAATATTAGGAAAATGAAGAACAAAACATAAAAGATAAATGAAATCCTAATTAACAATAAAAACACTTGATCCCATGGGGGAATTGGTGTCAATTATGTGTAGAAATTGACCCTTTCCCAACTCCTTTGTAAGCTTGATAGTGGTTGATCCACTTTATGGTGAAGAACAATGTAGCTCCTTGCTAAAATATGCAATAACCTAGCTATGGTGATGGAAAATTCTCAAGAAGATTAATAGAATTGCTCTCAATTGAAGATAATAAATTTGATCTCAAATTCTAGATGATGAATAAAGAAGAGTCTCATTTATAGTTTTCAAATTGGAATAATGCACAAGATTTGAGCAATGTGGGATAATTCAACATCCAATGACCAAGTGCCACTTGTCAAGATGTGAATAGTTGAAGGTTGAGCACATTTTGATGAAAGTGCACAATAAATGACATTAGGTGGCATTTCAAATTTGAGAACTGACATGTGAGAGGGAAGAAAGAATGAAATATATTCCACTTGGCTCAATGCACAAGGACATGTAAGAGGAGTGAATGTTTTGTTAGAAGGACAAATCCAATTGGATTTGAATTCAAATTTGAGGGAATATTCCTCCTTTATTCCATGTTGAGAGAAAATAGGAAATTTAATAAATCAAAGTAATTGATTTATTGTGCAAGTTGCATTCTCTAGAGAATGTGACATGTTTTAGGATTAAATTAATCATGGGTTAATTAATTTAATGAGGAATCAAGAGATGTGAAAATTTAGGCTTAAATTTATGCATTGATTTAAATCAAATTGAGAGGAAGAGTTTAATTAAATAAATGCTTTGATTTATTTAACTAAAGGGGATAATGTTAGATTAAATAAAATAAGGTTTAATTTATTCAATTTAATAAGAAAACTTTAGAGACCTAATTTAAATAAAATGAATTATTTAAATGAACATAGATATAGGATTAATTAAATTAAATTGATTAATTTAATTAAGAGATGAAAGATGATGATATTTTGAGAGTATGATATAGCAAGAAACGATGTTAGTAATCAAGATCAAGTGTGTTAGTCAATTTTCCATGTCTACATTTTGCCCCTCTTTGAGGCAATGCACTTGTTGTATTGGTTCAAAGAATAAACTGTTGTGATCAAAGTTCAAAATTTTTCTAATTTTTTCAATGCCCCACTATTGCCCTAGTAGAAGGATTATGCTAATATGTTGACCCCTCAAGAGATTGGATGAAATTTTTTCTTTTTGGATGATCTCACGAAAATAGAGGAAAAGGTGCCCGATAGGTCCAAAAGTGCCCCAAGATGCCAAAAAATGTGCAAAAATGCTACAAAAGATGCAACATGGTCCCCGCTTTGGAAAAAATGGAATCGAGGGACCAAAACCCTAGCTGGATGGTCAAATTAGGTAAAGAAAACCTAATTTGCAAGCTTAAATCGACCTTGAGGGGTCACTTTCAAATCATTTTCAGACTTAGCCTTTAAAAAAAAATCACTTTGAGCTCTGAGTCCTGATTGAGATGGCGCAACGATAGCTTCCTAGGCACATTTCAAAGAGGGTATTGTTGATGGTGAAAATGACACAAACAACATTAAAACAAAATATTTCTACTCTATTTCTCTTGAAAAAGAAAGACAACATATAGTAGCCTAACTCCCAAGGTCCTGGCAGTTGGTTCTCAACTATTTGGTGTCACTCAATCAGTTCATGCAATTGTAATGTTCAAGGGGCTTATGCTAGTAACAAAGAATGCAAGCAATGACTCATTTTACTAAACTATTCTAGTAAATCGAGGGGGTTTCAAACAAGAGAAAAAGATAGATCAAAGGGTAAACTAGTAAACATGAACAAAACTCATCTAACATTCGGAAATATATCTTCAACAATGAATATTTTCCAACAAATCAAGAAAAACCAAAGCATGATACAATTTACAGAATAATCTATACCATTGTATGCATCTAAGGTGCTTATTTTAATTCGCCTATCACAACTATTTCAAAGATTTCAAACATAACACATATTCATTCATTGCCAAGATCATAGATCAACAGACTTCAATAAATTTAATTCAATGATAATCTAACAAGATAATCCTTAAATCCAGTTTCTTCTAAGGAATTTCATCACAAAAGAAACTCTTATGCTTCAGTACAATCACTGGCATATAGATAGATTATAACTTATCAGCCTTATCAAGTAAAACAACTCAATTTTAACACCATATTGCGAAAACCTGTAATTTTATTTAATTGGAAAAATCAAGTAACAAAGTATCTCTATAATCACTATGTGAAACTATATCTCCTAATATTAGGTAGGCCAATTCTATTCTCTATTAGCCGACCCTTACAATATGATACCCAAAGGGTATTTATAGATATACAAAATTCGAACTCCACTTCTATTTTAAGTCCTCCACCCTTTTAGGGTTTTACAATTATCCTTGGAAACTCAGTTAATCTAGAAGAAAAAAGAATAGAGAGTAAGAAAGTCATGTGCTCCAAAACTATCAGTGCTGCATGCAATATGCAAAGAAGAAGAAAGCCATGCATGAAAGAGAATTATGCATGTGAAGTTGGTTCTGCAATAAACTCGTCATAACTGGCGAAGACTTATTGTAATACATCTAATTATGGCCCATCAACCCAGTTGTCTTCAAACTTAATTCGCTCCAATTCTGCTGCAACAAACTCTATCATATCCTTCATCTTTGTCAACTCTCTTTTAGTAGCCTTTATCTCTTCCTTGACATCCATCAGTCGATCTATCATCAGATCTTCACCATCATCCCCTTTCTGCATGAATCCTTTAAACCTTTCATCCCATTTCTCTTTTATCTGGCTCAAAGGCAAGCCTTTCTTTGTTAGTATATTAACATCTACTATGATAGCGATGACCGCCTCCAATTCTTCAAATTGTTCAGTTAGATTATTAACCACATCTTGGACCTCATTTCTATGCTTGCACAAGAAATTTGTTTTGAATCAGAGTATACGAGAGGTCTTTTCCACAAAATATTTATTATCCTCCTCGAGTATTGACTGTTCAAGAAGAGTAGATAAAGGCAATGTACTAACCTTCTTTAATTTCTTACTATACTCTTTGTATTCCTCTTCTTGCTTCTCCAATGCCTCAATATATTGATGCATTTCTCTTATCAACTCTTCTGTCTCTTTGTAAACCTCAAAAACTTCGACCAAAACTTCACCTACTTCTTGATTAATCTTGTCAACCCACCTATCTAACATCTCCACTTTTCCCCTTACTTGCACTAAATCATCTACCTCCTTTTTGCTTAGCAAAATTGGAGTCTCAATAGCCATTACCTATTGTGATCTCAGAGAAGAGACACTTTTTGAAAAGGAATACAATTGATCCAACTGAGCCTTAAGCTCATCTTTATTTTGCTTATCCTTTAACATCCTTGACTTGGTTGTCGAAGCTACCACATCAATTAGATTCATCTATTGATTCCTGGTAGGCCTTCCCAAGTTGACAATACTCAATTGATAATTTGTCAACTGCATGTCTCCTACCTCCTTTTCTGTCATTGGTATAACACACTCAACAACAATTTCTCCCTTGTCTGTGAGCCTGGTGGAGTGTAGGATCTTGGCCTTCTTTATAGGCCTTTCTTGTTCAATCTCCTTCATCATATCCTCCCAATTGAGAGGTTGTGAAGGTATTACTATTCTTTTTTGTAGGTCCAACTTTAACCAAGTGGGAGCACTCGGATCAGTAGTCATCATAGTGGAAGAAGAAGCAATAGTAGTAGTAGGGGGTGGTTGCACATTTACCTAGGGTTGAGAATCAAAACTTGCTTCCTCTTGTTGTTCTTGCACCACATGCATCTGTACAAGCTTTTTAGCCTCTTCCCTATCCTTTTGTTCTTGCCTCTTCTTACCTTCTTCTTCTTTCTTCAACCTCTCTTCCTCCAATCGTTCTCTTTCCAGTTTTTCTTTATCTAATCTCTCCTTCTCTATTCTTTCCTTTTTTCAGTTTTTCCTTATCTAGAGCTTCTTTTTCCAATTTCTCTTTCTCTAATCTCTCGGTCTCTAAAGCTCTAAAATTTTCTGCCTTTTCCTCTTCTTGTTGTTGCTTTCTAACCAGCTCTTCGGTGTCCTTTTCCTTGCTCAATCACTCTACTTCTTCTTCCTTTTGGTGAGCTTCCTCAACAAGTTTCAACTTGGAAACCAAGAAATATTTCTCCATCTGGTGTCTTGCTTTCTCTTCCTCAAGGTCATGAATCTTTTGTATCAATTTCAACTTTTCAATTTCCTCCTTAACCTTGAGTTAATGCTCCTGTTTCCTTTGCTGCCTCTCTACTTCATCAACTCTTGATTTAGCTTCAATTTTTTGCTGTTGTAGTATGGTATCAGCTTGTATCTTGGCATCCATTAACTTTTTCTTTTCTATTTCTTTAGATTTTTCATCAACATCCTTTCTAACTTCCTCAAACAATGCCCACTGCTCCTCTTGTGTCATTACCTGTGCAACATCCTCCTCTAGAGGCATATTCTCTTCCACATCCTTCTTTGACACAGTCTCATCTGAGTCTGTTCCAACATCATGAATCTCTACCCCTTTTCCCTTCATGGTTTCAGCTATGTCATAAAGAGTTTCCTTGAGCATCTCTCCACTTTTCTTCTTTGCAAGCGGGACTTGAGTAGAAGATTCACCTAATGTAGGTGCTAAAACAACCGATCCCATTTGAGCATCTCCTTCTTATTTTTCTGCTTCATCAACTACTGCTTCATGCTCTATTTCTTCAATATCTAGAGGAAGGAACTCTAAAGGCTCTTTGGGAGGTGTCTTTCTTTTGAGCCTCTTATACCCTTTCCCCTTCTTAGGAGCTAGTCCTTGAGGATCTTTGGTTCTTAAAACCAACCATTGAACACTTCTATCCAAGACTACTCTTTCTATCTACTTAATATCAATAGTTTCCTCACTATCCCAGTCAATTGGATCCATAATTTTTGTTCCAATGTTCAAAGCTTCATAAGATGGATCCAATACAACTCTATCATCCACCAAGGTGTTAGGAATATCATTCTTGACTCCAAACTCTGACATGAGTGAGACAAGTAATCTCTCATAATTATTATTTCTCAAATCATATTCCTCCTGTCAGTCACTCCATAAATCTTCTAATAAATTGAAATGCTTGTCAAACATAGAAGGCAACAAGAAATTCATCTTACCCTTTGGGTCAAAGTGTTTCTGAGCTGTGTATAAACCTAACTTTAACTGTATTAGCTCATTGTAGACCACCTTTGCTCCTACCAAATGATGAAAACTATACTCACCCAACTTCATGGGGAACTTGTGACATCCTGTCTTATGTGTTGGCACTCTCAAATTTTGCAAATTTGAAATGCCCATTTCAAAATAATTTGCTTCTGCACTTTCAGAAGTGCATATGAACAATCAGTCCCGACTGACCCACTTTGGAGGCTTGTATTTTGAAGCCTATTGATTGTCGTGCAAAATAGTTGCAGACATACTTAGTTGACCTATGTGAGTAGGCATGCCAAATTTGAGCTTCCCATGATGAGTTCTGATAGCGTTTCGAAAAGTGAAGCTGGAAGGTTTTTGCACTGTTCAACTATTTGCAGATGTTCAGTTTGCGAAACAGCTTCCTGTTTGGGCTTGGTTTTTGCAACCAGTTCATTGTCATGTCAGAATGAGTGTTTTTCCACATTCCCCATATCAACATGATCTCAGATGTCAAGTTTCAGAGCTTCATGATCTGATTTTCTATTTTTAGCAGATCGAAACCAAATGCAGATTGTTCTATTTTGCAGTTGTTTTCCCTGACAACCTTTCTGAGAGGCCAACTTCGATCATTAATATTTTTTGAATAGTGATGTTTCAAAGTAATTCCTTCTGCACACGTGCTCAGGGTATCTTAATGTTCCACTTTGTTTGATAGAAGCTTTCCAAGAGTTGATTTGTTATGTTTACAAATTAGCAGTCGAGTGTGTTCTAATTGGTTCAAAACAATTGCTATTTTAGAAAAGTTTAATCAGGCAACTTTGTCGATTAATATCCGGTTACTCGTAATTGATTTCTCTGAGCCGTCTATTGCACTATACTGATGGATCAAATGAATATGTTCTCGCAAGTTTTCGAGGTCTCACAAGGTCGTTTGCCCAATTTTCAAGATCGATTCTTGAAGCAACTTGACCTGTTTTGCACTTTTTGCAAAGGTGCCAGAAAGTAGTTTTTAAGGGCGACCCAATTCGTTTTTCAACTTCTGAAGTATTCAAAAGGCAGTATCAGACTGTTTGAGGGTGAAGTTTGTTTCAAAATTAGAATTATTTTAGTCGGGCCACTTGGGGCCCGACATGCTTTGCATTGTTGTGACGATCCTCAAATGGAATATTGCAGTCAAGATTGTGAAAATAGTACTATTGGTGAATTGCTTGTTTAAGTATTTCCTAAAGAAAATAATAACAAAAGAAAAGCAATCGGGAGCAAGCTAAATGCATCCATCAAAGCACTAAGGTTAGGAGTTTCTTTGTTTGAGCTCATGCGCAGCCACCATGAAATTGTTTCCAATATGAGATTGAATAGCCAGGCACTGTTTATGATCATGTGGCTATGCATTTGGAAGAGATACTAGCGGTGCTCAGGCATGCTAACTCATCTATAGAGAAGGAGGAGTATGGTGTGTAAATTTATCAAAAACTCCAAATGCATATGGTCTAATGGGATGCCAAGATTGCAGGATCATAGCCAGTGGTGAAGACCCGGATAGCATGAGCAGGAGCAAACGCCAGTTAGCAAGGGACCCCTACACCAGATAGAGCTACCAGGTAGAAAGCCCACAAGACAAGCCCGCACACATTACATACAGTGGAGGGGGCCGTGAGTAGTTGCAGACAGGATTCTGAGAGGAGGGAGACCTGCACTGGTTGGGAGATGGGCGTAGCCAGTGTAGGGAGCAACTAAACAAATTTGGAGACTCCCACATATAAACATTGCAACGAGGAAGAGAAGCCCACATTGGAGCAAAAGACCCATGGGTAGCAAGGGAGGCGTGTGGCATATGGAGGGCAGAGATCAGGGAACTGAAGGAAAAAGCCTGCGGATAGAGTGGAGGGAAGGTGTGGAGAATTCTACTTAGCCAGTAAGGGTGCAACCTGCAGAGGGCTCGGTGGGGGAACCACAAACCAATGAAGAGGGTGTGCTGAGATGCAGCTAGCAGGTGAAGGGAAAGCCCACAACAAAACGCCAAAGGAACCTAAAATAGGAGATTTAGGGCATTCTCACGGACCTCGCAAGAATGCCAATGACTTGGGAAAAATATGTGCAAGGTCTGCGATGTGAGGAGCCCAAAATTAATATTTAAAATTTTAATTTTTCAATAGTTTCAAAAAACGACGGTGGGTCCCAGGAGCATTGTAAAGGGGATAGGTAAAATTGAATTGTTTACTCCATAGTGTAACTGGGTAAATAATATTCACTGGAAAATGGTTTTATTAATCATTTTATGTTGGAAGAGGTGAATAAACTTATTCACTGATAAAATGGTGAATATTATTTTACACAAGGGGGTCAATGTTTTAAAATAGAAAATTTAAAACATTGAGTAATGGTAAAATATTTAAAATATCCAATGTGTTTTAAATGATAAAACATTGGAATTATAACTGCCCCCATGATTAAATTTTAAAATGGAGAACTTATAAAGTGAATTTATTCACTTTGGAGGCAAAAGTTCATTATTTGCCAAAGTATTGCTACAGCAAAAAAAGAACAGAAAATAGAAGCAATTTGTGCACGAGAGATATTTTGAGTAGCTGAGTAAAATTTGAGGTATCTCCACATGGGAAGATTCTCTATTGTTGGGCAATCATGAGCAGATGTTGTTTGAGAGAATGTTTGTTGCTGTAAGCAAGAGGAAAAGATATTTTGCAGAATTATTGATCAACGGTGAATGAAGATTCTAGATGGCAATTGCTGATCAAATTTGGGGATTCTTCTATTTCCTTCTTCTATATCTTCTTTCATTCTCTCATTGAAAAGGGTTCTAAAATTTTGTATTAGGCTAGGTAGATAGAGATTTGTATTTTCTGAGTCATTGTTTGAGTCTATAAGTTCTAAATTTATGAATTCAAAAGTAAATACAGCCAGTTATGCAATTAATATCGTGAAAGTGCTTCCACATTCATGAATGTCATCAGATTGTCTCCATTTTTGTACAATTTCAGTCATATAAATTCAATAATACAAAGTGTCTTTGAGTTTATCATCTCAAGTTTCATGAGATTGTTTTGTCTGTTCACTGTTCTATTTCAAATGGTTAAAATACTTTGAGCAGATGATTGTGATTTCAGGTGTGCAGATAGGATTTGATAAGAAGAATTTGATTGATGATAAGAGAGGGATTGTTGGTGCAAGGCACTAACAGTTAATGCAAAGCATTAGCACGTTAAATCCACTGGTTAAGGACTGTTTGCTGGAGAATTCGTTTCATGTGTTGACTCCATGGCCCAGAACTGGCACTGATCTATTTTTAAGTTTGTGCATCTCAGAAATAGTTTTAAATGTAAAATCATTCATGTTCTTATTTTTTGGACAGTTATGTCTTTCATGTTCTCCTTGCTGATTAATGAAATTCATTAAATATCTTGCCAATGTTAAACAATATTTTAGGTTTCTCAGCATACTTCTATGAGAACATCATCTATTATGCAGTATCATGTTACTTGTATGTTCAGATTTTTAGATATTGCTAAAGGGTTACCCCCTAAGTCTTACAGAGCTTGAAGTGTAGGGGGAATGTGTATCCATTCCATTTCTTGTCAGTTGGCCACTAGTAGTTGTAGATATCCTTGATAGGGATTGGCTACATCTTAGAGATCTATAATCTCTATGTGGATTTTAAACATGAACATTATGTTTTAATCCAAAATGAGCATTAACTCCAAGAGCATGATATACAAATTCCATCAATACTATCCTCTTATTGCAACACCATGGTAGCAAATGTGGATGGCCTTCAAAACCAGCTAGCCTGAAATATGTAAATCTGGGGTATTGAATATACCAACATCCCCATTCAACAATGAATACCATGGCTTCTTGACTCAACTTGTACCTTGTATCTCCATTGAGTTGGTTAATGACCACATATATGAATGCATCATTAACCCTTCTGTATTGAGTCTCAACAACTTGTAGGGAAAACTAGTTATAATGCTCCCATACATTCTTCTATCCATCTAATACTCCCATTATCCCCACTTTGTCCAAACTTGGGAAGATACCCAACCTTGCTGCTGCATACACAATGTAAGAAGTCATGAAAAAGCATTTAGTCTCCCTAATGCTGGTCAGTTGATCATGAATAACATCTAATACAATCATCGTCCAATCAAGCTGATGGGTGCCATTTAAAATTATGTGGATGAAAGGAAACATCCACTCCTTGAAATGAAAGGCATCTCTCTTCCCAAAAGCCCTAGACAACATCATTATTAAATCTAACACCTCCTTATAGAAATCTACGCTCTTTGGTTGTTCGGCAAGCTTGGTTAGAGACTTCTTCTTTGTCTTCAACCATTTTTTGTTCAAGTGGGACTTACTGGATTCTTTATATTGGTTGTACTTTTCTAAGGCCTCTACATCATCCATTTGCACCAAGTTCTTGGGATCCGAGACACTAAATATATTTTGAAACACTTGAGGAGTGAGATCAATGATTACATTATCCTGAGAATTTATACATTGTCGGGTAGCAAGATTGTAAGCACTTGTTGCTATTAAGATCAACTTCGGGCATTGGATTGATAGAGGAAACAGTGTGATATGAGCCAAACCAGAATCAACAATTCTCTTAGTTCTCGGGGTCACATCCTCATTGAATATATCAGTAGATGCCTCCTCAAAGTTGCACTGGCCCAAATTTGTATCAGTGATGTCAGACCAATCTGATTCTACTTTGCTCACTGTGACAACAAGAATCCTGTGATTGTACCTTAAAGTATAAGGTAACTTTTTTGGCTTTATCTTCTTGGGCTTAGCTACTGCCTTTGATGTTCCTACAGGTCAGTTCCTTTGAGAGGCTTCTCCTGATGTCCCTGACATCCTCTTTATCTTTTCTACAACACAACCTCTGGGTAGATCCTCTTGATAAACATTTCAAAATATGTCTTAAAACCATACCTTTTATACACCCATCAGAGGTGGAACTAGGCAGAAAACATCCTAAATAATCTTCCTTTAAAACACTACTGAGCTCAGAGTCGAAACTGGAATGGTAATCCTACTAACAAGAAGTGGACTCGAAATTGGAAGTGGAATAGTAATCAGAACCAGAACCAGAATGGAAGCTGATTCGGTTTCCTTCAAATTTTCTGTTTTCATATTTTGTTTCGGTTCCGCTTCTACCTCCACCAAGGTTAACATTTTTATGAAGAAAAACTTCTCACTACAATTGGAGTTGAAGACGGGATGGAAAATGGAATTGACACTAAACATTAAACACATCCAAAAATCTAAATCAATTTCGATCCCACTTCCGGCTATGTTGATCATGACATCATCAATAATTTTATCAATTTAATGTTTAACTCCATGATTAAAGATGAAGGTCATATTAAACGAAATGAGGCTAAAAATATATCATGAAAATACCATGCCCATATGACCATGGGGACGAATGTATTTTAAGGCATCATATTTAATCATTTTCAACGTAATCACAAAAACGCATAAAAACCCTAACCTAGAAAATGCGATATAAAACTAGGGCACAGATTCAACCCCTCTACTTAACCAGATCAAATGCGTAAAAGATTCTAAGTAAAAACTACCCTTTTACTCAATCCTAACTCACTGCAAAAAAATTAATTTAATCTACATTAGTGATGAACTCTAATTAAATAAAAAATCAGCATGATGCAATTACGAGAAGAACGTGAAAGCGACCATGCCCTAACTCACTATAAAACCAGAAATGCAAGCATAAAATCCAAAATTAAGAACAACAAACAAATAAAGAAAAAGAAACACACCAACCTACAAAAACAATGAACTTTCCCAAAGATCTAAATCAAACAACAAGAACAAAGAATATGAAAGTAAAATAAAGAGAAAAACGAGAATAAGAACCCTACCTCGAATGCAAAACCTGGCAAACCTTCCGAAGAAATTTGCAAGTAATGATCTCCTCCTCCTTCAATCGATTCACTCAAATGAACTCCACAACTGCTCTATTTTGCTCTTTGATTCTTTAACAATGATAATAATATGTTTAATCCCTAATAAAGGTAAAAATTAGAGTTTGTACCTACGTATGGCAGCTATCATTAACGCATTAAATGCAATTAAGTGGAGTCGGAATTGGAGAAGAACGAACACTTCACTACAGTGCGAGTTCAGTAAAAATTCAATGACCAAGAAATGATGGGGGCAGAATTAGAATGGAAACTGATTTGGAAACTTAAAGAATTTCCCAACTTCATTCCCGTTCCGGGTCCGAGTCCGCCAACAAAGCACAAAATGGAAACAAACACAAAAAGTAAAATAAAAAGACCGACATAATAAAACATAACACGAGGACTTAGTCTAAAACCAAAGTTGAAAAAGCGGAAGCAGAGACGGGATGGATTTTGATTTTGCAATTTTTCAATAAACTCCAACTTAACGTCCACTCCGGCTCCGGCTCCGATAAAGACAAAACCACAAGGCCATAAAAAATAGACTATCAGGATGGGGATTGGAATGAGTTTTGAAAGAAGTTTCAGAACCTGATTTGGTTCCTACTTTGATTCCGACAGACTAAACCAAAGAAAAACAAATTGATTGAAACAAATAGACTCCAAACTTTGTTTGAAGACAACAAAATATAAAAAACAAAAAGGGGGACCCATTTTGACTAAGGAAAAAGATGGGGTGGTTATGCAAGGCATAACAAATGGTGACTCAGCTAGGAAAATGGTTTACCCATTTTCAAGATAACCAAATAAAATTTTATTCACCCTAAAACCACCTGGTTTATGAAACATACTGACTTGAATAAGATTAGATATATGTAGGATAAGTGTGAGCTAGAATCTCAGATGTATGTGCTCATGAGTTATTTCTGAATATGGGTGTGTACAATATATTTTGCATCATTCTTTGTACGTACTTTCTCTATTTGTGAACAACTATACCTTAATATTCAAGCTACATAGGTTGAGTCCTTTAACTATAGTGCAGTAAAATTCTGGGAATTGCTCTGTTGTCAGACAGGCGTTCATAGCCCCGATGGAGATACCTCTAGTTCTCTCAAAGAATTGCTCTACTACCAGCCAGGCATCCATAGCCCCGATAGAGATACTTGATTACCCATTTGATATTGAGTTTGCTTCTTCTTTCTTTCCTTTCTTTCATTCATCATTTAAAAAAAAAAAAAAAAACACTGCTTGTGGAAATCTTTTGTGCACCTTCCTCAATACTTCAGACATAATGAATTTGAAACATGGGTTGAGAACTACTATGGATTTCATGATAGTCTTGGAATCATATTTTTCACTTGAATCAAAGGGTAGAGCCATTCTAAAACAAATAGGTACTTACTCATGTAGATGTTTTCCTAATTTGGTGATAGATCTTTGATCACAATTCATGAGATATTCACAACATATCTTCTATCCTTAATAACTTTTCCAACCCAAACTAGAATGGTCATAAAACATAAGTTTCAAAAAAAAATCCTTATCAATGGTGATAATGAAAATACTTAAACCAACTTCTCTCCTAGTACCAGAAACATACATTGAATAACAACCCCTTAACTTGAAATGAACAAAATGAAGATCCTCAACTAAACAAGACCAATTAAATCAAAACAAGCAAACAAAAAGAAAGAAAGAAAACAAACAAACTAAAAAAAATCAGAAACTTATTTACATATGATACAGTATAATTCATTTTCCTTTTAAAACATTAGACCTTTTATGCACTGAAATAGTGCTTGAGAAATTGACCATTAACTGGTAATGGAATAGGCACTCCTGTTAAGGTACTCAAACAAAAAAAATTCTCACGTAATATTTCAGCCACTTGATAAGGACGTAGCCAAAGTCTATCAAACTTCTGATGATCTCCTTTCTTCTCTCTAGCCTTATCCCATAATAACACAGGATCTGATATTCTAAAAGCTTTTATTTTAGCTCTTTTGTCAAACCAAAATTTGACAACAACCTGATGTTTAGAGAATTGTTGCAAAGAAGCATCACTTTTCTCTTCCATGTTTAATAAATTAAGTAGTCTAACCTCAATCCTATCATTGTTGGTATGAAATTCCCACATGAAATTAAGGACAGGTATCTATAAATGAATCAGGAAGATTGGATCTTGGCCATAAACTAATCTAAAAGGTGTGTTTCCTAGAGCTGCTTTGATTCTGGTTTGATCTGCCCATAAGGTAAATCTCAACTAGGTGTACCAGTACCTAGGATTATTCTCTAACAAATTTCTTATAACTTCCAACAAGTTTTTATTTGTGGACTCAGCCATTCCATTTCCCTGAGGGTAGTAATTGGAAGAATACTTCAAAACAATTTTATGTTCATAGGCCCATGAAATGAATTCAGCAGAAGAAAAAGAATGGCCATTATCACATACCAGAGCAAATGGAACTCCAAACCCGGTTCTGATGTGCTCAGTTAGAAACTTGATGACCACCTCTGTGGTGCTATTCTTGCAAGGTTGGGCCTCAGTCCAACATGTGCAGTATTCAATTGCAGTCAAGATGAATTTATGACTTGCAAAATAATTTGGATTAATTATACCTACAAAATCAAGTGTCGATTGAGCAAATGGCCTTACCTCATATACTGGTTGTAGGGGCATTGCATGATTTCTTTCTCTAGGTGCAGAAGTTTGGCATACATGAGAAGTCCTGCAGTGCTGATGTGCATCTCTAAACACATAAGGCCAATAATAGCCTGATCTTAAAATTTGATGAGCCAAAGCATCAGTAGATCTATGCCCTGTTCCATGCCTCCCATGAAACTCAGAAATAGCATGCTTAGCTTCTTGCTGATCCAAACAACGTAGGTAAATTCCTTGAAAATTCTTTCTGTAAATGGATCCCCCTTTGAGCATGTAATGAGAATTCTTCATCCTCAATACTCTCCTTTGAGTAGCATTCCTTCCTTCTGGACATTTTTTATTGAGGAGGAAGAATACTAAATCTATATACCAGGGATCCTTTGTGAATGATTGGACAGTGTACTATTGGCAAGTAATACTTTTGTCTACTTCAACCATTTCTTTTGACAATCCTTGTCCTCAAACGAGTTTCATCGAGTGAATTTCTAAGTCAAACTCCTGCAAGATTGCCATCCACTTCCCTCTTCATTCCCCTAATTCACTTTGCATTAGCAGAGACTTCACAACTGGATCTCGAACTATGGCCATCACTTGACTTCAAATTATGTAATGCCTGAACTTCTTCACTACTCATACCAATGCAAAGGCTTGTTTTTTTAGTGGTGAATACCTTACTTCTGCATTCTTAAATGGAGATATCATAAAGGCAATCGGTCTCTCCTCACTCTCTTCTCTTCTCTTTATTAAAACTGCTACACATTTATGATCAGAAGCAAAAGAATAGATGTAGAAGGGTTTTAGATAATCTGGGCTTGTCAAAACAGGTGCCTCAGATATAGACTATTTAATTTGCATGAAATAAGACTTAGCCTCTTCACTCCACTCAATTTTTGCATCCTTCTTCATCATTTCATTGAGGGGTTTGATAATCTCTACAAACCCTATTATAAATTTCCTAACAAAATTGATCCTTCCAAAGAAAGACCTCATTTCCTTCTTGCTTCTTGGCTTTGTCAATTTCAAGATGGCCTCCACTCGGTCAGGATCTATGGAAATCCCCTCCTCTAATATAATGTGACCTAAGAGGTTTCCTTCAGACACTCCAAATACACATTTCTTTGGGTTAAGAGAGACACCATAACTTATACATTTCTTTAGAACCTTTTCCAGGTCTGCAACATGATCTTTCTATTCCTAGAGAAGATGGTTAAATCATCTACATAAATGATTATACATTTTCCTATTAGATATTTGAAAGCTACATCCATCGCCCTTTGAAAAGTAGCTCCAGCATTGATGAGACCAAATGACATCCTCCTGTAAGCAAATGTTCCCCATTTAGTGGTGAAAGCAGTCTTCATCCTATCCTCATGACTTACCAAGAATTGATTGTATCCAGAATAACCATCCAAGAATGACATCATCTAGGATCCATTTACCTTCTATAATACTTCATCAAGAGAAGGTAATGGATAATTTTCTTTCTCAAAGGCCTTGCTTAGATTCCTAAAATCCATACATAACCTGATCTCACCATTCTTCTTGTGGACATGAACTAAATTAGCTACCCAGGTAGAATGTCTAGCTGGAAAGATTATTCTAGTAGATAAGCGTTTTTACACCTCCTTCTGAATTAAAGGCTCAATTGAAGCATTGAATGGGCATTGCTTTTGGCGAAAAGGCTTGGCATCTAGCTTGAGAGGGATGGTATGAGTAATCACTAATGTGTCAAAAAAATTTAAATCATCATAACTCCAAGCTATAGCTTCAATGTTCTACTCCAAGACCTTGATTATCTTATCCTTAATTTTCTGAGGACAAGTTTTTCCCATAAGAACATTCTTTTCTAGACCTGAGTGAGTCAAATTAACAGATTCATACTTACCTCCCTCACTCTCTGTAGGCATCCTCTGATGAGCCCTTGGATCTGAATCAAATATCCTTTCTAAATCAACCATTCCCTTCAGAATGCTATTACTCTTTAAATCCAATATCCCTTCTGGACTCTTTTTCTTAGGGTCCCAATCTCCCTGATCTCGTTCAGATTCATCTATTATTTGTCCTTGAAAAACATCAGAACTTTCCAAAAAGGATAAAATGTGTTGATCATCATCAAATACCTGAAAGTTTCTAACATTATCTGAAACGGCTGGGACTGAAATCAACTCAACTAAAAACCTCTTCAGATTAGAATTTTGCATAGGTTCCAATGTGCTTGCAGCAACAACAAGAGAATCTGCAATTTGATTAGCTTCCCTAGGGATCAGACTAATCCCAAAAGTGTCAAAATCTTTGATTAAATTCCAAACCCTATTTATGTATGCAACCAATCTTTTGTTGTGACATGTATATTGGCTACGTACCTACTTTACAATCACCTAAGAATCTCCCATAACTGTGAGAGTAGTAACCTTCTTCTTATGAGAAAACATAAGACCCCGTGCAAGTGCTTCATACTCAGCCACATTGTTTGTGCATCCGAACTGCAATCTATAAGAAGAAAATTAAGTCTTCCCTTTTGGGTTAGTTAGGTCAATCCCTACTCCACTTCCTACTTTAAATTTGGAACCATCAAATTTAAGAGTCCATAATTAATCCTTGGCTGGGAGCTCTTTCATTTTAGGAATAATAGGTGATGACTTACCTGAGACATGTGGTGGCTCGGACTTTTGCTATTTATTAGAATTTGACTCGGGACAAAGTTCAGTTGAAGATTTTTCTATGTTTTCAGTTTGTCTAGAAATTACTTCTTGAACACCCTCTTGGGTTAAATTGCAATCCAACTCATTTCTCATCAATGCCTTGGGTATTGTAAAATTATGTGGGGCAGGTGTATTAAATAGGAACTGGGATACCTCAAATTATTATTGGATTTTAGAACATACAACCTAAGTCTATTCTTCTGGTGAAGGACCTTCCTATTGAAAAAGACTAGCCCGTGTAAGAATAGTTGCATCCTTAATTTGGAAAGGAAACTCATTGATGGAGGTCTGGGCTTGTTTCTCTTGACATATTTGTTGAGGCTGATCTACATGACTTAGAATATCTAAGCATGATTGACATGTTAATTCTGAATGATTATGATAATGTATCCTACACCAATTAGGAAGCAACAAACTACTCAAATCAGTTTCTTCTCCTAAAACCATCCTATCTTGTTGTAATTTCCTTATCAAAACCTATTGGTTGATGCAGATCCTTGGGTCACTATGTTCTAAGGGAAATGTATCCCTAGGACTGACTACAAAGAAAGTAAGGACCTCTTCTTGTTTGTAAACTGCTATCTCAGTCTCAAAGTATGCTACTTCATTTGCAACATCATACTCTGTGATCATGTGCTTGAGTCTTGCTTCACTTTCAATCGTTATTTGTGTTGCAACTCTTTTCCATGGTAACCACATGTGAGAGAAATCCAAGGACAAATATCCCCCTATTCTTTTCATTAGCTCTCGACTTAGGAGCATACCATATGTTTCTGGGATATCAGCTACTTGGATATCTAGATAAGTCTAGATCCTTGGGTCTGATCCAACCTACACATGCATGTTCTTTAATTGACATACAACATTGACTTTGGTTTTATCCAACTGAATCACCTTCCTATTGCTTGGGATAGGACTCAATCCTAACCTCTTACATATCGAAAAAGGCATGAAATTTCTCGATGCTCCAGAATCCAATAAGCAATTGTGCAGATTCTTTCCAAAGATTCTTAAACTTAATAGAAAAGGTGGGGTACTAGTATTACCTTATAAATAGCTACATTTGTCTCCTTTGCTGGAGTTACTTTACCTTTCCCTTTTAAGCAATCTACTTCTTCCAAAGCCTTCAACACTACCTCCCATTGAGCTAGGCACCACTTCATGATGTCAAAGAATGATAGTGATGTCATCTACCTCTATAATTTTGCAATAAAATCAAACTTTGAGTCATTCCTAACTTGATATTTAGGAAACGGAGGCGGATTACCTCTACTCTGAGAATCAGAAGGCCCCTTCGGTGGTGGTGGATTTTTATCTATATTCTGGTTAGGTGGGACCATGTTATTAGGAGGTGTAAATGTAGTAAATGGGCCCTTATTCTGATTTCTCAAAAAGTGACCACCTTTAGACTGAAAAGCTTGAGCATCATATAGATCTTCCTCTTGCTCATTATCTCCTTGCATAGGAAACTAATATTTTTCTTCAATTATTTCATAAGTCATAGTAGTACTGACTAGCCCATTATCCTAATTGGAATTTCCTGCTGGAGGATGGGCATCAGCTTGTGCAATCTTTACAATCTTCTCCATTTTAGGGCAGTTAACCTCAGAATGTGTTGCAGTATCATGTAGCCTACACCAATTAATCATAAAATTGAGGTCAACAACATTAGCAGTGTGTGGTCTCTCCTCACCAGACTGATAGTTATGGGGAAATGCCCCATTGTTAGGTCCAATATTCCACTGTCTATTGTTGTTGTTGTTGTCATTGAACCTTTGGTTATATCCTCTATTCTAATTTTGGTAATTCTGGTTAGAGGAATTTTGACCTTGAAAGTTTCGATTGGTGTTCTGGTTCCCATTCTGATTAGAATAATTTCCTTGATTGTTATAACCTCTCTGGTTGTTTTAATTCTGATTTTGGTTGTGGAGAGGGTTTTTCCTTAGTTATGCCATGCCATTAGACATTTGAGATAGAGTCTTCTTAAGAGTCTCTAACTTACTAGTTAATTGGACAGTTTTCTCATTTTGCACATTCTCTACTATGGCTGGGGAATGAACATGGGTTGATCCTCCCACTTTTTGTTGTGGATTTTGAGGTTGTTGAGAAGAATCTTGCATGCCATTACCAAAGAAGGGCATGGTAGGTGGAGCTTGTAGCTCAGAAACAGGTCCATATTGGGAATAGGACATCCTTGGGACAGTGTTGTATAATGGTGGATTAGGCATCAGATAATTCATGGGAGGAAGAGCTACTCCTAAACCTCCTGGTTGCAGACTTATCTGTTGTTGCAACTTGATGAACAGATGATAAACTTTAGACAAAGAGTCTATCTCACCAGGCTAATAAGTTCTCTACAAGAATAGGCCAATTAAAGGATCCATAGCTCTTAAATATGCCTGAATAGCTATATCTTCAGCCACTAAGTAAGGATCTTGTAGCCTACGATACATCCTTTGGAATCTAGTATTGAACAAAGGTAGTGTCTCATGATGTTCTTTTCTTATGGTGGCAAACTGGTGATACAAAATGGTAGGGTCTACATAAACCCGAAATTGATTAATAAAAGCATTTTCTAAATCTATCCAACCTAGGATAGATCCTCGGGGAAAATTTAAATACTTGTTATATGCCATATCTCCTAAACAGTAAAGAAACAGTCTACATACCACATCCTGATGAGCAACTTGAGCTCTTGTGCAAGCATCTTTGAATGATTTTATGTGCTCTTCAACACTTCTTGATTCACCATGTATGTATTTAGAACCAAACTTTTCTGGGTTCTTTGGTAAGTCATGGATTCCTCCTAGAATAGTCCCTAACGGACAGGGGTTATTCACAAAGTAAGCCATGGGTGGGATTGGTTGAGTAGGTGGTGATATAGGCTGAATTGGTCGAGACTCATGCCTACTTAGCGATGGTGATTTAGGTGGAACTAGTGGTGGTGTAGGTGGATTTGGTGGGAATCCAGGTGGAGTAAGCGGTGGTGGCAAGGTAGGTATCAATATCCTATGAGCATGGGGTCTAGGTCTAATTGGGATTTGAATTTCTTCAAATGGTTCAGGATTAGTGGAGGATCTGAGGATCCTCCCGTATTTCTCTGGTGAGAAAGAGACAATGCGAGCCAGCTTGTTCTTTCAGGCCCTCCTTCTAGCACCAATTTCTGTTGACGGTGAAAATGACACAAACAACATTAAAATAGAATATTTCTACTCTATTTCTCCTGAGAAAGAAAAACAACATATAGTAGCCTAACTCCCAAGGTCCTGGTAGTTGGTTCTCAACTACCTGGTGTCACTCAATCGGTTCATGCAACTGTAATGTTCAAGGGGCCTGTGCTAGTAACAAAGAATGCAAGCAATGACTCATTTTACCAAAATATTTTAGTAAATCGAGGGGGTTTCAAAAAAAAGAAAAAATAGCTTAAAGGGTAAACCAGTAAACATGAACAAAACTCATCTAACATTTGGACATATATCTTCAACAATGAATATTTTCCAACAGATCAAGAAAAACCAAAGCATGATACAATTTACAGAATAATCTATACCATTGTATGAATCTAAGGTGCTTATTTTAATTCGCCTATCACAACTATTTCAAAGATTTCAAAAAGAATACATATTCATTCCTTGCCAAGATCATAGATCAACAGACTTCAATAAATTTAATTCAATGATAATCTAACAAGATAATCCTTAAATCCAGTTTCTTCTAAGGACTTTCATCACAAAAGAAACTCTTATGCTTCAACACAATCACTAGCATACAAATAGATTATAACTTATCAGCCTTGTCAAGTAAAACAACTCAATTCTAACACCATATTGTGAAAACCTGTAATTTTATTTAACTATAAAAATAAAGGATTAATGTATCTCTATAATCACTATGCAAAATTATATCTCCCAATATCAGGTACGACAATTCTATTCTCTATTAGTTGACCCTTACAATATGATACCAAAAGAGTATTTATAGATATATAAAATTCGAACTCCACTTCTATTTTAAGTCATCCATATTTTAGGGTTTTACAATTATCCTTGGAAACTCAGTTAATCTAGAAGAAAAGAGAATAGAAAGTAAGAAAGCCATACACTCCAAAGCTATTAGTGCTGCATGCAACATGCAAAGAGGAAGAAATCCATGCATGTAAGAGAACTATTCATGTGAAGTTGGTTCTGCAATAAAATCGTCATAACTGGTGAAGACTTGTTGTAATACATCTAATTCTGGCCCATCAACCTAGCTGTCTTCAAACTTAATTCACTCCAATTCTACTGTAGCAAACTCTCTCATATCCTTCATCTTTGTCAACTCTCTTTTAGTAGCCTTTATCTCTTCCTTGACATCCATCAATCAATCTATCATCAGATCTTCACCATCATCCCCTTTCTACATGAGTCCTTTAAACCTTTCATCCCATTTCTCTTTTATCTGGCTCAAAGGCAGGCCTTCCTTTGTTAGTATATTAACATCTACTATGATAGTGATGACCACCTCCAATTCTTCAAATTGTTCAGTTAGATTATTACCTGCATCTTGGACCTCATTTCTGTGCTTGCATAAGAAATTTGTTTTGAATCGGAGTATATGAGAGGGTCTTTTCCACAAAATCTTTATTATCCTCCTCGAGTATTGACTGTTCAAGAAGACTAGTCAAAGGAAATGTAGTAACCTTCTTTAATTTCTGACTATACTTTTTATATTCCTCTTCCCACTTCTCCAATGCCTCAATATATTGATGCATTTCTCTTATCAACTCTTCTATCCCTTTGTAAACCTCAAAAATTTTGACCAAAACTTCACCTACTTCTTGATTAATCTTGTCAACCCACCTATCTAACATCTCCCCTTTGCCCCTTACTTGCACTAAATCATCTACCTCCTTTTTTCTTAGCAAAATTAGAGCCTCAATAGCCGCTACCTATTGTGATCCTGGAGAAGAGACACTTTTGAAAAAGGAATGCAATTGATCCAATTAAGCCTTAAGCTCATCTATCTTCTGCTTATCCTTTAACATCCTTGACTTGGTTGTCAAAGCTACCACATCAATTAGATTCATCTACTGATCCTGGTAGGCCTTCCCAAGTTGACAGTACTCAATTGATAATCTGTTAATTGCATGTCTCCTACCTCCTATTCTGTCATTGGTATGGCACACTCAACAATAATTTCTCCCTTGTCCATGAGCCTCGTGGAGTGTAAGATCTTGGCCTTCTTTTTAGGCCTTTCTTGTTCAATCTCCTTCATCATATCCTCCCAATTGAGAGGTTGTGAAGGTGTTACTATTCTTTTTTGTAGGTCCAAGTTTAACCAAGTGGGAGCACTTGGATCAGTAGTCATCATAGTGGAAGAAGAAGCAATAGTCGTAGTAGGGGGTGGTTGCAAATTTACCTGGGGTTGAGAATCACCCCTTGGTTCCTCTTGTTGTTCTTGCACCAAATGCATCTATACAAGCTTTTCAGCCTCTTCCCTATCCTTTTGTTCCTGCATCTTCTTACCTTCTTCTTCTTTCTTCAACCACTCTTCCTCCAATCGTTCTCTTTCCAGTTTTTCTTTATCCAATCTTTCATTTTCTAATATCTCCTTCTCTATTCTTTCCTTTTGTAGTTTTTCCTTATCTAGAGCTTCTTTTTCCAATTTCTCTTTCTCTAATCTCTCAGTCTATAAAGCTCTAAACTTTTTTTCCTTTTCCTCTTCTTCTTGTTGCTTTCTAACCAGCTCTTCGGTGTCCTTTTCCTTCCTCAATCGCTCTGCTTCTTCTTCCTTTTGGTGAGCTTCCTCAACAAGTTTCAACTTGGCAACTAAGACTTCTTTCTCCCTCCGGTGTCTTGCTTTCTCTTCCTCGAGGTCATGAATATTTTGTATCAATTTCAACTTATCATTTTCCTCCTTAACCTTGAGTTCATGCTCCTATTGCCTTTGTTTCCTCTCTACTTCATCAGCTCTTGATTTAGCTTCAATTTGTTGCTGCTATAGTATGGTATCAGCTTGTGTCTTGGGATCCATTAAATTTTGATTTTCTATTTCTTTAGATTTTGCATTAGCATCCTTTCTAACTTCCTCAAACAATGCCCACTGCTCCTCTTGTGTCATTACCTTTGCAGCATCCTCCTCTAGAGGCATATTCTCTTGCACATCCTTCTTTGACACAGTCTCATCTGAGTCTATTCCAACATCATGAATCTCTACCCCTTTTCCCTTCATGGTTTCAACTATGTCATAAAGAGTTTCCTTGAGCATCCCTCCACTTTGCTTCTTTGCAAGCGGGACTTAGAAGATTCACCTAATGTAGGTGCTGAAACAATCGATCCCATTTGAGAATCTCCTTCTTGTTTTTCTGCTTCATCAACTGCTGCTTCAAGCTCTATTTCTTCAATATCTAGAGGAAGGAACTCCGAAGGCTCTTTGGGAGGTGTCTTTCTTTTGAGCCTCTTATACCCTTTCCCCGTTTTAGCAGTTGGTCCTTGAGGAGCTTTGGTTCTTAAAACCAACCATTGAACACTTCTATCAAAGATTGCTCTTCCTATCTACTTAATATCAATAGTTTCCTCACTATCCCTGTCAATTGGGTCCACAATTTTCATTCCAATGTTCATATTCATCTTGTCGGTCACTCCAGATATCTTCTAATAAATTGAAATGCTTGTCAAACATAGAAGGCAACAAGACATTCATCTTACCCTTTGGTTCAAAGTGTTTCTGAGCTATGTATAAACCTAACTTTAGCTGTGTTAGCTCACTGCAGATGACCTTTGCTCCTACCAAATGATGACAACTATACTCACCCAACTTCATCAGGAACTTGTGACATCCTGTCTTATGTTTTAATCCAAAATGAGCATTAAATCCAAGAGCATGATATACAAATTCCATCAATACTATCCTCTTATTGCAACACCTTGGCAGCAAATGTGGATGGCCTTGAAAACCAGCTAGCCTAAAATATGTAAATCTGGGGTATTGAATATACCAACATCCCCAGTCAACAATGAATACCATGGCTTCTTGACTCGGCCTGTACCTTGTATCTCCATTGAGTTGGTTAATGACCACATATATGAATGCATCATTAACCCTTCTGTATTGAGTCTCAACAACTTATAGGGAAAACTGGTTATAATGCTCCCATGCCTTCTTATGTCCATCTAATACTCCCATTATCCCTACTCTGTTCAAACTTGGGAAGATACCCAACCTTGCTGCTACATACATAATGTAAGAAGTCCTGAAAAAGCATTTAGTCTTTCTAATGTTGGTTTGTTGATCATGAATAACATCTGATACAATCATTGGCCAATCAAAATGATGGGTGCCATTTAAAATTATCTGGATGAAGGGAAACATCCACTCCTTGAAATGAAAGGCATATCTCTTCCCAAAAGCCCTAGACAACATCATTATTAAATCTGACACCTCCTTATAGAAATCTACGCTCTTTGTTTGGTTGGCAAGCTTGGTTAGAGACTTCTTCTCTATCTTCAACCATTTTTTGTTCAAGTGGGACTTATAAGATTCCTTATATTGGCTGTACTTTTCTAAGGCCTCTACCTCATCCATCTGCACCAAGTTCTTTGGATCCGAGAAACTAAATATATTTTGAAATGCTTGAGGAGTGAGATCAATGATTACATTATCCTGAGAATCTATGCATTGTAGGGTAGCAGGATTGTAAGCACTTGCTGCTATTAAGATCAACTCCGGGCATTGGATTGATAGAGCAAATAGTGTGATATGAGCCAAATTGGAATCAACAATTCTCTTAGTTCTCAAGGTCACATCCTCATTGAATGTATCAATATATTCCTCTTCAAAGTTTCATTGGCCCAAATTTGTATCAGTGATGTTAGACCAATTTCATTCTACTTTGCTCACTGTGACAACAAGATTCTTGTGATTATACCTTAAAGTATAAGGTAACTGTTCTGGCTTTACCTTCTTGGGCTTAGCTGCTACCTTTAATGTTCATGTAGGTCGGTTCCTTTGAGAGGCTTCTCCTAATGTCCCTGACATCCTCTTTATCTTTCCTGCAACACAACCTCTGGTTAGATCCTCTTGATAAACATCTCAAAATATGTCTTAAAACCATACCTTTTATACACCCATCGGAGGTGGAACCAGGCAGACGACATCCTAAATAATCTTCCTTTAAAACACTACAGGGCTCGGAGTCGAAACTGGAATGGTGATCCTACTAACAAGAAGCAGACTCAGAATTGGAAGTGGAATAGTAATCAGAACTAGAACTGGAATGGAAATTGATTTGGTTTCCTTCAGATTTTCTGTTTTCATATTCTGTTTCGGTTTCGCTTCCGCCTCCACCAAGGTTAACATTTTTATGAAGAAAAACTTCTCACTACAAGTGGAGTCGGAGACGGGATGGAAAATGGAATTGACACTAAACATTAAACACATCCAAAAATCTAAATCAATTTCGATCCCGCTTCTGGCTATGTTGATCATGATGTCATCAATATTTTTATCAATTTAATGCGTAACTCCATGATTAAAGACCAAGGTCATATTAAACGAAATGAGGCTAAAAATATATCACAAAAATACTATGCCCATATGACCATGGGGACAATTGTATTTTAGGGCATCATATTTAATCATTTTCAATGTAATAACATAAATGCATAAAAACCCTAACCTAGAAAATACGATATAAAACTAGGGCACGGATTCAACCCCTCTACTTAACCAGATTGAATGCACAAAATATTATAAGTAAAAACTACTCTTTTACGCAATCCTAACTCACTGCAAAAACACTAATTTAATGTACATTACTGACGAACCCTAATTAAATAAGAAATCAACATGATGCGATCATGACAAGAACGTGGAAGCGACCGTGCCCTAACTCACTATAAAAATAGAAATGCAAGCATAAAATCCAAAATTAAGAAAAAAAAAGCAAAAAAAGAAAAAAAAACACACCAACCTACTGAAACAGTGAACTTGCCCAAAGATCTAAATCAAACAACAAGAACAAAGAATACGAAAGTAAAATAAAGAGAAAAATGAGAATAGGAACCCTACCTCGAATGCAAAACCTGGCAAACCTTCTAAAGAAATTTGCAAGCAATGATCTCCTCCTCCTTCAATCGATTCACTCAGATGAACTCCATAGCTACTCTATTTCCCTGTTTGATTCTTTAACAATGATAATAATAACACGTTTAATCCCTAATAAAGGTAAAAATTAGAGTTTCTACCTATGTATGGTAGCTGTCATTAATGCATTAAATGCAGTTAAGTGGAGTCAGAACTGGAGAAGAACAAACACTTCAGTACAGTGCGAGTTCAGTAAAAAGTCAACGACCAAGAAATGGCGGGGGCAGAATTGGAATGGAAACTGATTTGGAAAATTAAGGAATTTCCCAACTTCATTCCTCTTCCAGGTTTAGGTCCGCCAACAAAGAACAAAATAGAAACAAACACAAAAAGTAAAATAAAAAGACCGACATAATAAAACATAACACGAGGACTTAGTTTAAAACAAAAGTTGAAAAAGCGGAAGTGGAGATGGGATGGATTTTGATTTTGCAATTTTTCAATAAACTCCAACTTAACGTCCACTCTGGCTCCAACTCCGATAAAGACAAAACCAAAAGGCTAGAAAAGATAGACTATCGGGATGGGGATCGGAACGAGTTTTGAAAGAAGTTTCAGAACCCAATTTGGTTTCGGCTCCGATTCCAACAAAAGATAAAAAAACAAAAAGGGGGACCCATTTGACCAAGGCAAAAGATGGGGTGGTTATGCAAGGCATAACAGGTATGAGTGCACTAGTGACCAGCTGGCGCAGAACCCATGGTATGTACCCCTATCCTAACTTTTAATTTTTCATTTTACATGCACTTAATAGGGTCTGAGTCAACTTTAGGTCAAGTGACACTATAGAGCACTGCTCCAAATGCTCAATCGACACCATGTAGCCTCAAATAGCACCACATATGTGAATAGTACCACTGTGAGCCAGTTAGAGAAATTAGGGTTTTCTTTCAAACTTCGTCGCATATGCAAATCAGACCATGCGACGCAGTTTGGAATTAGGGTTTGAGCTCAAAGTTAGCTGCACTTGAAAATCAAACCACACGATGCACTTAGGATTTTAGGATTTGTCAAACTTCATCGTGGCTGCATATTTTAGAACCTTACAAATTGTGTCGTATTTGCAAACAATGCTGCATTTGTTGTTTCAAATGCGAAAAGGTGACATGGGAGGTATATTTATTTACGAGACTTGATTCAATGGTTTCCCTTGTGTAGGGGGGCCTCGATATACATCACTCAAGGGAGCACAGATGGCTGGTACATAGTGTATTGGATGGCATGCACATATTCCTTCAGGAGCAACTTGGTATTGTCGACCTTTGGTTCATTGAGTGTGTTCCTCCTATTCAAACCCACTTGGGTATGATGACAACCTTGGTCATGTGGTGGCACAGTGAGACCTCTTCTTTCCATCTTCCTACTAGTGAGGCCACCATCACACTTGAGGATGTCTAGTGCATCCTACGATTACCCATTCATGGAGCTAGAGTTATTTATGATCTAGATCCTGATAGGGATACTTGCTTTGATGTGATGGGTTTTGATGAGATCCATTTTTTTAATGGATAGATTGACTTGGAGAGATATTAGGGTGTAGTGCCCACCTATAGGTTGATTGTTGCAGCCATCATTTCAGGTCTTGTGGCACTAAATCAGCAAGGTCAATACTTTAGTCTAGGCTAGGGACTGGGATGGGAGTGTATGGTCATCCACAGGGAGTGCTTTTCTTAGGGCCTAGTGATGTTGGCTTCCTTATACATGGATTTGCATGAGTTTATGTATCTTGACAGTAGGGCCCTCGAGGCCAGAGTTACTCTATTGCACATCTAGGCATGGTAGAAGATTCTAGTGCTCCATCTAGATGTTATACTGATTGCTTTAGATATTGATGACCCTATTGTCTCATGGTATGGTGGGGCACAGATTCACTTTACTCACACTGGTGTAGGTGGCATCACCCATTGATGACAAGTTCCTGATGAGATAAGAGAGTTTGTTTAGAGGCCTTGGATGGGAATAGGCCCATGGTATGATGATGCAGAGTAGTTGTTCTTTTCTTGGAAGGATAGATGGATGTAGGTTAGAGAGCACACCATGATAGAGTGCAACCTCCCTGACAGAGTAGCTTGGGGTAGCTTGACAATTTGGTGAGATTCAAGATAGGCTAGATAATTAGTACATGGAGATCTTCACCCGTGGTATGAGAGATACAACATGGGGCCAACCCATTCCAATAGTCGAGGTAGTGGCTTCATTCAGATAACTAGTGGCCAGACCATGGCCATATGATCAGGGGATGATAGATGGAGGAGTGACCTAGGCGTACAAAGCTTGGTTTAGGCCTCCTCTTAGATTGATAGTTCCTGGTGTGACACTCCAATGGCAGAGACCTAGAGGAAGGTCAGTTGGTAGGGGTAGGGGTCAGGGAGGTATAGGTGATAGTGAATGAGATTGGGACAAGGAAAGAGGAGGAGGTGGACATCCTCCTCATCAGCCATCGCCCAAGGATAAGGCACAACACACACTCCCATGGGTGCAAACACCACTATGAGCACCTACACCACCACAAGTAGGTATTCATGAGGTTCCAGAAAAAGATGATTATCCTAGAGATGGGGACAAAGTGGTCCCCTAGTAGTAGCCACCAGGGCAGCCAGATCACAAATATGCACTGATCCAAAATTTGTAGGGTCAGATACAGATTTTGACAACCGAGAGAGACTGAACTCAGTAGTAGGTTTTGACAATTACTATTGGGAGGGACCAGGCTCAGTCTAAGAGGGATCAAGAGATTGGTTGGTGGAGGTAGCTGGAGAGTACAACCTCATCCACCCAGAGCTAGTTAGTATCCTTGAGGGCATATTGAGAGGTGGTTAGAGAGGCTGAGTACTATCGACAATATTATAGGCAGGCAGTTTCACTGGCTGGTCGGGTGCCAGAATTTTCACAGCAGATGAGGGTGATGCCTCTCGAGGACCATGGTGAGAGGCAGGTAGGAAAGGGCAGTAGTTAGCAGGGCTATCCCTTGATCATATGCAGTTATCCATTTTTGGTCCATGGGCTCTAATTATTTCCCCTATTGTATCATGTTCTTTGATGTATATAAATGATCCGATTTTTGTATCATGATGGTTGTATATTTTGATTATATATATGATATGATCCTACTTATGATGTATGATGTATGGATGCATTTTAATTTCCTATGTGCAATGAGATGTTATGAAATGTTTTTAATTTATGCTCATGCAATATGATGTATGTTTCTATATGATGTGATGATGATTATGGATGCATTTCTTTTTGTATTTTTTTATGCACTTTGATGACAATCATATGGATGCAATGTATGCAACTGATTATGTATTGATGTGCAAGTGATTAATGATGCAAATGATATGTGACCGATTATGTAATGATAATGGATGCTAATGATTTCTATTATTCCTTTGATGATTTGTGTAATGTATGATATGAAATGAATGTAATGATTTACTAAGATACTTAGAATAACAAATCTATATTATTCCTCATAACTTAAGATGGTAATGTGAGATGATGTGATACAATATGATCTATATGATATGATATGAATTTATTCTGATGACTTTATGGATGCAAGGTGGATGCATTGGTGATGTTTTTATTAACTATCATGGTACAATGCTAGTGTGGAAAGAAGATAGCAGAAAAGAGATCCAACAAGTTATTAAATGCCAATGATTTGCTTACCAAGAGTCAAGATTTTCAAAGGGCCAATTACTTTATGTTTTATAACACACGTAGGTATGATGCATCAAGGTATAAAGAACTAGGATGGCATTATACCTAGTGTGATGGAATTCGACTCAATGATCAGATAGGAGTATTCCTATTCACACTTAGCATACAAAACCTCATTTAGGATGTAGTTCAGATATTCTAAACATCTCAGACCAAAACATAGAAAAGAAAGCCTTCCTATGTTGTCAACAAGACATCTAAAACATCTTCCCTATAGACCAAACAAAGCACACATGACCAAGTTATTTTACAAGAATATCCAACAAGCAGAATAAATAAAAAAGATATTGATCGTTGTCCCATTCCTTTCTCTCTAAACCTATTTTTTTTATTAGGAATCATCGAGAGGTCCTTGGAATGAGTGAAAAATAAGATAAGTCCACAAAGACCAAGACAAAGTAAACAAACAAGCTAATGTTCTTCATACTGCTAGCCAAGACTAAACTATGGGGTTACCTGATGCTAATGTCCATTGCAGGAAGGTTGCATTCCTAGGACATGTTGTGATCATGGTTTCGATGAGATTGATTGGATGATAAGCTATTGATACTCCAAGTTGATCAACTTTCTTGTTTACTGACCTAGACTTGAGACTTTTGACAATTAGGTGTTCACTTTGGAATCTGCTAGACTTACTTTTGACTAACTCACCAAAGGATGAAGGTGATGATTGATTTATTATGAATGGTGATTATTGCGGGTGAAAGTGAGATGAAATGGATGCACCATTTTGGATTTTTCATATATTTGGATTTTTTGGAATTTTGAAATGTTTTGAGGTTGTTTTGATTTTTCAATTTTTCATTTTTTTTTGGATTTTTGAGATTTAACCAAGAGACTAACTTAAAGACCTATCCTAGGGGTCTTAGGAGCTGATCCATATATTAGCCTTACCTACATTATACATGCAGAGACCACGTAGTTTTACTGACAACACACTTGATTCGATGATGAGATAGATGGGCAAATGGATTGCCAGATTGTGATAGATGCCTAAGGATTGACCTAAAATGTCTCAGGGGATGATCAAAGATCAACCTTGCCTACTTTCAAGCTCAAAGATGACGTAGTTCGGTTGGATCACTCTATTTTTTATTTTTGGAATTTTGACATGTTTTGAATTTTTTTGATGGATTTTTTGAATATTTTTTTATTTTTTTGATTTTAAGGAAGATCATAAGAATATACACAAATCCAATCCAATGCAGTTACATGAACATGCCCCTAATGTGATGTGATAGACTAATTCGAGAAAGGAAGGACAAGTCGACCTTGGGAATATGCCAAGTAGTACTATGGTGGAACATGATACGAGCACAACATTAAGCTATGGTATAGATGCAAATGGATGGTGGAAGGATAGATGTAATTTACTAGATAAGTGAGTGCATAGAATAGGATGTGAAGATCCCGGTGGATGGAGAGTGCTTTATTTACACTTGGCACCTGTTTGCCAAGTTTTCATCAAGGTACTTGTCTAGAGCGCCACTGAAGTGGTTTTCACTGGAGGACAATTTGTTTCTTTACTGTTTTCAATTATTTTTCTAATTTTTTGGATTTTTGTATTTTTTTATTTTTTTGTTGCCACCAAGATGCCTGTTTGCCAGGTTTTCATCATGGTGACCATTTTTTCAAGACATTTTTTAATTTTTATATACTTTTTGGTTCTATACCTTGCAATATTTTAGGCATAAAACTTTTTGAGATAGGAATTGTTCAGGGGCTCCTACAAGGGTTCACCTTTTGGTGTTGATAACTGGTAGGCTCTTGATTTATAGCTTGTTGTGATGATGAAAGGTTTGAACCAATTGGGCTCAAATTTACCTTTTGATTTTTGGGTTTGGTACATTCTTCTGGTTCTCCTTTAGTAAAAGTTTGTCGACTTGGAAGGTGTGTCTCTTGATCTTCTTGTTGTAGTTGCGCTTTAGCCCATTCTGATATACCTATAGATGGTTTAGGGAATCTATGCACCATTCATATAATAAATCCATCTCATTTAACCTTGAAACCTGATATTCGTCATTTATAATGAGGTTTTGCAGTGATATCCTTAATGATGAGAACTCGATCTTGATTGGGAGGATGGCTTATGATCCATAGACCAAGGAGAATGGGGTGGTGCATGTTGGTGTGTGGAAGATGGTGCGATAGGCCCATAAGGTAGGATTTAGCTATAGATGCCAGTCACGACTAGAGTCATTGAATTTTCTTAAGGATATTCAAGATAGTTTTATTAGTGGCTTCTTCCTAGCCATTGCCTTGTAGGTAGTACGAAGTGGAAAAAAATGTTGGATATTGAATTTGTGGTAAAGGTCACGCACATCTTGATTCTTGAAAGGTGTCCCATTATCAAAGATAATGGATTGAGGGACAGCATATCATCAAATGAGATAGTTTAGGATGAAATTTGATATCTACTTTCCAGTTATGTAGGTCATTGGGATGGCTTCGACCCACTTTGTAAAGTATTATGTGGTGGTGATGATGAATTTGTGGCCATTGAATTAGGTGGGTGTGATGTTTCCGATGAGATCGAGCCCCCACCTTGAAAAGGGACAAGGTGTAACAATAGGATGAAGCTCTTGAGCTGGTGCATGAATAAGGTCTCCATGCTACTACAACTATAAATAATTTCTGACAAATTCATGTGCCTCTCTTTCCATTGTTAGCTAGTAGTACCCGGTCCTCAACAGTTTCTTAGCCAAGGTTATACCACTTGAGTGTGAAAAAAAAATTCCATTGTGGACATTAGTTAGAGCAATCAGGGCTTCCTCAGGATTTAAGCAATGCAATAGGGTTCCTTCAATGCTCCTATGATAGAGGGTTTCTCCTAGGATTGAAAAAATGTAAGGAACTTTTGACAAAGGCTCATTTGATGTTTGGGGTTATGTGAGTTGGGAGGACTCCTATTCTCAAGTAGGTTTAGATGTCATGATACCAGGGATCACCAGGACTAATGATTTCACACATGAATTCAGACTCTGGTATGTTGAATGCTGGTACGAGAAGATATTCTATGAAAAATTCTTATTTTGGAACATTATTTGGGATTTCAAAGAGTGATCCAATTGTGGCCATAGCATCTACTGCTTTGTTGTTTGCTCTAGGTAGTTGTTCAAAGGTGACATCAATGAAGAATTATTTGAGGCTCTCTACTAATTTCTTGTATGGAGTTATCTTGTCATCCTTTGTTTGGTACTCACCATTGACTTGGTTGATGATGAGTTGTGAATCTCCATAGACTTTTAGAGCCATGATCTGCCATTGTACTACAATCCTTAAGCCGATGATGAGAGCTTCATATTCATCTATGTTGTTCATGCATGGAAAAGATAGTTTGTAGGATTTGGGTATGCATTCTCCCTGGGGAGTGATGAAGAAGATTCTAGTGCCTAACCCATGTTGTGTGTATGACCCATTGAAATACATCTTCCAATGTTTTGCTACACTTAGGGTGAATATTGATTCATCTGGAAATTTTGAAATGAGTGGGTTCTCTGCATAAATAGGATCCTTTGCTAGTTGATATGACATTGCCTTTCCCTTGATGGCTATGCACTCCACATATTCAATATAATGGTCTATCAATATCATTACCCACTTGGTTTTTCGTCCAATGAGATTGGTCTTAGACAGAAGATACTCTAGTGGATCTATCTTTGTGATTAGCTTGATCTGATGAGCAAACATGTAGTGTTTGAACTTTTGGGCTGCAAACATAATTTCTAGACAAGATTTTTCTATTGGTGTGTAGTTGAGCTCATGCCCTACCATTGTTCTGATGATGTGGTATATTTCTCTTTCTCTTCCATTTTCATCTTGTTGAGCTAAGAGTGCATCGAGAGCTACCACTGTGGTTGATATGTATAGAATAAGTGGTTTTCCTAGAATTGGTGGAATTAACACTGGTGGTGTAAGTGGATATTATTTGATTTTACTAAATGACTAGTCACACATGTCGTCCCACCTTTATGTTACTCCCTTGTCAAGTAGATGTGAATATGGAATCTATTAATCTGCCAATTGTGCTATAAATCTATGAATGGATTGGTGCCTTCCTTGTAGGCCTCTATGTTGTTTTAGTGTCTTGAGTTCTTCCATGTCGAGGATCACCTTGGATTTGGTGGGATCCACTTATATTCCTCTCATTGATACTATATATCCTAGGAGTTTTCTTGATTGTACCCAAAAGACATATTTCTTCCGATTAAGACGAACCTTATACTTTTCCAATCTATCAAAGATGGCGCTTAGAGCTACTATGTGGTCCTCCCTTTTACTTGACTTGGCCAATATATCATCCACATAATCTTCCACGGTTTTTTGAATCATGTCATGAAAAATTAGTGGCATGGCCCTTTGATATGTTGCTCCCACATTTTTTTCCCAAATGGCATCATGTTCCAATAGTAGGTGCCCCATGGACATGTAAACGCTATCTTGTGCTAGTCTTCCTTTGCTATCATGGTCTCATTGTACCCTAAGAAACCATCCATTAGTGATAGAATCTCATGTCCGACTGTCATGTCCACTATCATGTCAATGTTGGGTAGTGGAAAGTCATCCTTAGGACACGCTTTGTTTATGTCTCTGAAATCAATGCAGATGCGGATGCCCCCATTCAAATTTGAAATAGGTACAAGATTTGAGACCCATTCAGGATAATCAGTTGGTCTTATGAATCCTACATCCAAGAGATTTTACAACTCCACTTTGACTAACAAGGTTATTTGGTGGTGCATCTTTCTCAACTTCTGTCTTACTAGTTTTCCCCTTGGATAGACAACTAAGTGATGAACCACAACTTTTAGATCGGGACCCGACATGTCAGCGTAGGTCCATGCAAATTTTACCTTTCTTTCCCTTAAGAATTCTACTAGGAGCTCTTGTTCTTCCGTGAGAAGTGACTCAGCATAAAAGTTGATATGTGCTGTTGCTTTCATTCCCAGATTGATGGGGTTACACTGTTCTTCTAGGACTACTGACTTTTCCTGATGAAATTTAGTAGGGGGAAGATTGAATCCTTCATCCTCTAGTGCCTTAGAGAGGTTTTCACCATTGGATGTGTCCTTTATTTTTACTATATTATTAGAGAGTGCCACAGTGTGGTTTTCACTCAATAACCCTGAGCTTATTCTCATTCTTTTGTGTTTTCTCTTGAAGGACTCAATCATCTCCCCAAAAGATGCGTGTGTGTCCAATGTGATGTGAAATCTTTCCTTATGATCTCCACTTGATACTGTATCCTGTAACCCCAAGAATTTTGAGTGCCTCATCATTTTCAAATGTGTCTAGAACCGGTGGTCCTCATTGGTCATAATCGATGAGTTGTGGGTAGACTAGATTTATCTTGTGGGGCTGGTAGTCTGACTCGAAAGATGATGTACTAACCATGAGTAAGGAGGAGTCTTCAAAAAGCACGAGTAGACATGCTATGGTATCCTCATCATCACTACCACTATAGATGTTGGTGATATCAAAGGTGAAGTTATCTAATGGCAGACCTATTGATATGATTAGTTGAAGGGCGGTTTCTGATAATTGAGGGGGAGACCTGACTAATCTAATAGGGGTACCTATGCCACATACGGTTATACTCAGAGGGGTACATCCAAGGCCAAGATTTCTCATTCACCTTTCTACAATCATGGGCTCCAGTCGTCCATCATTGTTCCTTCTGAGGATTTCATTTCTATTGTAGCCCATACCACACATCATTTGTAGTCCTCTACTAGCTTCATCCATGGGTAGGGCGGATGTGAGCCTTTCGTCTTGGTGTAGTGAGCTTGAAATGTATCTTTTTTCCACATTTTCCTACTAAGATCCCCCCAACAGAGAAATATAGAAGGGTCTACCCTAAAAGTGTAGGCAGGTGTTTCAACTGGTTGAGGTCGTCCATGTGACCTAGGAGATTGAGGTAACTCTCCTACAACAAAAAAAATCTTTCTCATTCTGTAATCTCCACACCCATTGTCTTGGATCATGAGCTTGATGTCAGATATGTTGGGGATGGAGGGTGTCTCTATCGCAGAATTGGAGGAGAGGTTAGATGGGTCTATATAGGGAGTGGAGGGGCCTTCATCATTCTTTGTCACTCGGGGAACTTTATAGAACTTGGCTTCTAAATTTTTTCAATAAGCGAATGGATCAGGATCACCATGTATTGTGACCTCCTCATTTTGGTATGGCAATTTGGCACATTGGTGGAATTTTGAGGTGACCGCCATCATTCCATGGATCCATGGGTGTCCTAGGAGGATGTTGTAGGGAAAATCGAGGTCAAGGACCTGACATGTGGTTTCCATAGTAGTTGGCCCTACTTGGATTGGGATCTTGATAGTGCCTTGAGACATTTTTTCATGGTCGGCATATGTTTTGATGGTAATACCTTTGTTTTTGTCGATGGAGTCTTCTGAGATACCCAAGTTATTTATAAGTTTAAGCGAAAAAATATTGAGGCTTGCACCTCCATCCACCAAGACCCTTTTTACCTTTTTCTTGTGAACCAGGACTTGAAGGTGAAGCGTATGGTTATGAGATGGCTAGGTGGGGAAGTATTGATTGAAAAAGGTGAGGATATTTTGGATGACGATGTTACCAACCATAGCCTGGAATTTTTCCGTATTAAGGTTAGCAGAGATAGTGGATGCAACTAATGCTTCATCAAGGATTTTCCTATGGGCGGCGAAATTTTTTAGTAACTCCAAGATGGAGATCTGAGCATGGGTTCTTTTTAGTTGGTCAATAACGTTATATTCATAGGGAATGGCTTTTTTATTTGAGATGGGGGTCTTAGATGGTTGTGATTCCCCTACAATAGTAAATTTTTTGTCATGTGTGGTGACTCCACAATCAACATTGGCTCCTTTGATGCTAATGACAGTGACCATTTCATCTATGCATGAGATGATGCCTTCGTATACAAGGTTTGCATTGGCATATTTTTGTTTCCCATTTTTGTTCCCTTGGTTATTTCCTTGATTGTGATTAAGCATTAGATTTGTGTATATTTTAAGATCTTGATTGCCAACGAGTTGCTCGAAATTTATTATTTTATCCTCAATGAGATCTTGGATGATTTTTTTCAATCTCATGCAATTTGCGGTTGTATGCCCTTTGATGTTATGAAAATCGCAAAGGATATTTTCATTGTACCATGGTAGTTTTGTCATGGATACTGCATATTCCTCAGAGGTGGAAATTTTGATAAGGTTCTCTTTAACCAATCTCTTCATTATAGATTTGATTGGCTCCCCAAGGGTCGCGCACTTCTGCTTAGGGGGATACTTGTTTTGGGGAGGTGGTCCTCCTTGATTGTTCAGATTATTGATTTGATTATTCAGAGGCGGTGGTTGTTGTGCTATTGTATTGGGTTGCATATTGTTGTGGTTGTGAGTTTGTGGTTGATGATGGGTTTGAATATTTTTCTTTGGAGCACTGATGACAACCTTTGCATCGACCACTCTGTCATTTGTGACATTTATGTTCCTTGACCATGTGTGAGGTTAATCATTATAACCGGTAGATGGGAAATTATCTTGATGTGAAGAAAATGTAGATGCACCACCTCACATAGTGAGGGCTCTTTCAATGTTGAGAACCTTTGGGATCAATTGATCATATGTTGTAATGCATTGCATTTTTTGATAGAATGCCAAGTTTTCATACATATTGGCTATGATAGTGCAAACTTTTTGGTCTTCTAGCATGGTCCACTTGCTCTAGTTGGCCTCGGATTGCCATCTTTGCAAGAAGGAAGTGAATAGCTCTCCTTTTCCTTGTTTGAGTGCTGAGAGTTCATCTAGACTAACATCCATACCCATGTTGAATGCATAGTTTTTGAGGAATGCATCCACCATTTCTTAGAATTTTTTGATGCTTGTGGGTAGACGAGAGAGCCATTCCATAGTGGGACTGGTCAAACTCCAAGGAAATAGTTGCATTAGATATGTGTCATCGTATGCAACTTCCGTGCAATGCACTCGAAATTCCCTAATGTGATTTTCAGGGTTTCCCATCCCATTATATCTATAGAATTTGGGAATTTCAAATCCCTTTGGGAATGGTACCATTGTAAGACTCCTATCAAAAGGATAGGGACACAAATTTCTCGACGTTTTGCTTTTTTTTCCTCATTGAAGGTCCAACACCTGCTATGAGAGTAGTTTGATTTGTGCTACAACATCATTTTGTGGATTAGTAGGTGGGATGAATGTGTTTTGAGGCATTGGCGGTGTTTGATTAATGAGTGGGGTATTGATGGGGGTTCACTACAAGCTTTGCTACACATTCAAGGCCTACTAATATGCCTACATTTGTACCAACAATGCTTGTTGGTGGTCTTGTTGTTGTTGTTCCATCAAAGCTTGTTGTTTGTCCTGTGGTTGTTGTTTCCACAAAACTTGTTGGTCTAGCTATTGTTGTGCCAACAAAGCTTGTTGTTGGTCTAGTTGTTGTTGTGCTTGGAAATCTTGCACGGCTTGTAGGTATGATTTTTGGTGGATTTCTTATAGTTGTGCACAGTACTATGCTTGTGCCTATTGAGCCTGGTGTTGGGCTTGAGCTTGAGCTTGCACTTGTTGGGCTGCTTATGTAGCTTGTGTGGCTTGTTGGGTGGCTAATTATGTTTGGGTTTGTTGAGCAGTCAGCTATGCAGTTTGTTGATTTTGTTGAAGTACCCTTTGATGGATGGATTTTTGAATTGCTTGAATCATGGTGATGAATGAGTTCATCATGTTGACTTTGGGTGGAATTGATGACAGATTGGGAATGGTGTTAACCATTGTGATGACCAGAACGGTCATGTTGGTGATTGGGATTTGAATTGTGGATGGTGTGATCGAGATGCTTGGTCCCTGGGAAACCATGCTTTGAGAGATTTGGGGAATGGTGGATATGTTGACCATTGGGGTAGCTTGGATGGTTTCCATTTCTGGCAATGTTGATGGAAAAATGCAAGGGTTTGATATGATGCTCTGATTTCTTTGGTTTGAAAAATTGGCAGTGGGTAGGGGGGGAAGACCCAACCCAAGAGGTGATATGGATGTGAGTGGTAATGGAGGGAATGATGGTGTGTTTCCTTGGAAAAGTGCTGACAAGGAAGGATCAATGACTCCCCCTATCCCGAACAACATACCCTCTCATTCTGAAATCATGGGGAGAGAAGTTTGTATATTAAACAGATAGATTGGTGTTGCATGAAATGAGGATGAGTTCACATGATTATGGAAAGTAAGTGGAACATAAGGGTGTAATGAATTTACTAGGAAGGATTTATCCAGTGTGGTGTTGATATTCATTTCTCTAGTTTTTACAAGGCGATGCTTTTAGATTTCATGAAGCATGGCACTTCCCTTGTTAACAACTGGTGAGGTTGAAGCAATTGATGATATGACTTGGGGAACATCTTGAGTGATGTTTTGGAGTGATAATAGGCATATGCTCACAAGAGGAATTTCCATATTGGTACTCATGTCAACGTCAGAAGGGATTTTGGCCCCTTCTTTTGTTAATGCATGTATATATAGAGAGGGATTAAGTTTCAAGATGGCATTGATGATTCTATGATTCTCAGGATTCTGAACCATTTTTAATTATTTCCTCTTGCATCATTCCCAAGTCATCATCAGTGATGTCCTCTACAAGACCCTCTGCTTGAGGGTGTTGTGATGGTAGAAAGGAGTTGTTTGGAGGATTGCTTAATTCCACTATATTCTTCTTGCAAGTCATTTGACTTATGTCACTTGAAGTTGATGTTTCCTTAGTGATTTCCATTTTATTCTTCTATCGAGATCTTGTTTGAACCATAAAATAGAGATCGCTTAATCTTAATCTTCGGCACAAAAGGAGAAGAACTAGGAAAGTCTAAGGATCAAAAGTGATGATGGGGATGAGATAAATGGAAGATGGATGATGCAGATGAATGAAACTCTTGAAGAAATTTGAGGGGGGGATGCTAAACTTTGTAGGGCTTGAATTGATTTGAATTTTTATTTAAAGATAGTTTGACTAAGTGTGTTAAGCCAAACTAGATGATGAACTTGTAAACCCTAGGAAGTTGCATTATCCTAGAGTAAAATCATATAAGAGGGTATTCTGACTAAGTGTGTTAAGCCAAAAGTTATTTTGAACTTATAAACCTTAGAAATTTATGTTATCCTAGAGGTAAATTCACTCAAGAGAATTGATAATTTGATTAAGTGTATTAAGTCAAACAAGGTGATGTTGATTTTGCCTATAATTTTAGCATAAATGATGTCTCAAAGCTTTCAATAGTTTGTTGGTGAAATGGGTTTTTATTTTAATTGATGGGTGAGAGTGATGATTTTGATCCTAGACTTGACCTAGGTAAAACTCCTTCTTACTGGACCTCAGTTTTGAAGAACATGCCATACTTCCTAAGTGAATTTTTTTTTTTTTTGAAAAAGATTGGGATGTTGTTGATAATAAAACTCATACAAGTTATGGTTGTTCTTTGAAGCTTTCTTGTATAAGTAAGCCAATCTTTCTCTAACTTTGAGAAGCCTTTCAAGACGCTCCACACAAGATTTTGGGCTAATCCTTTTGAACCTTGGTTTCCAAATTTTGATTTTACACAAAATCATTTGAATGATCATGTGTGTGGGGTTCAATTGTCTTTATCTTTTCTTAATGAGTTCCTTTTACTACAAATAATGTCTTGATTAAATTTTCAAACTAAATGTCCATATCTCAATTCCTTTTCATTCCACAAGGTACATTATTTGAAAATCAAGGTTTCAAGAGCATTGTTTCCTAGGTTGACCTTAGTGAAAACAAATGGCTATTAAACCTAAGTACTTAGAAACCTCTAAGGATATAATCCCTAGGGAAAGCAAGAGCACTTATATTTGTCAAAGGATATTTGTTTCCTCCAAAGGGTTTGAAATTTTGAAACATTTTATGAATATTTGTTTTCAAATGTTTTGAGACCCAAGCAATGTATTTTTTGATTCCAAGAACATGTACAACCCTAGGATGAAGAGAAAATATTTTGTTGGGTTCCCACTTGGATAAATCCAGCTACGCATATTTAGTGCAGATGATTAGATGCTTGACCACACTAGCTCCCCTCCATGACACACACTTCTCGGGTTAGCCAAACATCAATACCCATGAAACTTCCATGGCATATTTTTCATCTCTACAACAAAACTGTATGTATACGTGGGGTAGCTTCAAAGGACATGACCTTTTGCACAAACAAAATAGTTAAGCATTTGGCCTTTGCTAAACAAGGGTTTTAATTCAAACTTTTCATTCGTAGGAGTTGACCCATGCGGCGAGAGACCATTGTTGCCATTCTTGTCGGAGCCAACTGCATGATACTGGCCTTTGTTCTAGTACCCACTTTTATATCCTAGTTGGAAATACTCTTGGCTTTAGAGTGTTACCGATTGGGTCATTCCCTTAGGGAATTACTTTTTCCCACAATGCAAGCCCTCTAAGATAAACGAAAACAAGCAAACATATTCATAGTTTGATCAACCTTCATTTAGAAATAAAGGGAGAACACACATAATAGGTTTACTCACACTCACAAGATGTTTTGTTCAATTTTAATCCCAAAATGAAATGTGGAGGTAATTGTTTTACTCAACTTAAGATTACCAAAAGTCCTTTTGATTCTCAAGATCGTTGTGAGGCACGAGAGAAGCGTATATGTCCTTTTGGTGGTATCACTTTGAGTAAAAAATTACAAAACAAAGTAACACTTGTTCATTTTAAGTCCCCAAAGAAAAAATATATTCTTTTTATATCACCAAATCAAATGTGGAATTTGCCTTGTTCAATTGTTAAACCTTAAATCAAATCTAGTAAGTTTCTCTAAACTTCTTTTTAATTCTTTTGTTTTCAAACTTTGAAAGAAAATTTGTATTGTTCTTTTTATGGCCCAAAAGGAAATTTAGTGTTCCCTAAAGCGTGAAAGATAACAAATTTCTTAAGAGAGATTGAGAATTCTCTAACAGTGTTAAACAACACTAAAGTGTTCAAAAACGGTTAGTATAAGATGAGAATAATGTCATAATGTAACCTTCCACTTTTCTTTCCTCCTTTCCCTAACCTACAAAATGATTAAATTTCTAGAAGATACAAAAGCAACAAATAGGTTAATAGTTCAAAAAGCTGAAAACAAAAGGCACATGTCAAAAAAAATTGAATTTGAACTTTTTAATGTCATCCAACAATGTAGTTAGCAAATGCGGCAGAGTTTAGAAACTCTAGTAGCACAATATAGTGCCACATATGACTTAGAGCGGTGCTCTGCAACAGAACAAAGAGCGCAAAGGCAACACTATTTTAGCCTAGCGATGCAGTTTGGAGTTTAGAAACCCACGATCCAGTTTAGAAATTTGAAATTTGTGGGCGAGAAGACACCGACGATAGAGTTTGGAACTTGGAGTAGTGCAATATAGTGCCGCTTGTCTGATAGTGGTGCAATATGGCGCCACTGGATTGTGAGTGGTGTAAATTCCTATAAGCACAAAAAATGTCAAAAAACCATGAATTTTTGGAAAAATGTGATGAATTTCTCCAAATCAGCCCTCCTTCTAGTGCCAAAATGTGAACGCCAATCCTATACCGGCACATACATAAGAAACAAACACACAATTAGATCAATATGCAAGTAAGAACAAGGATTCCCCATGAAATCCATCTACAATGTTCCATAATAGGAAAATGAAGAACAAAACATAAAAGATAAATTAAATCCTAATTAAGCAATGCAAACACTTGATCCCATAGGATAATTGGTGCTAATTATGTGTAGAAATTGGCCCTTTCCCAACTCCTTTATAAGATTGATGATGGTTGATCCACCTAATGGTGAAGAACAATGTGGCTCCTTGCTAAAATCTACAATAAAAGCTATGGTGATGGAAAATGCTCAAGAAGATGAATAAAATTGATCTCAATTGAAGATAATAAATTTTCTCTCAAATTGTGGATGATGAATGAGAGGAAGAGTCTCTCATTTATAGATTTCAAATTGGAAGAATGTGCAAGATTTGAGCAATGTGGGATCATTCAACATCCAATGGGACAAGTGCCACTTGTCAAGATGTGAATGGTTGAAGGTTGGACACATTTTGATGAAAGTGCACAATAAATGACATTAGGTGGCATTTCAAATTTGAGAAATGACATGTGAGAGGGAAGAAATAATGAAATAAATGCCACTTGGCTCAATGCACAAGGACATGTAGAGGAGTGAATACTTTGTTGGAAAGACAAATCCACTTGGATTTGAATTCAAATTTGAGGGAATATTCCTCCTTTATTCCATGTTGAAATAAAATAGGCAATTTAATAAATAAAATTAATTGATTTATTGTGCAAGTTGCATTCTCTAGAGAATTTGACATGTTTTAGGATTAAATTAATTATGGGTTAATTAATTTAATGAGGAATCAAGAGATGTGACAATTTAGACTTAAATTTATGCATTGATTTAAATCAAATTGAGACGAAGGGTTTAATTAAATAAATGTTTTGATTTATTTAACTAAAGGGGATAATGCTAGATTAAATCAAATAAGGTTTAATTTATTCAATTTAATAAGAAGGCTTTAGAGACTTAATTTAAATAAAATGAATTATTTAAATGAACAAAGATAAAGGATTAATTAAATTAGATTGATAAATTTAATAAAGGGATGAAAGATAATACGCTGAGAGTATGATCCAGGAAGAAATGATGTTAGTAATCAAGATTAAGTGTGTTAGCCAATTTTCCATGTCTACAATTCCATCTTCTATAATCATCCTATTTGTAGCCTACGAGAGGTATTTTCAGATTTGTGATTCATTAGAGGGATTAGACATCTTCTTTAGTGAGTCATTAAATTGTTCATATTGCATACAAGGGTTTTATCCTAACACAATTGGGTAAAATTGCCTTTGCATTCTCTTAGATCTTGATCTTAGACACACTTAAGATTGAGATTCCACACACAATTACATGTTTCAAATCTTTATTCATCATCAAATTTTAAATTACCAATAAGGGGTTTGACTAAGGAAAACCCCTATCCACCAACAAGATACCAAATTTATTTTGCAAGTTATAGGAAAATCCGGATTCAGAAACATAAATTTCAAGGTGGAAAGGAGAAGAGTAGACCTGAAAGTTGTAACCCAGATTTCTAGAAAGTCATAGCAGGAACCATTAAGGGCTGAAAGGTAGCGGATTACAAACATTTCAAGCTTTTGTTTTCATTTCAGAGCTCCCTAAAAAGGCCTTCCAAGATCCATTCACCTTTATTGGTGAATGAGTCCCTGTTAGCTTCACTGGAAAATTTGATTTCACCATATGCACAACATCCTTACCTTCTTGTTCCTCCAGAAAAGTTGTAGATTCTTTATGTTTTGTGTTCAATTCATGCATTTCATGTGTTAGATCTAGGATTAGGGTTTTTTCATTAGCCTAGTTCTTTTTCCCCAAATTGAAATTTAGCTCACCACCCCGTCCTTGAATAAAGGAAAGATTGCAAGATCCATCAATCTTGATTCAATTCACCTCTTGAGTTGATAGTTGATTCAAGATTCTTGGATCTCATCTTTTGAATGAAACAACCAATATAGAAAAAATTGGATTGGATATTTTCTTCTCTCCTTTCACTCTTTTTCTATATTTCAATATCTAAGATTTTTTTTTGATAAAATTTGAACATATATTAGATCTGAGGGAGATTGTAAGTATTAATGCTTAACTATCACCACATACGCAGCCACTGTCTTTGCCCATACCAGTTCCAAGAGTTTATTACATTTTATATACTTGTGTATAATTTTTCCTTTTAACAGTTTTGCCAACTATTAATTTTTATCTACAACTCCACTATTTCATTCATATCTACGGTTTAATACCTTCCATTCTTCTTTCTGAGCTACCGAGTTACCTAAGTGTATTCACCAAAATTAGTGTGAAGCCAACCTGAACATAACTTCTCTATAAATCATGAAATATTTGCGTCTATATTTTGGTCCAATTATATAATTTATCGTGCTGCGCGTATTACCTAGCAATAAAACTGGAGGGCAATTCGCTTTCCCCGCTGATAATCTTGTGTTTGTCCGACCGTGTCCCCCAATGCCTGCCTCAATTGCTTTAATACTCTGCGCTTTGTTTCTGCTAATGGCTGTTCTCTTAAAGGATTTCAGAAGCCTGTTTTTCGTTTCTGTCAATGGCTGTTCTCTGAAAGGATTTCAGAAGCCTGTTTTGTTCCCGTCAGCTCTGGTACTGCTCAGCGTCATCATATTGCGAAAGCACCTCCGTGCCGGGCAATATCCTTCAAGCAAGTCCATTGCAGAGCTGATAGATTTAATACCAAATCTGAAGTTAAATTTATGGCAATCCGCGCAGTTGTCAGGGTAACTGTGACTTTCAGTTACATTTTTATATTCATGTTGTAGATATCTTATTTCCAAGCGTACTCAACTATTTTTGTTTATGAGGCTTACCAATCAATTGACATTTACTGTATGCGTAAATGGACCTTTATTTTAATTTGGTTATTCGATGGAGTTGCACAAAACATTTATTACACGACGACTTTGAAATTCAATTTTGGCAGAAAGGGATCCCATGGACGGGCCCGTACTTTCGACACTGGTTAAGGTGATTTTGAGCTTTCGTCGAACTAAAGAAAGAGGTGGTGTAATGTCATTTAATGGTAATTGGTGGGGCGGCTTACCAGTTACGAGTTGTAAGCAATGTTGGCAGAGTTTAAATTTTATTCAATTTTTTAAAATAATAAATAAATATATTGTATTTGGTTTCACATTAAATGCTTTATATCATTTTAAAAATTTAAGTTCTTATATTTTAATATAGAGTATTTACAGTTGGTATAAGTTTTTCATAGTTTATGGATATTATATAAGATTGATTTGGAATTTAATTGTATTTGTTTTTCAATCAAATTTCATTTTCTTGTTTCTAATGATGAATAATTGAATGTAATCTAAAATGTTGTTTAAAAAATAAATATAGTTGAATCTAAAAGCATATTTGCGTTACCAGAGAATAAGTGGTAGCGCCCCAGCAGAAACCTTATAAAGAGAAGGTATGGTAGGTCGGAGAGAATAAGAGGAATTGTTAAAAATGAGACGCCAAGACTCTTATTCGGTTATGGAAACATTCCAGTCTGCAGAGCAGTTGGAGCGTCAGCCAAAATTACCATCTCTGTCTAAGAGCTTTTCTATGGACGATACTTGTTTTGACCACGAAGCAGTACAGCCTAGGATGAGCACCGTTTCAGAATGCAGTATATACTCTCCTACGTCCGGCTCTTCTATGGCTGTTTCCCCTTGGAACAACATTAATACAAATATGTCTCCTGCTGAGTTAATGGTCGACATTCAGCCAAACCGCGTCCTTGCCAATTCTCCTCCTGATGACTTCATGCCCGAATATCAGCAAAATGGTGCACTTGTTAACTACAAGTGCATCTCCTCCATGTATAGACACGGCGGTAATGTGTTATCACTGGCGGCCCGAAATGGGCTTCTTTACACCGGGTCCGAGAGCAAGAATATCAGAGTCTGGACGTACCCGGTGCTCAACGAATACAGCCGGTTCAAGTCCGGCAGCAGGTCCGTGAAGGCCATTTTGGTTGCACGCGACAGGATCTTCAGCGCGCATAACGACCTCAAAATTCGCGTGTGGCGTCGTTTGAGCTCGCAACCAAGCGTTCACAAGAGAGTCACCACGCTCCCAACGTTGAAGGACACCCTCCACGGGTATATGCCCGGAAATAAAATGCAACAGCGGAAGGGTTGTCATTTGAACGTAATTTCTTCTCTTGCCTATGACGCGGCTAAAGATGTTTTGTACTCGGGGTCGTGGGATAAGACTGTGAAGGTGTGGAGAATGTCTGATCTCAAGTGCGTGGAGACTATTTTTGCGCACGATGAGGCCGTTAACGTGCTCGCCGTCGCGCCGGACGGGTTGCTTTACAGCGGATCGGATGATTGCACCGTCAAAATATGGGAAAGTGGGCCGTGCTTGGGACGGCGCACAACGCTCGTGATGATGAGAAGACTCCATGTGCAGTACTCGCCCGTGAAGGCTCTGGCGCTGACTGCAGATGGGAGCGCTCTGTACGCCGGGTCGACGGACGGGGGTATTACCGTGTGGGAGAAGAAGGGGCAAGCAATGCAGCATTCCCGCCTCCTTCAAGGTCATCGACACGCGGTTCTGTGTCTTTCTGCTGTGGGAAATAAGTTGCTTTTCAGTGGCTCTGCGGATGGTACAATTCGAGTTTGGATGAGGGAGGTTAAGCCTTTGTTCTCTTGTCTCGCAGTTCTTCAAGGCCATGGAGACCCTGTGAAATGCATCTCTGCCATAAGAGAGGATAGCCATAGGTGCATTGTTTTTAGCTGTAGCCATGATGGAGTAATAATGGTGCGGCGCCTAAGAATCAGCATGGTTGCACCTATTGATGACGCGCAGGATTATTTTCGAATCTATAAGGCTTAAGGATTTTGGGGTTTTTAAAAAAAAACTAAATTAGGTCAATGGAAATAATTCAGTTAGGTCTCGTCTGTCTCTCCATGCAGCTGCTTAGTTCTGCTCAACATTTCAAGGAGCATATTGTGGAGCTGGTGATCCCACGATTGTATTTTTTTCTGCTTATTTCTAAGTAGTCAATTTAAAATTAATTTTTTCAAGTGCATAATGAAATGAAGAGTGCTAATAATAATTTGTGGCAAAGAGATTTGTGGAGCCACGTGTTTTTTTTAAATATGCAACAACTGCTTATTTTGCTTATTTTCAGCCCCCACATTTTTAGACAACTTATTTTCAATTTTTAAGTAGTTGCTACTACACAAAAATCGGAAAAGATTCCAAATTATCTTATTCTCATAAATAAAAAAAATTCATGGAGACATCGAACTACTTAATTTTAAGCAGAGAATAAACTTAAGCGACTTAAGCAACAACATGGGGATAGGGGATTATTGTGGGGAATTGTAAGTTTATTAGGAGACCTTAATTCTATTGCATTTATTATGAATTATTGTATTTATTTTCACACAAAATAAATATTTTCATTCTAGATTTTCTTAGCACAAATAACTTAAAGTTCAGATTGATAATATCTAGTATGATAAATCTTTTAATTAATGTTATAAATTAAATATTTAGATAGTTTTTAGTTTTATATTTGAAGAAAGAATTGGTAGTGTTAGGAATCTAAGTCATCCAATGTGGTATCAAAATATAAGGATTTGTTGAATGTCTAATGGAATTAGAAACTTGACAATACAATTGTTTGGTTTACTTTTACAAGCGTAAAACTAAAAAATGTGTGAAATTAAATGTGTAGTTGCATATTTAAACTTCATTGATTTGTATTTTAGCAAGCTATTCACCCCTATCTAAATGATTTCTATCTACAAAAATAGTGTCTACAAACACTATTTGAGACCTTGCTAGATAAGGATTTATTAGATCCTTTGGTCAAGCTCCTAGACATGCTATTTAAATAATAATAGGCAGGGATCAAAGAAAAAATACAGGGTCATGTGATATGTTTCTAGGATATTGACACCATTTTAATGTAACAAGATTTTGAATGTGTAATAGATTCTTTTTATCCCCTAATGTAGTGTAGAAACTAGTAACCCTTTTTCACACTTACTTTGGGAATAAATGATATTGAATTAACCTAATAATGCCTTGGTTTTCTGTTGTAATGTGTTGTACACATTCACATTAATCTAGGGCCCCTTTTTAATAAAATGTACCTAAATTGTACCTTATTTAGGGTGTTGTAAAGTGTTGTATCACACTTTCACACTTACCTAGGGTTTCATTAATTAATTATGGTTAATTGAGCTTAATTGGCCCATTTTAGTTCAAATTCAAGCCCTCTTAATTACACATTCCAAGGATCTATCCTGACACCCAATAATAATATGGCATAACATTTAATTTGGAAAATTTAAAGTCCTAAAAAATAGTGCCAGGACCCATTAGCCTTTAGTGGCGAATGGGTCCTCTTCACATAGGACACCCCTTTCTTTGCATTTTTGACATGGGTTATTGATGTTATTTCACGCCCCCCCCTGAAGCATGGTCCTAAAAAGTTGTGCTAGGACCCATTCGCCTTTCATTCTCACATAGGACACCTATTTTTGAATTTAATTATGGTGAGATCCTAACAATTTTCAATCCTAGATTTGATGTCGGCTTGAATTATTTGAATTTCAGGGTTAATCTTTAGATTTAGTATAAATATGGGGTTAATTCACATAGTTTCATCCTAAACAAGCTAGAAATTTTGTGCCACTTCATGAGATCAAGAGAAAGAGGATTATAAATCACTTCAAGATAATTTTCAAAGGCATTCAAAGGTAGATTATCAAGAGTTTATTGCAGCAATTCAAGATCATTTCATCTTGTGAAAGGCATAGTGCATTCAATCATGTTGTTGAGCTAAGATTGTTGATGTAGCATTGATGATCTACTTGCAAGCATTGTTCCACATCTTATTTGAGATCGAGATCTAGATTCTTCATGTCCACTTCATGTTAGTTTGCAGATTTACATTACAAGATAACTTCCAAGGTATCAACATTGCATGTTTCATATTTCATGCTTCTATTTCATTATTTCATCATTTGGTTTAATTACCTATAAGGGGTTTGACTTAGAAAAATCGTTATTCACTAACAATCAAAAAGTTTTTCTCCTCTTGAGTGTGTGTTTGTATATTTATAGGTTGAGCATCAAGTGGAGAACAAGATTGGAGAAAAATTGTCAAAGTTTTCAAGTTGCAAAGTTGTCATTCATAATGCAAGAACACAAAAAGAAGGCTACAAAATTGTCTATAGAATTTTGAGAGTTGATAACTAAGGATTTGAAAGTGCAAGAACTAAGGAACAAAACCTAGATTTTATTTTCAAAAATCCTAACAGGGAACCATTCACTAGTAAAGGTGAATGAGTCATTAGTGACCTATAAATAGCCTTCTTGTAGTAATGTACACACCATTCTGGCCTTTAAAAACTCCCCTCATAGTTGCCAAAACAACTAGGATTGATTTCTAATTGTTATTTATGAATTTTGGACCTCATAATTGAGTGAAACATCCCTTAGAAAAATTGGTGGTTTATCATCTTGATCCATTCACCTTGATCTAACTATATTTTTCTATGTTTCATTTTGGTGAATCCGACCTATTGAATATTATAACTTTCAAATTTTGGGCTCTTTCTTCTCATCCTAGGTTAGATCTTGCATTCATTAGTATTGAATAAGATCTTATTTAGGGTTTCTTACTCTTCATTCAAACTTGCATCTCATTTAGGCTTTATAATTTCCTTCTTTTGCATTTCTTTTAGTCTAAAAAATATAAAAACAAATCAGCCATTTTGCATACCATTTAGATCTCATACATTTGTATTTGAAAATCAAAACAACATTTCATTTCAAATTAGGTCTTTGTATTCATCATTTTATTGCATTTTTTTACATTACATTTCCACAAAAATTGAAACTAAAAGTTACTATTTCAGACCTGAAACTAAAATACATTGTACAAAGCTTGAAAATCATTCAAAAAAAGTTTAAAAAGTCCTCATCAAGGACCCTTTCACCTTTACTGATGAATGTGTCCTTGATCAAGCTTGACCTAAACTTTCTGACATTTGAGAAGTATTGAAAATCATGTAGAAATCAGCGAAAACATTTAAAAAATCCTTAACCAAATCCCATTCACCCTTACTGGCGAATGAGTCCCTGATAGATCCTGGTTTGCATTTTTTGGAAATTAAAATCTTAGTTTTAGGATTTTGTTTGTTGTTGTTACCTTCCTATTTTAATTTTCAGATTTTTTGTTTCATCAAATGCATTGCATATAGCTTAATTTTCTTAATTTAGTGCATTGCCAAAAATTCAAAATTGTATTTACAACATTTCACTTTTAGTTTAATTTCATTATGTAATTTCAGTAAATTTCATTGCATAGAATATGAAAATTGCATTTCATTCTAGATCATTGCATTGTCTCCTTCCATTTTGGCTTTGCACAATAGGTTTTTAAAACTTGTATGAGCTTTACAACTTGGTGTCATATTATCAATACTATTATAAGATGTAGTTCGAGGCTCATGTCATCCTGCGATATCTCACTCATTGTGGATCTTGGGTTTTTTAGATCTTTTTCTGAAAGTGTTGATAATCAACCCTCCATTGCTCATAGTTTGCATACTTCATTTCCTATGAATTCACCTCCTACAACCAATGTGCTTAATGTTAAAAAAACCATCCCTACCATCAGCACTTGTACTTGAGCTTTGGGGTCTACAAAAATCCAAGGTGGAATTCCAATTCCATCTTCTATAGTATTGATTTCCATTCCTACATACACTAGTACCCAACCTACCACAACCTTTCAACCTACAAAAACCCTTCAACCTACAACAACCCTTCAATCTACAATAACCCTTTAGCCTACAACAACCTTCCAACCAACCACAACAATCATATCTACTAGCACTATGTACAATTCCTTACGTATTCCTATAGTAAATCCTTCTAGTTTTGTGCATTCAAACAAAATATCCCCTCAACCATCCAACTTCACAAACTTGCAATTCACTAGCCCTTCACATACATACAATACTCCACCTTATTCCCCTCAATCTTACAATCACAATGATCCTCTCCTTAATTACCTTTTGCCAACCATGACATCCCTTCAACAACAAGTTGAGACTTTACAATAAAACAACAATAGTCAAACTTTTCAATACATCAAATCCAATCCACTATCCTTGGACATATTAAGAGCAAAAATGCCACAAGCTTTAGAAGTTCCTCGATTTAAGAGATATGGTGGAAAAGGACATCTGGTTAGCCATGTTTCCACTTTTACGACCTTGTGTAGTGATTTCATATTTGTAGATAAACTCTTGGCTAAGCTATTCCCTAAGTCCTTAAAGGATACTGCTTTAGAGTGGCTCTCCTCTTTACCGAATAATTCAATTGGTTCATTCAATGAAATTTTTGATGCCTTTTACAACCACTTCCATATTCACATGGTCCGAAGATGACTCTAGTTGATTTATTTACATGCAAAAAAAAAGGATGAGAAAGTGACTGATTTCATAGCAAGATACCAAACACTTTATTCACAAGTAAACATTAAGATTCCTTGCAATGACCTTCAACAAATGTTTATTTCCAACTTACAAAGAAACCTCCAAATAAAACTTGAAATGTTGCAATTTCAATCATTTACATAGTTATGTACATCCCTTCATGATTATCAAAATTTGACTTGCGGTTGTGATGTGAAAAATCTCGCTAGTTTCTCTAAGAAGACTGAATCTACAACTCAAAATAGCTATCAACATTTCAAGAAGTAGAATAAGGGGTTTTTACAACTGAATTTCCCTCAAACAAGTCAAAAAATTAATAATCAAGTGACTACTATAAAAACAACAAATTCATTTGGGGATAGCAATAGAGAGTTCACTCCTTTACCCAATACCCTTAATTGTATCATGTTGTAGCTTATTGAGAAGAAAATACTTACCTTGCCTCCTGTTATAGAGCATGATCCTAATATATCATTTCCAAAAGGCTTTCGATGAATTGCTTATTGCCATTATCATTAACAAAATGGACATGGTATGGAATATTGTAAGCATCTTAAACATCGTGTGCAAGACCTTATTGAGAATAATCAACTTCAAATAAGAGGTGTGAATGATCAAGGTAATAAGTTTGTAGCCCCTGCTAGCTACCTAAAATTTACAAATATTTACCAATCCCATGCCTAAGCACACTATTTCATTTGTCAAAGCTAGTGAAACAAAGAATGATGTGATGAATGTTGACATGGATGATGATCAAGTCACAATATCAATTGAATTCCCCTCAAACAAGTCAACAAAATAATAATCAAGTGGATTCTATAAAAACAACAAATTATTTTGGGGATAGGGATAGAGAGTTCACTCCTTTACCTAATACCCTTCATAATATCATGTTACAAATTATTGAGAAGAACTTGCTTACCTTACCTCCTATTAGAGAGCATGATCCTAATATACCATTTCCCCAAGGCTTTCGACGAAATTCTTATTTCCATTATCATCAACAAAATGGATATGGTATGCAATATTGTAAAAATCGTAAACATCTTGTGCAAGAGCTTATTGATAGTAATCAACTTAAAATCAGAGGTGTGAATGATCAAGGGACGGGTGCATGGAAATGGGTAGCGATTTCGTGGACACCCTCCAAAAAAAATTTGAAAATCAATAACGCGCTCGCATTATGGCTCATTATGCCAAGCCTCAGGCTTAGAAACTACAAACCGATAATGCGAGTGCATTATAACACGCTCGCGTTATTGACTATTAAAAGCCAAAAAAAAATGCAAATATGTCATTAGCATTTCAACGTTTTTTTTTTTGCAGCCGCAGCCAAAACCCCCACAATTTCGTGCTCCCATTCTAGGAGGAATTCAACAAATTTCTTCACCAACAATTGATATTTCATCACAATGATGGCACCACGATGAGGAGGAGCTGTGAGATGTAAGGATTCTATGGTTTTTATTTTGAATTTGATAGTTTTAGGTTGAATTTGATATATATTTGTTTGAAGTTTTAGGAGATGGAAATCAACCTGCAAACCCTCAAAATCCTCAACAGGAGGACCAACCAAATCCTCAACATGAAGACCAACCAAATCCTCAAGATCAAAATCAACCACAACATCAACCTCCTCCACTGATCACTCAACCCCCTCTTGGCACTCAACAAAATTTAATGAGTGAAATTGAGAACAAGAAAAAGAAAATTGAGGATTTGATTAGTAGGTTGAGTGATCCAAATGGTTCAACCATAGAAAGAATGACCCTAGAAAATTCATTCAAAGATATGTTAAAAATGTAGATTCAATTAACAAACAATTAACTTGATATGGCTAGGGATTATTATGCAAATAAACTATCATACAAGGATGTAAAGGATTTAAAAATTACAAAAGGTGATTTGTGCTCATTATTCACCAACCCACACACAAATCAAAATCTTACCCTCAATGCGAAGAGGTTTCCTATTTATTGGTGTCACCACCAACAGATTAGGGACCATTTTTCTGATAGGTGGTACATGGTCTTCGATTACCCACCGTGCAACAATTGCGAGGTCCTGCAATATTTCCTTAGGAAACTATACAGTGAGTTCATATTGAACAAGATACCAAATTAGTTTGATATGAGGGATTTCTAGTGGAGAGGTGGGGGGTCAACTCAGGATAGATCTGGTGCATAGTCGGATCCTACGCAACAAGGTAGATGAGCTCTCACTAGGCCACCTCGTGAGCACGTTGTTATGCCTTCCATCATGAAGGAAAGTGTTGGCGTAGAGACATTGCAAGCGATCAACACTTTGACCCAGAGTGTCATCCATCATACTAGCCCTATTCTATAGTGCCATCCAGGGGAGTCTTGGAGTGGTGGCCTTTGAACACATGTGTGTCAATCTTGCAGGGCTACTTGTTCATATGACCCCACTAACACTCAAGAGACTAGTACGTAGGATCTATCTGTAGCTATGGAGATGGAGAGGGTAGCTGACATTTTGCATCAGGCATATGACACTGATAGTCAAGTAAAAGTTAGTGCATGTTCATTGAATTGAATTTATTAAATTTTGATTTTGAAATGCAAGATTAACTAAAAATGTTTTATGATTTTAATAAAATTGCAGGGTCACAGTGTTGAGACTAGATACACTGGACCCCCACCAACTTATTTTTGTAGTACACCTATCGCTAGGGTATGTAACTAGTAAACAATTATAAATTTATTGCATGTTAATAGCATTGTTTTATGAATAGTAATTTAATATGCGATTTTGGATGTCGAACAGACTAATATTGGAGGTTTTGATGGAACACTTCCCAATGGCGGTGGATTTACTCAAACCTACACAGAGGGAATAGAATAAAGAGTTTAACTAATGAATCAAGTAGTTAATAGATTTGTGTAGTTATATGCACATCGTTGATTACAGTGTATAATTTGTTGTTTATTTTCAGATGTTGCACGATGATACACCTTCGAATGTGATGAGGGCAATGGATATTGGTGTGACATCTGCTATACAATCCTCGATGGCTCTGATAGGGGAGGTATGAGGAAAATTAGTAAATTTCAATTTACATTTGTTGTTATAGATGTTAGTTAGTGAAAAATCAAACCATTATTGATTCATGTAGTTTAATTTCTATTTGTATGGTTTATACAGGGCTTGAGCACACCTAAGCATGGGTGTGAGAATATTTCCCTTGTGGAGAGAGATCGTGAGATGGCAATAAGTGATTATTTTGTCAAATATATCATTTTTTATAATTTAATTTCTATATATTCATGTCTTTACTTCTTATTGTAACAATTAAAACTTCACAATGAACTAAACCCTAGGAGGAGCAGTAGGAGCACTCCTCGAGCGCAACAAAAATGAGTGACAACTGACAGAACTATCGGGATCCGATCGAAAAGGAAAGGGAAAGATTTTATTTCCAAAGCATGGAGAGCAATGACTTTTGATTCCAAAGCCCTTTGTTGTATGCCTACATGGCATTTTTGTACATATTTTTTATTGGACATATTTGACATTGTATGCCTATATGGCATTCTCGTAAGCCTATATGGCTATTTTGTAAATATATTTCATACTTATATTGACATATATTGGTGTATGCCTACATGGCTATTTGGTTAATACAAATATATTTTATTGATGCATGTCCATATTTGCATTCTAAATTGATGATTCAATAGATATGAGTTATGTGTATTCAAGTGTATACTTTACAACTTACGTGTACATTTTGTGACTTACATGCGTTCGAATGTATACATTGTGGCTTACGTGTTTTCATGCGTATACCTTGTATTTGTGCAGGGTATGTGCAGGGTCATCATGGAAAAAACAGGCCCTTAAGTGGCAATTAAAAGTCAAAAAATCAGAGTTAGACAAATTGACTTAAAAATTTGAATAAGTTATCTATATTATTTCAAAAAAATGTAAAAATAGAATCTATAGAAAATTGAATGTAGTTTCTAAACTACTAGACCTTTATTTTTTAAAAATAAATCTATTTGGTGAAAATTTGAAATTTCAATGCAATAGTACTTAAATTTCAAGGTAAAAATAAGAAGTAGGCATCTCTTTGGCCATCCTAACTGTTAGAAATCTTGAATAAGATTAAAAAACCAGAATCTGAAAGAGAGATATAAGCTACATAAACTGAAATGCAAATGAAAGCAAACCAGCAATTCCGAGAGACATGCAAAAGTCGAAGAAACAAAATTGCATTAAGAGCTCAAAGCAAGAGAATGGTAGAGTAACTACACAATGCATTCCATATTGATTGAAAATACAAGCTAGGTAGCATGTTTATATAGGCAAGAGAGAGGGGTGTAGGTGGCAACACCGACCAATGAGGAGCAACCATCTATCGGACTAAAGATAGCAAGGTATCTTCCCAAGATAGAAAATGGATGCTCACATGTAGGAAGGTGACACCTCATAATCCTCTCACCTAATTAAAAATGCTTTATTAACCTAAGCAAGATTAAAAAGGTGTAGGAAAAAACTAGTAATAAAGGGAAAATAAATATCCCAACTAGGAAATAAAAACCTACACTAACACCCCCCCTTAAGCACTGCTTAGGTGGGTATAAAGAAGGGTCCCGGCTGATGGACATATTAGGTACCCATGTACATAGGATGAAAATGCAACTAATCTCCCACTAAATGGAGAAAAAAGGGGAAAACCCAGTGGGAAGAAAACCCCTCTCCAAAAAAAAAGGAGATGAAATGCAGAAAGGTGATGATTGGAGGACTCAACATCATCCCCCCAAGGACAACAATCATCACATGGATACAATACAATCAATGCCCCCCCCATAGGAGGGAAATAGATAGACAATATAGTCCCCCCAAAATATGTGATCACCTGCAAAAAAAGGTAAGTGTATGTAGACAAAACATGATCTAATGTCGACAAACAACTTGTCTCCCTTTCGGAAGAAACAAAACCAGGTGCAAGTGTAGAGATGCTTCCCATTCCGGATAGGAATTGAGGGAAGGATGGATGTATATGAATGCTGATGATACCTCCTAAAGCTGCTCATTGTGTCTCCTTGCCTGATGAAGATGAAGATGCTACAACCCACTCAGGTACATACCCAATCAATGTAGAAGGTGACAAATCAGGACGATGCGGAAACAGATGCTGAACAAAATCCAAAGACTGCATTGTGATGTTCCTTCCATCGAAGGAATAGATGGAGACTTGATTGCCCCCCCCATAATGAAGTGTCCTCAAAACCATTGAAAGAAGACTGAAGCCAATCTAATGGTAGATGCAAAAGAAACTCTGATGAAGATGGAGGAAGTCTCATATATGAAATATCTGAAGAGAAAGAAAGGGCCTCCAAGATAGTCTCAAGATCTCCAAGCAAGGTTGAGACACAAAGATGAGGAGACTCTAGAAAACTCTCCAAAGTATGATCTGAATAGAGGAGTGATATCCCCTCAAAAATGTCCTCCAAACCAGGAGGGGGAACAATATTATACAAATTTGGTAGCAAATGAAGCCATCGGAGATGTGTAATGATACCATTTCCCCATTGTGTGTAGTTTCCCTATTTCAACATGATCAAAGCAAGATGAAATGAGAACCCCATAATGAACTATGATGCATAAAATCATGTTTCTAAAAGAGAATATGTGCTAACAAGAGTCAACACAATGAACCCCCCTTTTTACTCAATCAAAGAAACCCCCCCAGAAAAATTTGTTCGGAACTTTATAGATCAGTGCATTTACAATGCTGGAGTTATTTTCCAGAGTTATACAAATGTCCAAAAATGGACCCAAATACTGAAGTAAAAAAAATTATCTCTGAATAATGACTTCAAACCTACACCAATGTGTAGTGCTCAGGAAAATATCCACTTTCAAAAAAAGAATGACCTCAATCCGAGATCATATGAGAAAGTTATAGCAGTTCGAAGTTCAAAAATCGAGAACTGTCCTTCAGATCTGATGAGAAAAATTAAATTCTGGAAAAATGAGGTCACTTGAAAAAAAAAAGATTATACCACTGTAAAGAGCATGTGATGCCACCCCTTTTCAAAAAAAAATTCAATGAAAATTACTTCTGTATGGCTGAGAACAAGCCATTTGAAAATCAGGTGGAAAAATGAAAATTGCAATGGTGAGGGGCCCAGCCGAAGCTTTCTAATGCGATTTCCACATGATTATTTGCCTGCATGAAAAAAATAACGATACCTAGATGGTTTTTTGATGCAACGAACAAAACCCAGAAGGCGTTTTTCTTTACCACATGTGCAAGTTGTAGCTGTAGTGTAAAAAAACGTCTTTTACAAGGAAAAAAATGACATGCAAAGCTCCCGGTGTCCGATCTGCACACACCTTATATGGAAATGGGGGTTTTGGGGCCTTCCAGACACAATAGAAATGTTCTTTTGGCTTGAAAATACCCCGTTTGAAAGATGCTTCATAAAATATAAGCATCAAACCCCCATTTGCAACTTTTTCACACGATCTCCAAATCAGATGAAATGAAAGCAATTTCTAAATTTCTCAAGCCTCTTGGACACGTTGGAACAACTAGAAATGCTGCAATCACTCAGATCTCACAAAAAATTACATGCAAAAGAAATGGGTTAATGGGTCTTGTTATATCCTTTCTGATTCTCCAGATCGTTATAAAATGCAAGAGAATAGCATACAGGATTGACAAGATCTTACAGAACTCAATCTCTCAATCAGGAATCAAATGAACCTAAAACTCTCAAACTACAACTTTGATACCATGTTAGAAATCTTGAATAAGATTAAAAAACCAGAATCTGAAAGAGAGATCTAAGCTACATAAACTGAAATGCAAATGAAAGCAAACCAGTGATTCCGAGAGACATGCAAAAGTCAAAGAGATAAAATTACATTAAGAGCTCAAAGCAAGAGAATGGTAGAGTAACTACACAATGCATTCCATATTGATTGAAAATACAAGCTAGGTAGCGTGTTTATATAGGCAAGAGAGAGGGGTGTAGGTGGCAACACCGACCAATGAGGAGCAACCATCTATCAGACTAAAGATAGCAAGGTATCTTCCCAAGATAGAAAATGGATGCTCACATGTAGGAAGGTGACACCTCATAATCCTCTCACCTAATTAAACATGCTTTATTAACCTAAGCAAGATTAAAAAGGTGTAGGAAAAAACTAGTAATAAAGGGAAAATAAATATCCCAACTAGGAAATAAAAACCTACACTAACACTAACCACAATAAAATGATAATATTTTTTTATTATATTTTTGATATAATTAGAGGACTCATGTCCCGATGTGATGCATATTTTTTTATAATTTTTTTCCAAGTAAATAATTAATTATGATTTTCTTATTACAAATTTTAAAAAATATAAAAGCTTGTTGTCTAACCACCTTAACTTGGTCAAAACTTCATGAAATTCATTTTTTTTTCTAATCCTATAATATACAAAGCATAAAATGTGAGGCATGTTTCAGATTCAAAAAATCTGATACCGTTTGAAAGTTATAGATGTTTTTCAATTAGCTTATCAATCAAGACTTTATTCGTAATTCTAATAGAAATATAAATAATAATTATTGATTAAATTCAAAATAAAGCATTATTTATATTGGTGGAAAGATACGAATATCCTCTAAAAACCCTTTTCATTTCATTTATTTTGGGTAGAAAAAAGGTCATCAGCCACATGAGCCATCATATCACTTACATATCACCACTTTTTGGCCCATCATGATCCTACACATACCCTACATATACATTGTTTTAGTTTGTGTATACTATGTATTCATGTGTATACTTTTTGAGGCTTATGTTTTTTTGAGTACTTGTACTTCCCTTATTGACATGTACATGCTTGAATTATTCATGTGTATAATTAATAATTGGTTATCCCTAGCATTGATCTATGTCATCCTCAATGAATGATCCTTGAGATGGAGTAAGAACACCCTCAAGGTCCAAAGGAGTTTCACATGATGCATTATTCATAGGCTTGTTTTGGTAGTCAAACCAAAAACCTCTTGCATCGTTGAAACAAAAAAAGTTATCCTTTATAGCAGGTCTAAAGCCATTATCATTCTCCGCCGGTTCTTCATGTATCCACTCCCCATTAATGGTTGCCTCATGACCTTCATGAAACCAAGCACTTATTTCATTTGTGATAGAAGAAATATATGAAGATTTATCTTCCTCCTTATGAACCATTCATTATCATGAGAGATGGGTTCTTGCGAACCACTACTCATGAATCATGGGTCAATGAGTTTGACTTGTAAAACTACACAATTGAATCCTGATAGCATATCACAATATTTATATATCTAAATGTGTTATTTCCTTCAGCTAAAATTTGCGCTTATACTTATGTGATTGATGTATGTTTGTGTATGGGATCATAGTAATTTCTATTTGATAATACTATTGTGTCTTTGAGGTTTATTTATTAAAGGGTGCATGAAACAAGTTTTAAATCCTTTAAAATATTTGAATTTCTTAGGTTTTTCTATTTGTTGAGTCTGGGCTCTGAGCTCGAGTCCAAGTAAAAAATTGGCTTGTCAAGTCCGAGGTGAGTCCAAGTCTTGTAACACTGGTGTGAACACATCAAGGAATAATGTATATGTCGATGAAGAGAGAACCCATCCTTGTTTCTAAAAAAAACATAGTATAGATATGGCTGGTCAAGATAAAACATCACTCTTTTGGATAGTTCAAACCATAATCTTTCATGGCTGTAAACACACCTTCATTATGTGTGTTCTTGATCCTACTGAAGAAATGGTGGAAAATTTTGTAGATCAAATCTTGCAACCCTAAGGCCACAAGAAGGTTACTTGTCCCAATTTCTGCAAATGTCTTTAAGATGTTCATCCTTCTTGAGTAATGTGAACTATTGATGTCATCTAGATCTTTGAAAATTTCTGCAATCATGTGCAATACTGTAAAATCTAGAGCTATATCTAATACTAAAAATGACTACTCAATAAAGCCTAAACATTCTTCTATTCTTTTCAATGTGACCATAATGGCATTCCTTTAAGATAAACTACTAAGCTTACTACCTGATTCATAAAGTAATCTTGCCAACCACTATCATCGGTTTCCATGCTTCCAATGGAAATTCAATTTGATGCAATACCCAAAGGCTGGCAGGTTCATTCGCTCTAATACCACTGTAATGACTTGAGCTTTGGATCAATAGATTTTTTATTTATTTCTTATTGGATTGATAAAGGTTGTCATCCAATATTATTAAGATAGATAACGCAATCCCCAAATTATAAATGAAATAAATTATGAATATGAATTCTAATTCAAATATTAATTTGATAATGGAAATTTGATAAATAAATATAATAGTTGTTTCTAATTAATCAATTAAAATCATGTGCTAGCTTTGAATATGAATCTAGCTATCATTGATATATAGGCCTTGAGAATTGGGATGTCTTTCCTGATCGATACTTTGTACTCGTGCATCTTACTTTGAGTACTTTCTGGATTATATGCTTGAAACTTATACTCCCATATTATAAATTTTTTCTCATATAGACCAATCCCACACTAGGTAATTCAATAATAAGAATAATTTTGCAAATTGATTACCCTGATCTTCGCTTCTTATTCTCTTTTATACTCGAAAACTACACAATTGAATCGTCATAGCAATATCACAATTTGACACATTGTAGAAAATACCTCCTACGTATCAATTGATGAGCTAAAGGGGCTCTATAATGAATGTTTCATAAGGCACAACAATTGCAAAAGGTTTTGCAAATGGAGTTGCAAGCTGAGTGGGCTTAACCTTGGGGAAAAGACTTCATGGTTAAGCGCTTGAGCTGGAGTAGTACTGGGATGGGTAACCTCCCGGGAAGGCCTAGTGCCTCACCTCTGTGAGCATCACCTAGATGCAATGAGTGCTAAGTGGACCATTCATTATCATGAGAGATGAGTTCTTGCGAAATTATCCCTCTTTCAATCCATGTCAGCCTTGGGACCGTACAGGAAGCTGGAGGTCATATCAAGTACGAGATCAGAAAGTTTGTATAAAAAATCTAAAAAACAAAGAATAGTGTGAATAATTTTTATTATATCTTCTCCAAAAGTTCATCAACAACCTCCATTGGAGCCTCTCAAGGCTTTACATAGTTTTTTATACCCTTATCTAACTAATCCATTCCTTAAACTAACTAAAAACCAACTTTCAAAACAAGTAACCGTTGCATTTCAAATTTTTTGCTTTAAGCAACTTACAAATTTGGAAATTTAGACTCCTCCAACCTAAGGGATTGATTCAGTGGAACATGGCTTAGAGTAATTCCATGTGTTTTGGTGCAAAATAGGGCCATGCCTAGCATGTAAAAATACCTATTCAGACATGTTGGAACAGTCCACTTGGTCACACAAGTTGCAGAACAAAATTTGCACCACTTCACAACTTTGCACTGCTTGCATTTGATGCTTTTTCCATCGTGAAAATTTGTCGCCACGGGAAAACCAATCTGAGATAAAAAAAATTGTAAGAGGTGTTTGTAGAGAGGCTCAACATGATCTTGTAGGATTAGAAGAGAATTTTCTAAGCATCATGGTATCCGAGTAATAGCATACTTAAGTTTGCAGCCATTTTACACTTTGGACCCTTGAGGGATCAATCTAGTGGAATGTAGCTCGAAGCAATTCCACATGTTTCGGTGCGAAAGAGGACCATTCCTAGCATAAAAATACCTATTTATACACATTGGAGTGGTTAGTTTGGTCACACGAGTTGCAAAACAAAAGTTGCACCACTTTGCAACTTTGCACAACTTGAATTTGACACTTTTTCCTTAAGTGAAAATTTACTGCCATAGGAAAACTAGTCCAAGATAGCTAAAACCGAGAGAGGTTTCTCTAGAGGGGCCCAACGCGATCCTGAAGGATCAAATGAGAAGTTTCTAAGTTTCATGGTATCCAAGTAATAACATGCTAAAGTTTAAAGCCATTTTGCACTTTGGACCTTTAAGGGATCGATCCGGTGGAACATAGCTTGAAGCAATTACACGTGTTTCGGTGCAAAAGAGGACCATTCCTAGTATAAAAATACCTATTCGGACATTTTGGAATAGTCTTCTTGGACACACAAGTTGCAAAACGAAAGTTGCACCACTTTGCAACTTTGCACTACTTGCATTTAATGCTTTTTCCATCAAGTGAAAATCTGCCGCCACGGGAAAACCACTCTGAGATAGCCAAAACTGAGAGAGGTTTTTGTAGAGGGTCCCAATGTGATCTTGTAGGATTAGATGAGAAGTTTCTAAGTGTCAAAATATCCAATTAATATGATGTTGAAGTTTAAAGTCATTTTGCACTTTGGACCCTTAAGGGATCGATCCGATGGAACATAGCTAGGAGTGATTCCACATGTTTCGGTGCAAAATAGAATCATACCTAGTGTAAAAATACCTATTTGGACATGTTGGAATAGTTAGCTTCATCACACAAGTTGCAGAACGAAAGTTTCACCACTTTGCAACTTTGCACTGCTCGCATTTGATGCTTTTTCCATCAAGTGAAAATCTGCCACCATGGGAAAACCACTCTGAGATAGCCAAAACCGAAAGAGGTTTTTGTACAGGGGTCCAACATAATCATATAGGATCAAATTAGAAGTTTCTAAGCATCATGGTATCTAAGTAATAGAATGCTAAAGTTTGCAGCCATTTTGCACTTTGGACCCTTAAGGGATTGATCTGGTGGAACGTAGCTCAAAGTGATTCCACGTGTTTCAATGTGAAAAAAGACCAAGCCTAGCATAAATATACCTATTCAGATGCATTGGAGCAGTTAGTCTGGTCACATGAGTTGCAAAGTGAAAGTTGCACAACTTTTCAACTTTGCATAGCTTGAATTAGACACTTTTCCCATCAAGTGAAAATCCGCCACCATGGGAAAACCACTCTGAGATAGCCAAAATTGAGAGGTTTTTCTAGAGGGGCCCAACACAATCTTGTAGGATCATATGATAAGTTTCTAAGTTTCACAGTATCCAAGTAATAGCATGCTGAAGTTTAAAGTCATTTTGTACTTTGGACCCTTAAGGGATCGATCCGTTGGAACATAGCTTAGAGTGATTCCATGTGTTTCGATGCAAAAGAGGACCATGCTTAGCTTAAACATACCTATTTGGATGTGTTGGAATAGTCTCCTTGGTCACACAAGTTACAAAATGAAATTTGCACCACTTTGCAACTTTGCACTACTTGCGTTTGATGCTTTTTCTATCAAGTGAAAATCCACCGCCACGGGCAAATGACTCTAAGATAGCCAAAACTGAGAGAGGTTTTTGTAGAGGGGCCCAACGTGATCCTATAGAATTAGAGGATAATTTTTTAGGAATCAGGGTATCCAAGTAATAGCATGTTGAAGTTTGCAGCCATTTTGCACTTTGGACCCTTAAGGGGTCGATGCAATGGAACATAGCTCAGAGCGATTTCACATGTTTCAGTGTAAAAAAGGACCATGCCTAGCATAAAAATACCTATTCAGATGTGTTGGAATAGTCTTCTTGGTCACACAAGTTGCAGAATGAAAGTTGCACCACTTTGGAACTTTGCACTACTTGCATTTGATGCTTTTTCCATCAAGTGAAAATCTGCTGCCATGGGAAAACCACTCTGAGATAGCCAAAATCAAGAGAATTTTTTGTAGAGGGGCTTAGCACGATCCTCTAGGATCACACGAGAAGTTTCTAAGCATCATGGTATCCAAGTAATAGCATGCTAAAGTTTGCAACCATTTTGCACTTTGGACCCTTAAGGGATCAATCAGGTGGAACATAGCTCAAAGTGATTTCACATGTTTCGGAGTGAAAGAGGACCATTCCTAGTAGAAAAATTTATATTCGAACGTGTTGGAATAGTCCACTTGGTCACACAAGTTGTAGAATGAAAGTTGCACCACTTTGCAACTTTGTGCTGCATGCATTTATGCTTTTTCCATCAAGTGAAAATCCACCACCACAGGAAAACCACTCTCAGATAGCCAAAACTGAAAGAGGTTTTTGTAGAGGGGCCCAACATGATCCTATTGGATTAGATGATAAGTTTCTAAGGATCAAGGTATTCGAGTAATAGCATGCTTAAATTTACAACCATTTTGCACTTTGGACCCTTAAGGGATCGATCTGGTGGAACATAGCTCAGAGCGATTTCATGTGTTTTAGTACGAAAGAGGACCATGCCTAGCATAAAATTACCTATTTGGATATGTTGGAACAGTCTGCTTGGTCACACAAGTTGTAGAACAAAAGTTGCACCGCTTTGCAACTTTGCATAGCTTGATTTTGACACTATTTCCATCAAGTGAAAATCCGCCGCCACGGGAAAACCACTCCGAGATAAGCAAAACCAAGAAAGGTTTTTCTAGAGGGGCCCAACATGATCCTGTAGGATTAGACAATAAATTTCTAAGTGAAAGGGAATAAGTTTTATGGGGTTTATGTTGCTGCCCCTGTAGATTTTGATGGAAAAGGGCATGAAAAATGAGGTTTCACCCTAGGGTTTGATAAAATATTGCATAAAATAAGGGTTTTGGTTTGGCATGGTGGAGTGAGTTTTTCCTGAGACAAATTGCGGATCTGAGGGTTTGGATATATGATAATTGCTACCCCAACAATGCATTATGGAAGAAAATCTTATTACAATGCCTCAGAGTTTGTCATTATGTAAGTAAATCTTATTAAAATTGTAGATATGAGAGTTTGTCATTATGTAATTAAATCTTATTACAATGTCTTAGGCACTTTGTTCTCACAGATCTCTTACAATGTCACTCATATATTTGAGATTCTCTTTAAATGTCTACAGCATAGGTTCTCATTATGAAGTTAACTTCAATTGAGTAACTTGACGTTCCCTCGCTAAGCTTCACACGCTCTTTTATAATGGCTTGAAATAAAAATTGAGATTTTTCAAGATCATCAAAATAAGGATGTTGCATTTCTTTTTTGGCTGAGATTCTCTTTGATGGCTCTTAAATCGAAATTTTTTGCAATGAGAGATAAATCATTTTTTATTAGTTTACTTACAAATATGCAAAGTAAAAGAGAAAAATAAAGAGCATCCAAAATGGAAATGTAATAAAAATAAATGGAAGGCACTTACAGATAGGCATGTAGGTTTCACAACTTAGTCACTCCTAGTCATACATCTTCACTTGGAATTCCAACATACCTATTGCACATAACACCTCTCATGAATAGAGTAAGTTGAAATTTCAAATGCTCTTATAATGTCTACATCATAGTTGCTCATGATAAGGTTAACTTAAAATGAACAACCTGAAATTTCCTCACCAAGCTTTGCACACACTTTTCTAATGGCTTAATATCTTGATTGAGATTTGTCAAGATCATCAAAATAAGGATGTTGCATTGCTTTTCTGGCTGACATTCTCTTTGATGGCTCAAATATCTGCATTTTTTGCAAGGGGACACCGATCACTGTAAAAGAAGATGATAGCATTGGCATCAAACAAATTAATGTGCATACAAGTATAAATTAATAAGAACCAATGTGCATATACTTACAAATTCATCCAACAAACCATTCAGGTCTGCTCTACTCTTAATTGTGTCAAGTATAGCCTCATGGTCAGACTTGCAGACCTTCCACAAGGTCTTGTTCAAAGGTCTACCCCCATATTTGGTCAAATGAACATTGGATGCCACGACAAGGTTTGAGTAATGAAGAATCTTACGATGCATGTCAAAGTCCTGAAATAGCCAATGTTTAACACTTGAATGTGGGTGCCTTCTAAGCCATGTTTCAATAACCACAATTGAGCCTGCAAGGTATTCGATGTTTTATCCATCTATAACTGGGGCCTCGAATTTATTTTTGGCCTCAACACAATGACACAAGTAATAGTTTATTCCCTCTTCATTGTCTTCATCTGCAATAACTACATAAACATGCCCTGCATTGATATGTGCAAAAATGTCTTGAAAGTTGTCAACATTACAAATACAGTACAAAGTAAGATAATGACATGGAACCATTTTTCAACCTACTCCCCTGACTCACAATCATTCCAGGCTTGCATTGTACATGAAGAAAAAAAGCATGCCTTCTTTCATGTATCGATACTCCATGAACCTTCATTTGAGCTAAGGGAAGAGTGTACCTCACTCGATCATGTTAGTGTACAACATTCTTCATATGGTGCAATGTTAGTATCATTCATCAACCAAAAAACTCTACGAACTGAAGATGTACCTTCATTACCTAGACCCATCAAAGCATTACACCACTCGATGATTGATTTTTCATCTGTCAACTTTGTACTATCTTTATACTTTAACTCTTCTCATTCTAATGCTCTTTTCATGCATGCTCCTGCACCATCATGCTCCCCCTTTCCATGTACGACCTCATAAAATTTCCACATATGTTGAACACCTATAATGACATGCATCCTGCACAACCAGTAGAACATGCGTGAGTTCTTGAACTGTGTTGCACAGTTATCAGACTCTATTATATGTTGATTGTATTCTATGCCCCTCTGAGCCAAACCACTGTACAACATCTAGAAGCAACCTTGCACAAACTCTAGAGAATGTGTGCAATCATCACTAATGTAAAAGTGGTACTCCCTCAATATCTTCCTTTGCTCATCTGCACAATCAGATGTATGAATGAATGCTATGTGCACAAATATTAAAACTTGTCTGGAGTTGTAATATTGTGACTACACCTCATGTTGTGGTTATAGAGTGTAGTTCTCTGCAAAGTCAACCACTAATACTATTCTTCCAACTGGAAATGTGTCCTTGCATAGCTTTAATTACGTGTCCAACCATTGGGCTCTATGGGTATGCATTGCATACTCAAATAGTATATTGTCAAGAAATGTGGTCATACATTGGTACACTAGAATCTTCTCAAGAATGAACTCACACCTTTTTTCTTGAGACCCATCTTTTGTAGCATATGCAACTATTTTATACTTCTTTAGCTCTACTAGTTTTTGTCCCAACTCATCTATGCTTTCCATATGTTGACATACTGGCATATGCTGGAAGCCACCGCAATGCTCGCATGAACCATCCAAGCATGTTGTCCTATAGAATATATGGCCATCCTCTATTTCACATAATTTTTTTGATAAGAACTCTCTTGAATATTTTGGTGGGGCTTGTATACCACAATCCTACAAAACATCGTTAGTATGCAAATCTAAACATATAGAACGGTAAACATCACAATGGTTAGAAAATTCAATATGTAGTCTACAACAAAAAGTAACTATGCATGTGTGATTTATCTTGACATAAAAAGGTTTAAGCATTTCAAAAAATCTTTGACAAATACTAGTTTGAGGATAATTATTTTCAAATTTTTGAAAAAATTGGGTTTGAGTCATATCCAAAAAATGCTTTGGATGTGGCTCATGATTCTGACTACCGATTCTCCTTCCTACTACATCCCTTTGATTCAGAGATGGCCTTGTGTTATACTTCCAATACTCTTCAATTAATGTTCTCAAGGCTTCGACAACTTCTTTATCTTTTCGTGACAGTCTCCTTGAGAATTCCCATAATTCATTTGAATCATTTCCCTCAATTCTTTGCCACCTTTGAATGGCTCTTGATAAAAAAATTCTACTAATTCTCATTTCTTCACTAGTTTTTTTAATTAGACAAGCTCTCTTTGTTTGAAATCTTACCAAAGTCGATGTAATGATAGATTGGGTGACATTACTATCCTTTGAGCATGAGGTCTTACCAACACTCTCATAAGAATCCATTAGATTATTCACAATAGTTTCTTCACTCGAAGCATTCGATGTTCTCAATCCAAGAGTCTTCATGATGTTCCTATACTTTGCACCCTGCATCATTTCAACAAATAGTTGACATCTTGTAGTCTCATTTAGCCTTTCAAAGAATCATTCCCCAATCTTATCAGCATATCTTCTACAAGTGCATGTTGAAATATTACCCTCCATGTGCTGCAAAATATCATCATCAATATTAATCAAACACTTTGGCTTTCTACGCAAAATTCTAGGTGGTGTTCTCCTAGGTACATACATCTCAACATTAGGAATTTTATCAATATTTAATTAAGGTGGGCTAGATTGCGTACCTTTGATCAAGGGTGGAGAAGAATACATACCTTGAGGTTCACATGGGGATGATGGCATACCTTCTTCATCAATTCTGAGTGATGATGTACTCTCAACTTGAGATGTGTAGGATGGTGTCCAACAATATTGACTTGTGGTACATGGTGTCCCTCCATATTCACTTGAAGTAGATGGTGTTCATCCATATTCACTTGTGCTAGATGATTTCCCTCCATATTTGCTTGTGCTTAATGGTGTCCCTTCATATTCACTTGTCATTGAGGGTGTGTCTCCAACTACGGTATCTGAATCTATCTTATGATGATGCTTTCACATTCATGCCTATTGTGTTGCCAATTCCCGTTCTCTTTCTGACAATTGAGGTTCCTCTACAATTGGCTTGTTTTCATCAAACGTTTCCAATTTCTTCTTTTCACGATATTCCACCACCCAAACTCTCTCATTTTCTTTGAAGGCTTCGTTCTCTTCATCTGTTATTTTCCTCTTTGTCTTTTTCTTCGGCATGGCGGATAATTTTATCTGTGCCATGGTAATGAGATGAATATTAGTTCCTAAAAAGTGTATCCATTCAAGTTAATTGAAAAATATATGTCATTTAAGGATTCATTTAAATAATACTTACAATCATCGTGTACAAAAGTTAACCTACCATAGAGAAATGTGTACAAACTATGGAAGCATAGACAAAGTTTTTATATGCTTTCAAAGGTGGTTGTTTGTTGTTTATAGGCATTGAGGGGAGTTTTTTTTCATTTCAAAAGGTTTAAACAACCTCCATTTTCTCGAAGGGAGGAGTATTGTTCATTTTGAAATCCATTTTTATGATAAAAAAATGTCATTTTCCAGAAATTCACTGGCTTTTTTGCACATTCCTACACTTGTATGGATCTTTACAACCTCCCCTTGATACAAAAATAATATAATATTGTAGGCACATGTCTTAACTCTCTAATTCATCAGTTCTGAGGGCTTAACAGTACATTTAAACGGAGCAATTGACAATTTTCCGAAACTGCTCATTTCAAGCTAGACAAGGGTTTGAGTAGGATTTAATTATGAAATGACCATCCCACCTACTATTATGACTTGTTTCTTAGTGGGATCACATGTAAATTTTTAGATTAGGGTATTTTATTGTTTAACATGCCTTGGAATGAAACTAATGACAATAGGATGGGGTTCTTAGGCTGAAACGAGCACTTTTCCATGAGAATTTGAGGAACTAAGGAGTGATTTTGAAAAAGTGTTGAAGGAGTGGTCTATGTAATGAACTTTTGACCTTTTTCAGGGTATTTTGAAGATGTTTCATTCTTTGGAATGCTCTGGAAAGGCCCGAGTATAGGAGTTTCTATAAACCCTCCCTCTTTGCATTGAAAAATGGGGGTTTTTGTATTGGAAGACTATTTGAGTGGGTAAGGTCCTAAGACCTAGAAAATATCTTGTTTTGAGACCTAATTAAAGACTATTTTTGGGTTTGGAAGTCTGGTCTGAGGATCTAAGGGTAGTTCCTTTGTAAAATTGGCATACTTGGAGGCCTAAAACAATGAAAAGGTCACTTTTCTTAAAGTTGTCCCAAAGGAGTCATGTGATGGGCTAAGGTATGTCTTGCAACTATTAAATGGGTGCTAAAATAATTCTTTTAGTTCCCCATTGTTTTGGAGTTAAGGGCCCAAAAATGGTTTTGCACTACTACTAGATTCTAAGGGTGAAAAGTGGGAAATAGTGTTTTTGTTTGTTGTCCAACTTGGAGGAGTGTTGGCATTGGTCCATTAGGCATTTTTAATATTTTTATATGCCTCTTGAAGGAAATTTTACATCTTGAATGGTTTTGGGTCCTCTAACTCTGCATCAAAAATGAGTATCACATTTTGAAGTGTGTGAATGGTTTGGGAGATACATGTGACATTTTGCAGATGCTTGGCTACTAGTAATGTGGATAGTGAACAAAGGAACTAAGTTTTTGTGTAAGGTCAGAATTTTGAAAGGTTTTATTTTTGTTGTACTATCTGAAACAAAGATTTATTTAGCAAATAATGGTTTGGTTGTGCCTTAGAATTATAGTTTGTGTTTATAAACAATGGTGCCATTATGGAAGATTTAAGACAAGTTGTGAATGACATAATCATTGGTTGATGTTTTGAGGAATCTAGTTGATTGTAATCAGTTATTTTCAATATTTTCAAGGTGTTTTGAAGGTCCTTAAGGAATTGGGACCTCTTAATGCTAATTTGAGTATATGAATCAAATGTCTTGTGAAGGGAAATATAGTTACAATGACAACGTAAGGTTATAAATTATAATGACAAAAAAAAATGAAAGAAAATGTGTAAAGACTTCACATACCTAAAAAACCATACTTTCAAATGGAGGAGTTCAACCCAATTATGTAGCCTTAGCTAAGAGCTTCTTCTTTCTTCAAACTCCACAACAATTTGACTTGTTCAAAAGCTTGTTCCCCTCCAAACTTCAATTGTATATCAGTTTTCAATGGAATTCAAACTTCAATTGATATTATATGTCTTTCAATGTGGAAATTCTGCTCTTTCATGCAAGGGTGGTTGAAAGATCATGGAAAAGGTGATGGAATGTGAAAAACATTTTTGCAAACTTCACATCATCAAAAAGCATCTTTTTGTCAAAGCACGCACAAAACCAGGGGAATATGCAAATTGTGGGCCTTGAAATCATGAGTATATAGATTTTTTTACCATTTTTAGTGGAGTAAAACACGCGCTTGCATTATAACGCGAGTGCATTATGTGAAATATGGTTTTCTTAATATAATTAGTTTCTCTCTCTTTGTCTATACCCTCTATCCTAATTCTATATATGTCCCCTGCACCCTTATAGTAGAGGAGATAGAGGTGAGTGTGTGTGTATGAGGGAGAGAGGGAGGGAGAGGGAGAGGGGGAGAAAGAGAGAGTGGGAGAGAAATAGGGAGAGAGGGAGGGAGAGGGAGTGGGAGAGAAAGAGGGAGAGAGAGAGGGAGAGGGGGAGAAAGAGATAGTGGGAGAAAGAGAGGGAGGGAGAGAGTGGGAGAATGGGAGAAGGGGAGAGTGGGAGAAAGAGAGTGTGGGAGAGAGTGGGAGATAGAGAGGGAGGGAGAGAGGGGGAGAGTGGGAGAAAGAGAGGGGGGGAGAGAGTGGGAGAGTGGAAGAAGGGGAGAGGGCGAGAAAAAAAAGGGGAAGAGAGTGAGAGAAGGGGAGAGTGGGAGATAGAGAGGGGGGGAGAATCATAATCCCTCAACCCTCAACCCCTATACCCTCTTAATCCCTCAACTCTCAAACCTTAAACCCTAATCCATCAACCCCTAGACCCTCTTAATACCTCTACCCTTATACCATATTAATCCCTCAACCCTCAACACTCAACACTCAACCCTTCAACCCTAATCCCTCTACCCCTATACCCTCTTAATCCCTCAACCCTCAATCCTTAATCCCTAATACCTCAACCCCTATACCCTCTTAATCCCTCAACCATCAACCCTTAAACCCTAATCCCTCAACCCCTATACCCTCTTAATCCCTCAACCCTCTACCCTCAAACCTTCAACCCTAATCCTTGAACCCCTATACCCTCTTAATCCCTCAATGCTCAACCCTCAATCCTTAAACCCTAATCCCTCTACCCCTATACCCTATTAATCCCTCAACCCTCAATGCCCAACCCTCAACCCTGAAACCTTAATCCCTCTACCCCTATACCCTCTTAATCTTGCAACCCTCAACCCTTAAACCATAATCCCTCAACCCCTATATCCTCTTAATCCCTCAACCCTCAACCCTTAAACCCTAATCCCTCAACCCCTATACCCTCTTAATCCATCAACCCTCAACCTTCAACCCTTCAACCCTAATCCCTGAACCCCTATACCCTCTTAATACCTCAACCCTCAATGCTCAACCCTTAACCCTTCAACCCTAATCCATGTACCCCTATACCCTATTAATCCCTCAACCCTCAATGCACAACTCTCAACCATTCAACCCTAATCCCTCTACCCCTATACCCTATTAATCCCTCAAACCTAACTGCTCAACCCTCAACCCTTCAACCCTAATCCATCTACCCCTATACCCTATTAATTCCCCAACCCTCAATGATCAACCCTCAATCCTAATCCCTCAACCCCTATACCCTCTTAGTCCCTCAGCCCTCAACCCTAAAACCTTAAACCCTAATCCCTCAAACCCTATACCCTCATATCCTTGAACCCTCAACCCTCAACCCTTAAACTCTAATCCCTCAACCCCTATACCCTCTTAATCCCTCAACCCTTAAGCCCTAATCCATCAACCCCTAGACCCTCTTAATCCCTCAACCCTCAACCCTCAACCCTTCAACCCTAATCCTTGAACCCCTATACCCTCTTAATCCCTCATCCCTCAACTCTTCAACCCTAATCCCTCTACCCATTTACCCTATTGATCCCTCAACCCTCAATGGTCAACCCTCAACCCTTAAACCCTAATCCCTCTACCCCTATACCCTCTTAGATATTGAACCCTGAACCCTAAACCCTTAAACCTTAATCCCTCTACCCCTATACCCTATTGATCCCTCAACCCTCAATGCTCAATCCTCAACCCATCAACCCTAATCCCTCTACCCCTATACCCTCTTAATTCTTGAACCCTCAACCCTCAACCCTTAAACCCTAATCTCTCAACCCCTATACCCTCTTAATCCCTCAACCCTCAACCCTCAACCCTTAAACCCTAATCCCGGAACCCCTATACCCTCTTAATCCCTCAACGCTCAACCATCAACCCTTAAACCCCAATCCCTCTACCCCTATACCTTATTAATCCACCAAACCTCAACACTCAACCCTCAACCCTTCAACCCTAATCCCTCTACCCCTATATCCTCTTAATCCCTCAAACCTCAACCCTTAAACCCTAATCCCTCAACCCTCAACCCAATACCCTTAAACCCTAATCCCTCAACCCTTATACCATCTTAATCCCTGAACCCTGAACCCTGAACCCTTCAACCCTAATCCCTGAACCCCTATACCCTCTTAATCCCTGAACCCTCAACCCTCAACCCTCAACCCTTCAACCCTAATCCCTGTACCCCTATACCCTATTAATCCCTCAACCCTGAACACTCAACCCTCAACCCTTGAACCCTAATCCCTCTACCCCTATACCCTATTAATCCCTCAACCCTCAATGCTCAAATCTCAACCCTTCAACCCTAATCCCTCTACCCCTGTACCTTATTAATCCCTCAACCCTCCATGCTCAACCCTTAACCCTTCAACCCTAATCCCTCAACCCCTATACCCTCTTAATCCCTCAACCCTTAAACCCTAATCCCTCAACCCCTATACCCTCTTAATCCCTTAACCCTCAAACCTCAACCCTTCAACCCTAATCCCCGAACCCCTATACCCTCTTAATCCCTCAACCCTCAACGTTGAACCCTCAACCCTTCAACCCTAATCCCTCTACCCCTATACCCTATTAATCGCTCAATCCTCTACCCTTCAACCCTAATACCTCTATCCCTATACCCTATTAATCCCTCAACCCTCAATGCTCAACCCTTAACCCTTCAACCCTAATTCCTCAACCCCTATACCCTCTTAATCCCTGAACCCTGAACCCTTAAACCCTAATCCCTCAACCCCTATACCCTCTTAATCACTAAACCCTCAACCCTTAAACCCTAATCACTCAACCCCTATACCCTCTTAATACCTCAACCCTCAACCCTTCAATGCTAATCCCTGAACCCCTATACCCTCTTTATCCCTCAACCCTTCAACCCTAATCCCTCTACCCCTATACCCTATTGATCCCTCAACCGTCAACACTCAACCCTCAACCCTTCAACCCTAATCCCTCTACCCCTATAACCTCTTAATCCCTCAACCCTCAACCCTCAACCCTTAAACCCTAATCCCTCGACCCCTATACCCTCTTAATCCCTCAACCCTCAACCCTCAACCCTCAACACTTCAACCCAATACTCTCTACCCTAAACCTTAATCCCTCAACCCTAATTCATCAACCCTTATATTGTGAAATCCAAGAAAAATCTCTACCCTAATCCCTAAACCATCAACCCTTAATCTCTCAGCCCCTTTATCCTCTACCCTATTCACTGGACCCTCAACCCTCAACCCTAATCCCTCAACCCTATGCCTAGAACCCTCAATCTTCAACCCTCAACCCTTAAACCCTCTACCATCTACCCTTTACCCTATACATTAAACCCTCAACCCTCAATTCTCAACCCTCAACCCTTAATCCCTCAACCCTCAATCCTTAATACATCTACCCCTATACCCTCTACCCCTTACATTGGATCCTGAACCTAATCCTTCAACCATATACCCTCAAATCTATACCCTAAATTATCTACCCTCAACCAAGTATACCCTTAACCCTAAACCCTTAACCCCAAAACCTTCAACCCTAAACCCTTAAACCTTCTACCCTATACCCTCAACTAAATACCCTCTACCATCGACCCTATTCCCTCAACCCTCAAACCTTAAACCCTAATACCCTATAAACCATCAACCCTATAGGTCCTTCACCCTAATCCCTCAACCCTATACCCTCAACCTCTATAACTTTCTCCTTATCTATACATCTCGCCTCTCCCTCCTACCCTCTCTAATTGTCTCTATCTACCATCTCCCTCTTTGTACATACCTCTCGTTCAATCAATCCCTACCACCTTGTCTCGCTCCCTCTATCCATCTCTCTTTATGTCCCTCCCACTCTATCCCACTCTCTCTTCTCTCTCTCTCCCTCTCTCTCATGTCTCTCCCTCCCACCCCCTCTCTCTCAGGTCTCTCCCTCTAGAAACCTACCTAGGTAACTCTCTCTTTGTCTCTCTCCCCTCTCTCTATCTATCCCTCCAACCCTACCTAGATAAGTCCCTCTCACTCCACCCCCCTCTTTCTCTACCTCTATCAGGTCACTCCCTCCCACACCCTCTTCCTCTCCTAGGTCTCTCACTCACACTTGCTCTCTCTCCCACTCCCTCTCTCTCACACTCCCTCACACTACCTATCTCTCAAGTCTCTCCCTCTCACCCCCCTCACACTCTCAAGTCTCTCCCTTTGGAACCCTACCTAGATAACTCTCTCTTTCTCTCTATCTCTCTCTCTACCCCCCCCTCTCTCTCTCCCTCTCCCTCAATTATCTCTCTCCCACCCCCCCTCTCTTTCTCTCTCCCTTCCTCAATCCCTCCCACCCTACCTAGATAAGTCCCTCTCACTCCAACCCCTTCTCTCCCACTCCCTCTCTCTTAAAGTCTCACTTCCACCCCCTCTCCATCTCTCTAGACTCTCTCTATCTAAATTCTCCCTCCACCTAAATAAATACATACAAGCATAATACATATGTACATATAATCTTACATCCATACAAGCATACATACATACATGTGTAGATACAATCTAACATACATAGAGGCATACATATAATATATATGCATTGATACATACATACATGACATACAATCATACATGTACATACAAACATACAAATATACCAACATAAATTCAATATATTAACATTTAACATAAAGGAAGACATAATGCGATCATGATATAACTCTCTTGTGTTATGTCTTAGTTGATATGTTTGCCACAAAAGAAAACCCATCCCATTATAATGCACTCGTGTTATATCTTGCTTTGGGAATTCTCGAGCCTTAGGCTTGGTATTTTCCTTGGAATACCAACCCAAAGGCTTAGAGGGCATTCCTAATGACTAGAGATGTGTTTTTAAAAAGTATACCATATTTCTCATAATCGAGTTTGTGCTCACCGTTAGGATTGCACATGGTTCAATATCAAAAAAATAAAACACATGGGTAATGTTGGGTTCTCTCTTAGCTGTTCGACGATGGAATTTTTTTCACTTTCTGAAAATGTTAAGCCTTTCATCCATAATTTATTTTATCTATATGTCTTTTTTTTGCCAAAAAGCAGTGTTTGGTATTTTTTTTCATTATAAATTAACCATTCATCGATTTTTAAAATAAATTACATTTTTAGAAACTAGACTCCATTCTACAAATTTATTCCAAAAAAAAAAATTAAAAATCAATTAGTTTCCAAAATTTGTAGGGGTAGCACATCCAAACTTCTATTTTTCAAGAAATGTCCACTTTGCAAATTAGTAAAAAATCAAATATTCATTAAAAAATTATCAGAAAAATTGTGCATCAACTACATACTGCTAGCTAACTTCTGACAGTTGCGATTATAAAAATACTAAAAAAAAATTCACCGTACGAGGGTTGTATAAGAGTTTCTATGTTATGTTTTTCTGACAAAAACAACACCAATTTGTGTACATCCCTCATTTGAACCCCTTATTATCAGCCATTTTCAAAATAAACTAGTAGTTTAGAAAGTAGACTTAGAGCACTTGAATCCTTCTTTTTGTTCCATCTCAAAATTTTGAGTGTAAGTATCCTCAATTTCACATCCAAGGTCAGTATTTCTTGATTTCAGAAAAAAGCTATCCATTTAAGTCCCCTTTTTGGGAACCATCTTTGTGCACTTACCCCAAGGTAATAAGTTAGTATTTCATTCTAACCAAAATTTATAAATCTTACCAATCCCATGCCTAAGCACACTATTTCATTTGTCAAAGCTAGTGAAACAAAGAATGATGTGATGAATGTTGACACATATGATGAAAACACACAAGATATCAATGAAGAGCAGCTGATTAAAATTGTAGGGTTTATCAAAGCTAAACCTCTTAAGGGGTCAAATTTTTTTTAAATCCTCTTGATATTTCTATCTCACAAATTGACATACTTAATCATGCATGTGATGGTCCTCTTTACATAGCTGGCCAAATCAATGATAATCCCACTAATGGGATACTAAATGATCTAGTTTGTGGAGAGAATGTGATCACTAAAGAATTCCTATTTATGCATGAACTCTATCAAGATACATATGATAAACCAAAATTATGGATCAAGAGGCATAATGGTTTTGCTTGTCCTATTATGGGCTCAATAGATCTCCGTTTAAAATTTGGACTAAAAACATTAAATTTCTCAATCACCATCATCCTGCAATCAAACCAATTTCATGTGAAGTTAATCTATCCATGGATTTGCTCCATGAATTTCATCTCTTCAGTTGTGCATAAGTGTCTAAAGTTTCCATTTGTCAATGATATCTTTATTGTGCATCATAGTGGATTTAATCCTCCATCAACTCAAGGGAATTGAAAGAAGATAGCAGAATTATCCCTTGGAAACATGCCTCAACCTATAAATGAACCACCTCTCCTTAACAAAATAATTATTGAACCAAAATCCCTTCCAAAAATTCAATAAATTCCTATAGAAAAACCCCCTACCATTTCCTACAAGAGACCGTGAGATAACCAAAACACTCTTGTCGCCCCTCCTAGTGTCAAACAAGTATACAAACCTAAAGAGAAAGTGGTTGAACAACCTCCTTTTGTTTCTTCTATTCCTCCCAAGGAAGAGAAGGAGCCTATAGTGGACAAATCCACACTTACATAAACACAAATTGAAAATAGATAGAAAAAGAATCAAAGTTCTATAGAGCATAGGCATAGATGGAATGCTATTGCTCATAGGTTAAAAACTCAAGAAGACAAGAACAACATATAAAATAAAAATATTAACTTACTTGAAGTAATGCATGGTGATCCTATACCCTCGTCACAACATAAACAAGAAAATTCCATGGAAATTGTCCTTCAACATCTTGTTGTGATTAATCTAGATGATGACATTGAAATTGCAAAGATTGATGAAGAAGTTCATGATGAATTGAATACATTGTTTTATTCTTCTATAAGCTTAAATGATGAATCTCCTAAAAATATTGTTGAATTGGTTGCTTCCCCTAGTTTGGCACTTTCTCTTGTCCCATTGGCTATTTTTCTGCCTTTCATTTATACAGACCGAGATTGGGATGCATAAAACTTAGTTTAGGTTGACTCACATGTGCCTTAATAGTCTTTTTCTTTTTCATATTTCTTTATGTGATTGCATGTGCATAATGTAATCCCCCATGAAGTTTCATTTGATATGTCTCTCTCTTTTTGTTCATTCCTTTACATGTACCTACTCTCTTCTCTATGTTGTAAACATTTTTCATTTGTCTTGTGTTGTCCTTTTGGGGATGATGCAAGGCATTGAGACATTTCCATCTCTTCAATGTTGACCCAAAAGCTTTCATTTTCATTTTTCATTTGTCTTATATTTTCCTTTTGGGGATGATGCAAGGTGTCGATAGATTTAGGTCTCTTCCATGTTTACCTAAAATGATTTTCTTTTTTTTCATTCTCTTTGTGTCATTCTTCCAGTTCTATGAGTATTTGTGGAATGATGGTAGTTTTGAGATCTTAAACATAACAATGTAGCAAAGACATATTTACCCTGAATCCATAGATGATACCTTATGTATTTTTCAGGGAAACCCTTCCTTCCTATTTCATGGCATAACTTTATTTTGAAAACATATGACCTGGCATAGGGTTTTCTAATAAAATATCTCATGCCTTAGGACAAAATATTGGCTACTTGCAATTTCTCACAACAATGGTGTTAGGAACCACTTTAATGTGGGGGCATAAATCAATGACATATTTTGAAGTTTTTCATATTTCATGGTGTTATTTTATTTTTTCTAGTGACATGTCCTTATCTTGGTGGTTTCATTGGGTTTGATGTGCTCCAAAAGTGTGATATTTTAAAGCGTACAATTTCCCTTAGTGGCATGATGTGAATGAGGCATGAAACATAAGTATCAATATGATATTATTGACTTGTCCTCTCTTGGAGAAATTAAGCATGATGTTCCCTAAGAAGAAGACCTTACATTAAGAAAGGAAAATCCCCTTTAACAAAAACTTACATACATGGCATTCAAAAGAATTTACAAAAAGGATTACATTGTGGTGCCCTATCAAAGTTGTTAAGAGGATAACTTCCATATGGTATGGAGGCTAATATGATTCTCTCTTTTTCCACCTCATTTGGATAAATTACCTAGTGGATAGACTAAGGTTCCACTACCCCAAATTGAGCACATTGGGATAACTCACCTAGTGGATAGACTGAGGTTCCACTACCTTATAGTGAGTAGTGTATGTTGCAGACAAATATTCTTGTTCCACATTGTGTTGGAATGGTTCTACTTGATCCTTTGTTTTTATTTATTTTTCTTGGCCTTTGATAGGGTATGACTATGTATCTTTGTTATTTTTTCACAGTTAAGTGTCTTCAATGTCTAATTTAGTGTGAGTTTGTCATGGGGGAAACTCTCACTAAAGTGGAAAAAAATGTAGTGTAGAAAAAATAATCCCTTTTTTACAATTAATTTTGGAATTTAAGTGATATTGAATTGGCCTAATAATGCCTTGGTTTAGTGTTGTATTTTTGTTGTACACATTCACATTAATCTAGGCCCCTCTTTAAAAAAATGTACTTAAATTATACCTTATTTAGGGTGTTATAAAGTGTTGTATCACACTTTCACACCTATCTAGGGTTTCATTATCTAATTGTGGTTAATTGAGCTTAATTAGCCCATTTTAATTCAAATTAAAGCCCTCTTAATTAAACTTTTCGAAGGATCTATCTTGACACCCAGTAATGATATGGAATAACATTTAATTTGAAAAATTTAAGGTCCTAGAAAATGGTGCTAGGACCCATCAGCCTTTGGTGGCGAATGGATCCTCTTCACATAGGACACCCCTTTCTTTGCATTTTTTAAATGGGTTTTTGATGTTATCTCATCCCCTCAAAGCATGGTCCTAGAAATTTTTGCTAGGACCCATTCGACTTTAGTGGCAAATGGGCCCCCCTCACATAGGACACCCATTTCTAATTTAATTGTGGCAGGATCCTAATAAATTTCAATCCTAGATTTGATGTCATCTTGAATTATTTGAATTCCAAGTTTAATCTCTAGATTTAGTATAAATATGAGGTTAATTCACATAGTTTCATCTTAAGCAAGATAAAAAAATTGTGTCACTTCATGAGATCAAGAGTAAGATCATTATAGAGCACTTCAAGAGAATTTTCAAGGGCATTCAAAGGTATATTATCAAGAGTTTATTAAAGAAATTCCAGATCATTTCCTCATGTCAAACACATAGTGCATTAAAACATGTTGTTGAGCTAATATTATTGATGTAGCATTAAGGATATACTTGCAAGAATTTTTCAACATCTTCTTTCAGATCAAGATCTACATTCTTCATGGAAACTTCATGTTAGTTTGTAGATTTTGCATTCCAAGACAAATTCCAAGGTATCAACATTGCATGTTTCATGTTTCATGCTTTAATTTCATTATTTCATCATTTGTTTAATTAACTACAAGGGGTTTGACTTAGGAAAACAACTATTCACTAACAATCAACAATTTTTCTCCTATTCAATGTGTGTTTGTAGATTTATAGGTTGAAGATCAAGTGGACAACAAGATTAGGGAAACACTATCAAAGTTTGCATTCATAGTGTAAGAACACGTAAAGAAGGCTACAAAATTTTGTTAGTGTTTCTTAGATCAGATTAGATAATCAATTACTCAATAGAATTGCAACACATAAGACAATGAACACAACAAGATACCCTGGGAAAACCCTCCTACTCGAGGGAGAAAAACCTAGCAAATGATTCTCTTATATATGATAATATAGTGACAGAAATCTACTTACAACTCAGGCCCAACAATGGCCAATACAATGGTAATATATTCACCCTCCTTCAAGGTATATATGACTGCCTTCTTTCTGGAAATCGGACTACTGCTTCTAAGGTGCGAATTCTGCTCTTGAACATAAAATGCAAACTTGCTTGAATGAATGTGTTTGATACCAAAGAAAGGACCTTGTATATATACAACATAGGTGCCTCTTCATTTAGGTCGGCCTTTACATAATAAACATTTAACATGTCTTAAGGTCGGCTCAAGGTTAAGACAAGAATAGCGAACTTATAAGGGTTGGCCCTTTAGCAAATCAAATGTTTGATATAAATTAAATAGCCAAGAGCTATACATTTAATTTATCTTTTCTTCTTGGGAAGTGCAGACCGAAGCTATCATAACATCAACACTCCCTCTCAGCTAGGGATGAACTTCCACCTGCACAAGACACATTATATTAGAATGAAAACAAAATAGAATATCACCTCAATGTGATATTAACCATTATGGCTACTCTGATAGATGGTATTAAAGTCATCAAGGATTCCCTCACGTGATGTTGTCATGGAGTCACACACATGACATCCACCATAGCTTCTCCCAGAGGGTGGAACCAAGGGATTTCACCTCAAATCTCTCTCAATAGAGAATTGCATTATCAAGGGCTTGCACCTCAACTCTCTCTCAGCAGAGAATTGCATTATCAATCAAGGATCAAAGATTATTGAGACTCTTTCTCAGTCAAGGCTGCATTCTCCACCATACCAAGTTTCTCTCAGAAGTACACAAACTTAATCCTGGCGAGAGGCTTGCTGAGAATGTCTGTCGTTTGCTCTTCAGTGCTGATATACCTCAACTGTATAGCTTTCCTTTGCACCATATCTCTAATATAGTGGTATTTGATCTCAACATGTTTTGTTCTATCATGAAACACAGGATTGACAGAAAGCTTTACATAGCTTTGATTATCACAGTGTATAATAGTAGGCTCCATTGGTTGTCCAAACAATCCTGCAAGGAGCTTACAAAGCCACACTGCCTCATGAGCTGACACACAAGCTGCAATATACTCTACTTTAGTTGTACTCAAGGCCACTAAAGACTGTTTCCTGCTACACCAGGAGATCATAGCAGTCCCCAAACTGAAGCAACAACCAAAAGTACTCTTCCGATCTGAGACACATCCTACCCAATCAGAATCAGTAAAACCATGCAGCTCCAAATCCACGTTTGAAGAATATCTCAACCCATATCCAATTGTGCCACATAAATATCTCAGGATATGTTTAACTGCTACAAGATGTATTTGCTTTGGTTCACACATAAACTGGCTAAGGGCACTCACTGCATAGCAAATATTAGGCCTAGTGTTAACTAGATACATTAATGAACCAATCAACTGTCTATAGATCATAGAATCCACTGGTTCTGAACTAGCTGTAGCTTCTTTCAACTTATCTAAATTAGTCTCCATGGGTGTAGACATAGGTTTGCAGTCAATCATACCAAACCTTTTGAGAATGTCAATAGTGTACTTCCCTTGACTTAGAATCATCTCATCTGGATTTTGCAAAACTTCTAAGCCAAGAAAGTAATGCATAAGACCTAGATTCTTCATCTCAAACTCTGAAGCTAATTCCTTCTTGCATTTTAGAATTAGATGTTCTTCACCAGTAATGATCAAGTCATCAACATATAAAACCAAAATTAATGCTTCACCATTTACTACTTTGAAGTAGAGGTTAGAATCTGCATCATTCTTTGAGAAACCCAAACTTGAAAGATACTGATCAATTCTTTCATACCAAGCACGAGGAGCTTGTTTAAGACCATACAAGGCCTTCTTCAGCTTGCAGACATGAGAATCTTTCCCATGCACCTCAAATCCTTCTGGTTGCTCAATGTAAACCTCTTCTTCTATTATGCCATTCAAAAAAGCTATCTTTACATCCATTTGGTGAATCTTCCATCCTCTAGATGCAACAATAGCAATGATGGTTCTAACAGATGTGTAACGAGCCACAGGAGAAAAAGTTTCTTCATAGTCAACTCCCTCTTTTTGTGAGAACCCTCTAGACACAAATCTAGCCTTGTGTTTCTCAATGCTCCCATCAACTGCATGCTTGATCTTGAAGAGCCACTTAGAAGACACCACAAATTTGTCTTTGGGTCTAGGAACTATGTCCCAAACATCGTTCTTAAGTATAGACTGATACTCCTCAATCATGGCATCCTTCCATACTTGTTGACTAGAAGCTTCTTCAACATTTGAAGGCTCTGACTCAATAATTTGACTCATCAAGGCATCATAACTAGAGAAATTGTGAGGTCTCTTGCTTTCTCTGAAGGCTCCTCTTGGAGCTGCAAACCTTTCTACTTCCTGCATTGTCCTATGAGCCCAAAGAGGTCTTTTCTTTCCAATCACAATGTCTAGAGGCCCATCAATAGGATCCAAAGGCTTAGCTAGATCAATATCTTCTTTAGGTTCTGTATCCTCCTTCAGATTCTCTGGAATATGGTCAACTTCCATATCTTGAGGAGGTTCTTCTTCATCAATCTCCATAGGAGTGCCTTTGGACCTTCTATAAGCAACATCTTCCTCAAATGTGACGTCTCTACTAATCTCAATAGAATTTTGTCCTGGAATGTAAATCCTATAAGCTTTTGATGTCTCACTATAGCCTACAAGAATTCCTTTCTTCCCAGAAGGTTCTAGCTTTGTTCTCTTTTCCTTTGGAATATGAACATAGACTGGACAACCAAAGATCCTCAAATGACTAACTTCAGGCTTCACGCCTGAGAATGCTTCTTCAGGAGTTTTATTCTCTAAGATCCTGTGGGGACTCCTGTTTTGAACATAGACGATTGTTCTTGATGCTTCAGCCCAAAGAGAGATTTTTAAGTCTTGATCATGGATCATAGCTTTCACTGCTTCCACAATAGACCTATTCTTCCTTTCAGCAATACCATTTTGTTGTGGATTATAGGGAACACTGAACTCCCTCTTAATCCCTACTTCAATACAAAAGTCTCAAAATGTGCCAGAAGTGTATTCTCCACCATTATCAGATCTCAATACTTTGATCCTCTTCCCAGATAGATTTTCAATCTATGCTTTGAATTCTCTGAATCTTTCTAATACTTCTTATGATTCTTTAGATCTCAAGAAATAGATCCAAGTCTTTCTAGAGTAATCATCAATGAAAATAATATAATACAAGAAACCACTAGATGATGCAATAGACATTGGACCACACAAATCAAAATGAATGAGATCAAGAATACATTTAGATCTACTTTCATTGGAATGAAACGTACCTTTTGTGTTCTTTCCTAGGGCACATCCCTTGCATGTACCTTTATGTTCTTGATCAAATTTCGGAAGACCAGTGACCATCTTCTCCATGATAGGTAGAACACGAAAGTGAATTTGAGCCAATCTTTTATGCCAAAGATCACACATGCTGGTACTGTTATGCACAAGTGCTTGAAGAGGATGAGTGCATAGCCTGTAGAGACATTCATGTCTAACTCCAATCACTTGAGCAGTTTTGAAGCTGGAGTTCTTTGCCCATATAAGAACTTTCCCTTTAGAGAAGGTAACTTGATAACCCTTGTCTTCTAATGCTGAAATTGAAACAAGGTTCCTCTTTATCCCTGGTACGAACAGTACATCATTCAACTCCAAAGAAATTCCAGAATCCAAGTGAAGAGTGAAATTTCCAATCCCTTTTATAGAATATCTAGCATCATCTCCAATAACAACTTGATCACTGGAGTTTCTTTCCATTAAGTTTGAAAGGTGACTTCTGAATCTGGTGATGTACCTAGAAGCACCACTGTCAATCAACCAAGTGTTAGAGTCAGTGGAAACATTGCTAGACAAGGCTGAATAAAATAGATAATCACTGGAGTCCTTTTGTGGAGCGACTTCTTCAACATCTGCAGTGGCAACTTGAAGCTTAGGTCATTGAGGGCAGACCCTCGCAAAGTGACCATACTTATCACAATGAAAACATTGAATCTTGGACATGTCTCGTTTCCTTTTGTAGGTAGGAGCATCATCATTTCCATCTTCTCGATTCCTTTTGAAGAATCCTTTCTTAAAGCCTTTTCCTTTGTTTGATGAATGAGAGGCAAGAACTTGTAATTCTTCATTCTTTGAGCTTTGGCCAATTCCTCTTGCTGTTAGTCTTGACTCCTCTTGAATGCAGTCAATCCTTAATCGATCAAACTTGGGAAGTTCAGATCTTGCACTAATTCCTTGAATGAACGCCTCCCATGAAAGCAGAAGACCATTGAGAGCAAGCATAGTCAGTTCTTTATCATCAATCATGTGACCAATAGTGGAGAGCTAATCTTTTATCTTTGAAATCCTCATGAAGTATGTAATTACAGATTCTCCTTTCGCCATTTTCACATGATGAAGTTGTTGCTTCAGTGCAAGGGCTCGACTAGTGTTGTTGATTTCATACATTTCTTCCAAGGTTGTAAACATCTCTCTTGCTGTATCCAACTTGAAGAAAATTGGTACAATATGATCCTTGATGGAATCAACCAATACTTTCTTTGCCCTAGTGTCTTTCTTTCTCCATTGCAGCTTCTCTTCTTCCCCCTCAGGTTCGGGAACCTTTGTTTTCACAAACTTAGCCAAATCATTATATTCCAAAGTTAGCATGAACCTGAACCTCCATGATGTGTAGTTCAAGATCCCTTCGAGTCTATCCTCGATTTTCAGACCGTTCACCATCTTGAGAAATTTAGAAGTAGACTGAAAAGAAAAATAATGAGAGTTGGAAACTAACAGATCTGAATCTGATCACGATCTTTTTCACACCCGCTTTGATACCATGTTAGTGTTTCTTAGATCAGATTAGATAATCAATTACTCAATAGAATTGCAACACATAAGACAATGAACACAACAAGATACCCTAGGAAAACCCTCCTACTTGAGGGAGAAAAACCCAGCAAATGATTCTCTTATATATGATAATACAGTGATAGAAATCTGCTTACAACTCAGGCCCAACAATGGCCAATACAATGATAATATATTTTCCCTCCTTCAAGGTATATATGACTGCCTTCTTTCTGGAAATCGGACTGCTGCTTCTAAGGTGCGAATTTTTCTCTTGAACATAAAATGCAAACTTGCTTGAATGAATGTGTTTGATACCAAAGAAAGGACCTTGTATATATACAACATAGGCGCCTCTTCATTTAGGTCAGGCTTTACATAATAAACATTTAACATGTCTTAAGGTTGGCTCAAGGTTAAGACAAGAATAGAGAACTTATAAGGGTCGGCCCTTTAGCAAATCAAATGTTTGATATAAATTAAATAGCCAAGAGCTATACATTTAATTTATCTTTTCTTCTTGGGAAGTGCAGACCGAAGCTGTCATAACATCAACAAATTTTCTATAGACTTTTGGGAGCTAATAACTGAGGCTATGAGAGTGCAGGCATCAAGGAATAAAACCCAAATTTTAGTTTCAAAACCCTAGCAGGGTGCAATTTTCTAGTAAAGGCGAATGAGTCCTTGGTGACCTAGAAATAGCCTTCTTGCAATAAGGTACACACCATTCTAGCCTCTAAAAACTCCCCTCATAGTTGCTATAATAGTTTGGATCTATTTCTAATTGGTATTTATATATTTTGGCCCTCATAATTGGGTAAAACATCCCTTATAAAAATTAGTGGTTTATCATCTTGATCCATTCACCTTGATTTAACTATATTTTTCTATGTTTCACCTGATAATATTCTGATTCTCTCAAATGATTCATACGAACTAGGATTGATCCTTAAGTACACTACCCTACTAGGAAAATTGAAAAAAATTACACTTTAATTAGCCCACAACAACTAAATGAAAAAGGACAATAATATTTAAAATTTAGAAATTTGACTTTAAGAGTTTAAGGTTTAGATCAATTGATGAGGAAATAGCCTAGGGGTAAATCCACAATAATGTGTTCCACTTTTGGGATATTAAAAAAATTGTATATTTGCAAAGAAAATACTGGAAAACACCTTCATTACAAGGTTTTTATATAAATAACTTCAAACAGAGGTGTCCTTCATTTGATATCTTTTTAAACTATTAATATTTTAAATTTATTTGGTCATGGAAAGAACCTTCATTTGAAGGTACCTCCAAATGAAGGTCATTGATACCTTTGAATGAAGATCCTAGATGGAATTATCCTCCTTCTTCCTTAGATTTTCCATATAATGTTTTTTTTCAAACCTTGGGGTGGACCAAGAAATGGAATCAACATAATAATAAAATTTGTAGGATCATGCCCTTGGAGTAAGCTTTCCAAAAAGTATAATTTTGGATCTATTTAACTTTATCATTATATTTATTTTCTATTTTATGTTGAGCATAGAATTTTCACTAAACATCAACATCTATATTTCACATGCATAGTAAAATAGAAAAATAGAGGAAAAAAGTATTGATGTCCTTGTTTCAATAAAAAAAAGAAAGAAGTTAATTTGGATAAATATTGAAAAAACATATGTGATCTAGATTAAACATGTGCCTAAATTATAATTAATCTATTAAGTTAGATATTAATAAAAATAAAATTATGGAACACAAAATTATAAAAAATTATATATGCACAATATATTGGTGTTGAAGAGAGAAAAATGATATATTAATTGATGAAAAAAGACAATTTATTTATATAAGAGAAAATGTTTCAACAACCACATCATAACTGGAAGCATAACCACATAGCTAACGATAGTTTAAAAAATGTAATATAATAGCTAACTATTCTAACATTCCCCCCTTATTACATTGTTCCTACAAATGTTTCCATAAAATCTGAGAATTCACCTTGCCATGGGACCCCCCTTAAGGCTTACATAACAAAAATTGTTTATTACATAAATACAAATTCATGAGAAGCTCTTTTTTTGAAGAAAATAATCCTAAATTTGGCTGAACTCCATCAATTTCTCTCATGACCCTCGAAATGGTGTAGCTTCGAGCTGAATTCTTGAGTTCTTGGACTATCATTCTTCCAAACTCTAGAATCATTAATTCCTAAATTATTTGACAACAATCCATATTAAGCCATGATAGAGCTCCATCATTATACCCTCAGAAGGGTATAATAATGGATCAAAGTCTCATAAAATTATTGGATAACAATCCATATTGAGTCCAATACCAAATCCCTTACTTGTCTCCAAAAATTAAACTTCACAATATATGTATTCTCAAAATCCATCAACATCAACAAGGAATGAACAAAAGAAATAAAAAAATGCTTCTCATGCCAAGCACTATCTCAAAGTGAGAAGCTAACTTGAGAGGATGAAAATTATTCCATTCTCTAGTGCCACCAACCTCCAATGTGATGGCTCAAAGAATGAATCCAGTCTTAGTAATATCAAAAAAAGCATCATCTGGTGGTTCATAATCCTTATCCTCAATACAAGCTAGGTTACCTTCATTTTATTGATCTTTAAGTTTTCTTTTAGAAACATCACTAATTCAATTTCTACAAGACCAAGATATGTGACCCTTTTTCTTAGAGTAAAAATATTTAATTTCTACTTTTTTTACCCGACCTTTTATTATTTCTTTGTCAATATAATGCTTTCTCCTTTAAAAACCATTTATTTTATCTTCTACATTTTCTCTTTTATTTGCTAAAAGGGTTGAAATCGTATCTTCTAAGTTTATAGAAGTTATTTGATTTATTGTAAAAATAACATTATTATATTTTGAAGGAAAACTATTTAAAAATATAGGTCTAGCATCGTCATCAATTATTGAAGCATTTTTTATCTACTAGTTGCCTAATTAGAGACCTCAAACTACTTATGTGATTTGACATTGTGATTCAATCTTCCATTATGAACCTAAATAATTGAATTTTTAGGGAAAAATTTGCATTAAGTGCTTTTGCTCCAAATAATTTATTCAAATATTTCCAAATTTTCATTGTTAATTTATCTAAATATATATTATATAATTAAAATTTATAAAGAGAAAGACTAATAATAGCCTTGGATTTATCATCTCTACTATTCAAATATGATAACCTATTTGCATCTGTAGGTGGGTTTTCTTTTTTTCTTACTATTCCCCATAAATTTTTATTCATTAGTTGTATTTGAATTTTCATTCTCCAAGTATGAAAATTAAATCCGCAATAATTATCTAATGCAGCCTCCATAATGCTATATCCACTTTAAATAAATTTTAATCAAAATTTCACACAATATCTCCCTTATATCACCATTAAACTCACAATATCAAAAATAATTGACATGAACCTTTGACCACCAATTAACTATGTACTTAGATCAAATTAAATCAATTCATTTCTAAGTTTCTCTATGATATTTTTCCTTTATGGCACCAAGTATGAATAGAGGAGAGCAACACACAAAATTCAATTAGTTTAATTGGAAGTAAAACTTATGCCTTCTTCTGGGTTATGTGTGGATTGGCAATTCTAATATGAGTAACAACAATTAATCTAAAATATCCAACATAGCAAGCTCTTGGATTTAAGAGACAAGACAAACCATTGATCATCCATATTCAATTTAATGAATTTTAACGAGGGGGAATGATAAAATAAATAATTTATGAAGACATTCTAGTAGACTTGAGTTACATGGGTAGAAACTCACCATTGAGAATAGGTTTTGTACCCAGCCTTCTTCCATGTTTATTTCTTTCAACATTTTCACTACATCGTCCATGTTCACATGAAATTTCTAAGATAAATATCAAAATGCTATTAATTTCCTCACAACTTTATTCTACTTCATGGAGAATCCTTGAAATGGACTACAATAATCCAACCCATTCACAATAGTTTGTCTTCCTCTTCTCATGCTACTTGTGGATACCAAGCATCAATCATTGCACTATCACATGCCCAAAAGTTTTACATTCTCTAATACCACATGAAGGGAGAAAACTTGATATGTTAACTAATGAACACAGACAATAATTATACATGAGAAAATAGTTCAATAAAATTGGAAGCATAGCCACATAGCTAGTGGTAGTTTAAATAATGTAATATAATAGCTAACTACATCAAGAAGTGTTAATAATATATGTTTAAGAATTTATAATTTAATTATTTTTGTGAAAAATATATATGATCACTTTTTAAAAATATTCTTAACTATAAAATAAGTTATTAAATTTTCTATTAAAAAATTATAAATCATTTTTAAAATTTATATATGTAATTAGAATCTACACAAAAAAGTTGAAAAACCAACTAATTCACATCATCTTCAAATTCTTAATGGTTTCATTTCTATAGGCAATAAATATTAAAAGATTATTAGAAATACCAATTTCAATGTCCCACTCTCACCAAAAAGTGGTACACACTATTATGGGATCACCCCTATGTAAATTTTGTACTCGCTACTCTAAACAAGGGTGGAAAATAGTACATTTAATAGATGAGTAGCTTTAAATCTTGGGATGTATGGAAGTGGGGTATGCTAGGATAAGGTAATTTTCTATGTTTCATGCAAAAATATGTCATCTTGCATAATATTCAATATATAACTTGGATGGCCTAGTCCCCATACGAAAACAATTTAAACAGAAAGGGAACACATATGCTATTTTTTCCTTTATATTTTTTCCATACTATTCCTTACATACAAATTGTATCACAAGGATGCATGTAAAATTAAAACCAAGAAGTTTAACTTAGAAATTAAATATTTCAAACACTCAAAAGATACAAATATAAATGACAATCATGTGTACTCTATTTCCCATTAGGAACCCATCTTAAAAATTTGCAAAAACATAATTAAAAAATTAATGGTTAGCATTTGCTAAGAATGAAAAATCAATATAATCACAATTACTTATTTTTTCTAAAAAAATTAAAAAACGAGAAAGATAATATGACTAAGTAGAAATAACCATCATTTTGACTTGTTGGATATGAAAATGGCATAGTCAAAATTGACTCACTTAGACCTCTTTCTAGAGCCAATTTTGGGACATCAAGAGCTTTTAGTCTAATTAATCCATTTGACCAACTAATATATTTATTTTAAGAAATCTAGTCTAACTATCTTGATTTCTTAGCCAATATGACCATGTAAAAATGACTCAAACCCAAAAGAAATATTTAAAATGGATCTAACTAAGTTAAAAATGTGAAATGAATCTAACTAGGTAGATAACATATCAATTATATCTTTGAACATGAAGAAAAAGAATCTCATACTTTAGATAACATGATAAGAGATTAACAATGAAAATTATAATTAATGTAAAAATAATGATGAATCTTTCTTTGGTACTAGAAAATTATTATAAATTTTAAAAGTGTTAAAGTGATAATATATACCCTTCTAATTGGTTGAATGTAAATAATACAATGAATTAGAGTTTTTTGAAAAACTAATATCATGTAAAGTACACCACATATAATAGATACTAATGATAACATTGTGTGATATTCAAATAAGAGGCATCAATTGATAATAATGTAGGCACAAAAAATAGGGTTATGTAGTGTAGGAAAAATTATTCATTTTTCACACTTAATTTGGGAATGGATAATAAATAAATAAATGAGCTTAATGATGCCTTAATTTAGTGTTGTAATATGTATTTTATATATTGGGTATGATGACTTTTTTTCTACCAAAAATTGATGAAACGAAAAGGGTTTTTAGAGGAGATTCTCATATTTCCACCAATATAAATTATTCTTTACTTTGAATTTAATAAATAATTATTATTCATTTTCTATTAGAATTACGAATAAAATCTTGATTGATAGGTTGATTGAAAAAAATCTATAACTTTCAAATAGTATCACATTTTTTGAATCTAAAACATGTGTCACATTCTATGCTTTGCATACTATAGGATTAAAAAATAAAAAATAAAAATTCATGAATTTTTGACCAAGTTAAGGCGGTAAGACAAACAAACTTTTATATATTCTAAAATTTGTAATTAAAAAATCATAATTAATTATTTACTTGGAAAAATATTATAAAAAAATATGCATCACATCGAGACATGAGTCCTCTAGTTATATCTAAAATATTATAAAAAAATATTATCAGTTTATTGTGGTTAGGGTGGTCAAACAGACACCTACTTCTTATTTTTACCCTGAAATTTCAAATTTTCACCAAATAGATTTTTCTTTTTTAAATAAAGCTCTAGTAGTTTAGAAACTAAATTAAATTTGCTACAGATTCTATTTTAACATTTTTTTGAAATAATATAGATAAATTATTCAAATTTTTACATCAAGTTGTCTAACTCTGATTTTTTGTCTTTTTATTGCCACTTAAGGGCTTGTTTTTTCCATGATGATCCCACACATACCCTATTCACACTATGTTTAGGACCCTTATAATTAAAATGGACTTAATTGTGCCTTATTTTTTGTGTTGTAAGATGTACCTTTACACTTTCAAACTAATATTGGGCTCCATTAATTTATTGGGGTTGAAACGATTAAAAATAGGGTGGAGAGTTAGAGATGGGATGTATGTGCTCCACCTATTTCATTCAAGTTTCATTCAAGGAAACCTTAGAGATCTCAATCTAGGGATGAAATTAGGGAAATATATCTGCAATAAGGTGTCCTATGGTGTGATTAAAGACAATAATGGGGTTCACCACTAAGAAAAGGCTTGGAAAGACAAGTAACATGCAAAACCTAATGTTATGATCTAGGAAATGAACACAAATAAAAATAACAAACTAGAGATAAACAGAGGTGCACCTAGAAAGATAAATAGACTTGAAAAAAGATCTACAATCTTAAAATTATGACTTTTGAAGCACACCGGGACTTATACACTTGTAGGGGAGATTTAGTCCTACTTTAGGTTTTTAGGCTAAAACTAGAATCTAGAACTGCTAAACTAGGATCTATAGAAAATGCTTGAAATCTAGTATATTGGGACTCATATGCCACATGTAATGCCCCACCATGCAACCCTAGAGGAAGTTGCAAACAACTACTTAAAAAGGCTATTTTTTTTCTTGTTTAAGTACAATTAATAAGCAAGATCACTAACTAATGCCATCAACCTCTAAGGTTACGAGACAAAGGTTATATAGAACCTCAACAAAAAAAACATGAATTAAACCATGTCATTTAATTACAAAATAATTTAAGCACATACGAGTATGTGCAAGATCATGATGGGCCAAAAAGTGGTGATATGTAAGCCATATGATGACCCATCTGGCTGATGACATTTTTTTTACCCAAAATTGATGAAACAAAAGGGTTTTTAGAGGAGATTCTCAGCTTAGCACCAATATAAATTATGCTTTACTTTGAATTTAATAAATTATTATTATTCATTTTCTATTAGAATTACGAATAAAGTCCTGATTGATAGGTTGATTGAAAAACATGTATAAATTTCAAATGGTATCACAGTTTTTGAATCTAAAACATGTGTCACATTCTATGCTTCACATACTATAGGATTAAAAAGAAAAAAATTGAATTTCATGAATTTTTGACCAAGTTAAGGTGGTTAGACGGACGAGCTTTTATATTTTTTAAAATTTGTAATACAAAACACAATAATTAATTATTTACTTGGAAAAAGATTATAAAAAAATATGCATCACATTGGGATGTGATTCCTCTACTTATATCTAAAATCTTATAAAAAATTATTATCATTTTATTGTGGTTAGGGTAGTCAGACAAACACCTACTTCTTATTTTTACCCTGAAATTTAAATACTATTGCATTGAAATTTCAAATTTTCACCAAATAGATTTTTTTTTTTAAAATAAAGGGCTAGTATTTTAGAAACTACATTCAATTTTCTACAGATTCTACTTTTACATTTTTTTGAAATAATATAGATAACTTATTCAAATTTTTACATCAAGTTGTCTAACTCTAATTTTTTGTCTTTTTATTGCCACTTAAGGGCCTGTTTTTTTCATGATGATCCTACACATACCCATACATTCCAATAAGATGATAAATTTCAATTAAATTTATCCATATTAAATAATAAATTACAACTCTCATTCCCCAAATGAGGTAAGTTCAATAACCATAATTACAATTACATTTTCCACCTCGATAACAACTGAGGGGTAAAATAATACAAGAACAACTGAAATGAAATAAAGCAAGAACTGGTACTGAAACCCACGAGCTCTCCAATTGGAAGTCTTGTCCACACGAACATGAAGATAGCCCAACAGATTTAGGTACACGCTGCCCAACCAAGTGGAACCCAAAGGCCCACCCCTTGTGCTAGGAGATAGTAACCATGAATCCTAGCCAAGACCATCTACCACTAGACACACACTAACACAAACTAAACCAAACTAGAACCACCAATCGTATGTACAATACAAGTACAACTCATATACCACATAAGTACAACACAAGTACAACTCTACATGGTCACATTGCTTTTAGAAATAAAGCAGAACAAGTATGTTACGAGAACCATACACACAAAATTGAATACCAACTATGGTCACATCAGGTATGCTATGAAAACCATACCCGCAATAAACAAGTACCAACTACCATCCTAGACAGAGTGTCATCACACAACTCATCATGGGTTTACCTCTGGGAATCTTCATAGGCCCCGGCCCCCACTAAGGGTTATCTTGGTGACCTCAACCGAATCTCGGCCCCCATACTCACTCATGCAGAATCAAATACCTTTCGTACAGACAAGATAGATGACCTTGCCATTCTAGGCCTTCCCACTCATCCCAAGTCTAAATGAGCCCTTGTGTCTATGAGTGAGGCTTAATTATCTTGATTAGTGTGAAGTACAACCTAATCTTCTAAGTTTTGTTTTAGTTATCATTTGTTTAAACCACCCCCGAAGGTTTCCCAGTTTACCTCTTTGGGCTCTGGCTCCTACAAAAGCCACTCTTCTACTTGACAACATACATACCATCCAAAATCCAAGGGTAACAAAGTGCAAACAACAAGATACCATGACCACTCCTTTCTCAAGATGCAACCTAAGTTCAAACCCTCTCCAAAAACTAGAGGTAACAAGGTAACAAAGTCACTCCTGACAAGGAGGCACTAACCACATAATCCACTCCTTAACCAAGGAGGTACTACACATCCCCTTCATGAAAACTGGATACTAACATAGACATAACCTCATGCACTACCCAAGAGAATTCACAACATATTGACATCTCAAACGACAACCCCCAACCTCCACGGTCCTCTGGAAGACTTACAATAAAAAGGTACTTAACCCATTTCCCAAGACATGAACACAAAATACATATTCATTGAAGGCAACAGACAAGAACTACCTTTGGATATTCTAAATCCATTTTCTCTTCAGAATTGATTTCACAATAAGGATAATATTTGCCTTAACAAAATAATTTGTTTAATATCATTAATTACCTCGTCAATTGCAAAGAAGGGAACATACTAACTTTAACAATTAGATCAATTCCTTTGATTATTTACAATGTCCACAAAATACATGCAAGTAAATCCCTTCAATTTCCCATATAATTTCTTCAATCATGCCATTGTGAAATATATAAAATTATAAAAGAAATCCATTTACCCAATAAACCTTTCATATATGTGTATATCAAAATACACATATTTAATTATATAATCATTGATACAAGAATATTATAAAATATAATATTAAATACTAATAATCATATTAATATTTTAATATTATATAATATAATAATTCTTATTAATATATTTATATTATGCTAGTATTATAATATTATATATTATAATAATAAATATTAATATTTAATATCATAAATATATAATATTAAAATATTAAATAATATAAAACATATATATATATATATATATATTTAAAAATAAAAAAAAACCTAAGTTCCTCGGTCCGCATGTGCCCTAATCTCTATGGGCGGCTGGCCTTTTCCCTAGCTGTGGATTCCTTACCAGTGGCAGCGGATGGAGAGGGCGGCAGTGGCGGGGTTTTTTTTTTCCACAGTGAGCGGCCACAGGAGGCGGCACCACCAGGGTTCGGAGGACGCGGCAGAGGTGGCCAGTGCATAGGCTGCGGGCAGTGCAGATGGATGGCGCGGCTAGAGGACGATGGGCAGAGGTAGGCGCAAGGAGTGCGGGGCTGGCAGCATCGGCCACCACTGTGTGGCGTGGGCTGCAGAGTCCGTGGGAGCCACGAACGGGGGAGGCCACTGGGCATGCTCCCCCACCCCGCTTCCCAAGGGAGTGGCGGTGAGGTGAGCTCCAGCCCCCCAAACTTTAAATTTATTTATTTATTTATTTTTTAAAACACCAAGGCCTGTGGATTTTTTTTTAATTTGATTTATTTTTTTTTATTTTTATTTTTTTAAAAACTAGGTTTAAAATTTTGCAAAACCAATTTGATAGCAACCCCAATAAAATAGACCAAAAAATATATATATATATACATAAATATGCATATTTACATATGTATATATATTATATATTCTAAAAGGGGATTTTCAGAACAGATTGGAAAAAAACCTAACATCAAAATAACCATCTTCATTCAAGAACATCTTTTTTTTTTTTGAAAGATCAATTATAAACAAAGGATTTCAATTTGAAGCAAGTTTTAACATGATTATATCTTGCAACCACAAATAGAATACAAACATTTCCAAATAGAAAAACATATATAAATATAAATTTCAAAATAATTAAAAACCAAAGACATGAACTTGATAATCCAAGAACTTGAGAAGATCCAGATGATGCTCAGCTCCTTCCTTTGATTCCCTCTTCAGATCAGTAAATTTCACAACGTCAATCCAAAACCCACAAAATGCAAAATTCTTCCTCTTTCTTTTTATTTTCTTAAACACTCCCCTCTTTAAGATTTGTGAAGAAATTCAAAGATAATGCTAATTTCCCCCAAAAATCCTACAACCACCCTCATAAATTTCTAAAAACAAAATAGCAAAAGTCTTTCTTTTCAATTTTTTTTGAATTTTTGATTTTCTAAATTGATTTTTAATTCATTTTTCTCAAATTTCAATTCCAACTCAAATATGCATTCAATTCCAAAATAGATAATGTAAATCATTTCAACATAAATAACTTAATCCATTAATAAAATAAATCTACTACAAGATTAAAATATATTAATTAAATTAAATTACTCACTAATTTAAATCACATTTCCAACATCATTCTAACTTCCAAAATAAATTGAAACAAGGAAAACTGAACAAAATATAATAACTAGACCACACTATGACCGATGACATGCTATGACTAGGGTGACGACTCGGCTTGGAAAACCTAACTACTATCTCCCAATCGAATACCATTGGGCATTGGACATGCTCAAACCTGTGAAACTAGGTGGAGTCGATGTCCTATCATGCAGCCAAAGAGTACATCCACATGCATATATATGTCATAATCAAAACACTCCGTGAAGAGGGAATCATAGAATTGTAGGGCACTCGCAAGTGAGTGATATGATACCATCCCCTTCACCAATTAAGTAGTACTAACTGAAAAATCTAACATATTAATATAATCCAAAGCATAAAAAATCATTAATTCAACATCCATAATGCTAATCTCAAAGCATGCCAAAATGATAACATCATATTAAAATAACATCACATCAAAAGATAACATTAACATCGCTTACAAATAGCGATCAAATAGTAGTTGGGTACCATATTCAAGGTACTAACAAAAAGTACAATATAATAAGGTATCTAAATATCCAGAACACATCAAAGTAACATAACAACATAAGGACACACTATCCAACTAGAAGGCAAAACGGAGGGGTATTACACCATAAGTGGAAAATTAGTCCTAGTATCAAGGTTGATCTGAAACTATGATATCCTTTAGCATTCCCTTATAACTTCTATCCTATCAAATCTATGATTTTGAAAGACTAAATTGTAAACTGTAGGTGTCTTTTTATGATCTTGTAATGTAGATGACAACTTTGACAACTTCACAATTTTCTCCAAACTTTCTTTTTAATGGATACTCAACCTAAATCTTCAGATCACACATCAAAGAGAGGGGACTTTTTTTTCTAGTGGATATGGGTTTTCCTTGGTCAAACCCCATTTTGGTAATATAGCCTTAAAATGAAATCAAATAAAGAGGAGGAATGATGAATGAACAAATATGCTATTTTGTGAATCACCAAACCCTTGAACAAAAGACTGCAATCTTGTATGTAATGGCTAGCATGAATTTAGATCTTAACTCTCGATTTTATGTTGTAGATCTTGACTTGAATGCTTGCTTGAATCATAAGAAGCTACACCACAAATGTTAGCTCAAAAACAAACATGATGCATGATAACTTTGACATGATGTTTGAATCCTGAATGTAGTTCCAAAACACTTGATAATCAACTCTTGAATACTATTGAATATGTGAACCCCAATCCTATACCTGCACAAACATGAGAAACAAACACACAATTAGGTTCATATGCAAGTAAGAATAAGGATTCACCATGAAATCCATCTACAATTCTCAATAATAAAAATTAAATGAAGAACAATACAAGAAACTAAATCAAATCTATTTAAGCAATAAACACACTTAATCCCATGGGGGAATTGGTGCCAATTATGTGTAGAAATTGGCCCTTTCCCAACTCCTTTGTAAGTTTGATGATTTGATGGAGATTGACCCACTTTGGTTGAATTCATGCATAACCTAGCTAAGAACTTGATAAAAAATGGATATGCTTGAGGATGAAATTGAGTATAATAAGTTTACTGAAATTATGGATAATATTGTAATAGAGGAGGCATCTATTTATAGATTTGAAGAATGAAAGATTGAAGGATTTGGGTGAATTTGGAACAAAAGACCAACCAATGAGAGAAGGCCACTTGTCCACATGTGATTGGAGGAGGAATGAGCACATTTTGCTCAATGTGCATGATAAATGCTATTGGATTCAAATGTGAAATTTGAATGTGACATGATAAATGATAAGTTGCAAGATCTAGAGGATTGGAGTGATTAGGATTAGTATTAATTAGGATTTGATTAATTAAGAGGGGGATTAGCTAATTTGACCTCGATTTGAGGATTTAAATAAATCAAAATGAGAGGAAAAATGATTTTTGGATTTAATTAAATAAAGATTGATTTATTTAATTAAAGGGGGTGATGTTAGATTAAATAAAGATTTATTTAATTTTAGGAGATGACTTTAGGGATTAATTAAATAAAATAATTTATTTAATTAAAAGGGGGATTATATAATTAATTAAATAAAAATGATTTATTTAATTAACAGGAGATGATGACTTAATTAGATAAAGTTGATTTATTTAATTAAGAGATGAAGAGTGATGAATTTAATAAAATATAGATTATTCGATTAAATGACTAGCAAAGGATATGATTCCGAATGAAATGGTGTTAGTAAGATCAAGATTAGGTGAATGTATATTTTATGTGTCTACATTTTGCCCCTCTTTGAAGAAATGCACTTGTTGCGTTGGTTCAAAGAATAAAATGTTTTTGATCAAAATTTAAAACTTTTTTTTTTTTTTTTTAGATGCCTCATTGTTGCCCCAGTGAGAAGGATTACACTGATATACTGCCCCCTCGAGGGATTGAGTGGAAAATTTCAATTTTCTGATCGAGATCACGATAAAATGTGAGAGGAGTGGTTTTATTGATGAGAGGATGAAATATAATTCTTTGATGTACACAATTCTAATGATGTATAGAAATTCATCGGCCATGAGTAACCTCATGTATATTTTGAGATCTCACACCTACTTTAGATAGAAATGTTAGTAAAGATGGAAGAATAAGAAGAATAAGATGATGAAAGGAGGATCCAAAATCCTATAGTATGATGATGATGATGATTTTCTTACCAAAAGTTGGGACTTTCAAAGGGCCAATTACTTTATGTTTGATAACACACGTAGGTACAATGCATCAAGGTATAAAGAACTAGGATGACATTGTGCCTAGTGTGATGAAATTTGATTCAACGATCAGATAGGAGTATTCTTGTTCACACTTGACATAAAATTTTTTTGCTAGGATGCACCTAACAAAGTAAGTATTCACCAAGTTAGTTTACAAGAACATCCAACAAGCACAATAGATAAAAAGGATAATGATCATTGCCCCATTCCTTTCTCTCTAAACTTTTTTTGATTAAGAATCATCGTGAGGTCCTTGGAATGAGTTCAAAATAAGATAAGTCAAAAAGATCAACATAAAGTAAACAAACAAGCTAATATTCTTCATACTGCTAGCCAAGGCTAAACTAAGGTGATACCTAATGTTGATGTCCAGTGTAGGAAGGATGCATCCTAGGGCATGTTGTGATCTACGTTTCGATGAGACTAATTGGATGATAAGCTATTGATACTCTGAGTTGATCAACTTGCTTATTTACTGACCTAGACTTGAGACTTCTGATGATTAGGGTGTTCACTTTTGAACCTACTAAACTTGCTTGCAATTGACTCACCAAAGGGTGAAGGCAACGATTGATTTATTATGAATGATGATTATTACGGGTGAAAGCGAGATGAGATGGGTGCACCCTTTTGGATTTTTTGGATGTTTTGGATGTTTTTGAAATGTTTTGAGGTTGTTTTGATTTTAGGATTTTTCAATATTTTGGATTTTTGAGATTTAGACCAAGAGACTAGCTTAAAGACCTATCCTAGGGGTCTCAAGAGCTGATCCATAGATTAGCCTTGCCTACGTTATATACGCAGAGACCACATAGTTTGACTGATGAGAGACTCAATTGATGAAAATATAGATGGAAAAATGGATTGCTAGATTATGACAAATGCCTAACCTAAAATGTCTCGGGGGATGATCAAAGATCAACCTTGCCTACGTTGAAGCTCAGAGATGACGTAGTTCAACAGGATGACCTTATTTTTGAGCTTTCAGATTTTGACATGTTTTGAATTTTGAATGATTTGGATGATTTTTGGATTTTTGATGTGTGATGATATCAGTGCTCTTTTTGAGATTTTGTTGAAAACCAAGCTAGGATTGATTGATCAGATTGATGGATTGATGATGATAACATTGTTGAGGATACACAAAAATGCAAGGATAGTGTTAAGAAACATGAGGATGATGATGAATTCATGATGATAACATTGTTGAGGATACATAACAATGCAAGGATAGTGCTAAGAAACACAATGGATTGGGATGGATATCCAGAGATGATGATGAATTGGTTGGATTTGATTGATAAGGATTTTGTAGCTTGGTTTGGAACAAAATTGTTTTGATGAATTGATGTGACATTGATGCACAAGTTAGATGCGACTGATATTGAATGTTTGGATTGATGTTTGATGAAATATAAAGCTTGATAACGAATATATTCTCATCAAATAGTGCCATGGGCTAGTGATTTAGATTCATGCTCACAAATTCGTTGACCAATTTGATTTCTCATTTTCCAATGTTCTAATCACCACATAATTTAGAGGATATAGATCAGGATTTATTCCCGAAGGAGGATGTAAATATTTTCCCCCAATGTCTAGCAATGTATGGAATGCCATGGGTGGATTTTTAGATAGATTTATGAATGAATAGATGTAATAAGCATGCAAAGGATGCCAAAGATTATCTTGCAATAAGATAAGGTGTTCGCACAAAGGATTCTCATTTGGATAGTGATTCTTGTCTTCGATAACATTGGGTAGGATAGGATCAATGAAAATGACCTATGTCAAGATGTTTACCATGAGCAAGTGTAAAGTGTGTACCAAACCTTGTCAAGATCAAGATAATGTGGAAGATGGATGTCGATAGATGAAGATGGATTAGATAAATGGTTCATGGATAAATGGATTTATTACATGGATAAGATGCAGGGAATGCTGGCTTTATTATGGATGTGATAAGATGCTTTTGTAAACCTGTAAACCTGTAAATGCACAAGAACAACAAAACAAATTAGTTGTTAGATCATATGCATGCAAACAAGTGTGAGAGATTCCCCATAAAATCCATCTATTCAAACTAAACTAGGAAATGAAGAACATATTAAAATTAAAGTAAAAGAGATTCAATCCTAATTAAGCTAATAGCATGATGATCTTATGGGAGAATTGGTTCCAATGAAGTTTTGCAATTGGCCATTTCCCAATTCCTAAGTTACAATGGTATGTGATGGAGAAATGGTAAAATCTCCAAAGAGATTTGAGCATAGCCTTGTTACAAATCTTGAAAGATGATCAATGGTTGCTTGAAATGGGAAAAATTAGCTCTCAATGTGAAGAGAGTAACTTTGCAGATGATTGTAGATGATGGTGGATTTGAGTATAGTAAGTTTACTCAAGTTGTGGATGGTTGAGTGAGAGGAAGAATCTCTCATTTATAGATTCCAATCTTGGAAGAATGAGTGAAAATAAGCAATGTGGGATAAAAGATAATCCAATGGCATTGTGCCACATGTCCACGTGTGATTGGATGAGGAATGAGCACATTTTGGCCAATGTGCATGATAAATGCATAAATTTGAATTTTGAAATATTGAAATGACAAGGTGGATGAGAAGTCAAATGGAGTTATGACCACTTGGCTCAATGCAAAGGACATGTAAGAGGTATTAAATGCCTTGTTGGAAGGACCAAGTCCACTTGGCCTTTTTGAATTCAAATGAGGGAATATTCCCTTTTGATGCTTTGTGAGGGAAAACAGATGAATTAATAAATCAAAGTATTTGATTTATTGTGCAAGTTGCATTTTCTAGAGAATTTTAATGAAAGGGATTAACTTAATCATGGTTTTGATTAAATTAATGAAGAATTAGGTGATGTGACAATCTAGACTTAGATTTATGAATTGATTTAAGTCAAGAATTGAGAGGAAATGATTTATTAAATAAATAATTTGATTTAATTAACTAAGGAGGGAAATATTAGATTAAATAAAATAAGGTTTCATTTATTTAATTTAATAAAAGGACTTTAGATAATTTAATCAAATAAAATGATTTATTTAATTAAACACATATGTAAGGTTAATTAAATTAAATTGATTAATTTAATCAGAGGAGGTGATAGACTTAATCAGATAAATAATGATTCATTAGATTAAGGGATAGAATTATGATGAAATCTTGAGAGTGTGCTTCTGGAGGAAATGATGTTAGTGATCAAGATCAAGCGTGTCGAAATGAAATTGTACATTTTCCATGTCTACAGCTTTCACCCAAAGTGGCACACATAGATGCTCGATTCTACACATGACACCTGTTTGCCAGGTTTTCATCATGGTACTTTCCCAAAGTGCCACCGTAGTGGTTTTCACTGGAGGATTATTTTTTATCTTTACTGTTTTCAACCCTTTTTATGATTTTTGGGAGTTTTTAATATTTTTAATATTTTATATTTTTTATATTTTTGATTTTTTTTTTTGTATTTTTGATTTTTTTGTATTTTTCGCTGAAAGATTCTAAGCTCATTTTGAATTACCTGATGCTTCTGACATTGATTTTTTTGTCATAATGTGCCACTGATATCCTTCTTGAAGAAGTTGGTTTGCCAAGATATAGGCACTTGAAAGAAAATTTTGAGATTTATGATCTGATTTGTTGATACTAGAGTTCACTTTGTCTTTGTGCACACATCATGATAGAGTGCCTTCTAAATCCTTATGATGAAGGTTCATTGACAACACATGGTCAATGTAAGAATTGGGTATCATGTGTGGAGGCATGGATGGTGGATTGTTTTTAGGAATAAGAGATGGATTGGTTGAGAGTTTGGAACCTTTGACTCTCCAAACTTGGGAAGATGAGCAATGATGGGTGGATACAAAAATGTGCATGGAATCAAGACCAAAAATTTGATATGCTTTGTACGTCACTTGAGAAGCCTGGTTTTTCCTTTGTGGACATCTTTCATCGATACTTTTCCCTTGTTTATTTTGCCCCATAGTTTCTTTGACTAATTCAGTTTGATAGGGATAATATTTCTTTGTAAATTTTGGTATCAATATGTATTTTATTTTTCTGATATGCTTCTTAGCTTCTTTCACATAGATAATTTTCTTTTTGCTTTGATTCAAATATCTCTTTTGATGTTGGTCTAGTTGTGCATGTTTTGCACACATGCCCCATTCAAAATGGGGACCATCTCTTTTGTTTTGCCTTTTCGGGTCATTTTGTTGTTGCCTCATTTTGTGTGCCCCTCGTTTTGCATGCCCCTCATTTTGGTGTCCTAGTTGGTTGATGTCCCCTTCAAAGTCTTATTTTTGGCTGACCATATTTTGCTCCTAAAATAAAAAAATTGCTGAGTCTTGGGTTTTTTGGGCTTCACCTCCCTGCTCAGTTGATTCGCTTTTTCCATCATTTTTGACTTTGGGGACATGTTTCCCATGGATTTGGGATGTTTTTGTGGTCCCTAAGTGAATTGCCAAAGTTTCATTAATTTTTGGGAACTTGCAAAATTTTCATTCTAGAACTTCGTCCCTCCGCCGCCATCTGGGAACTTCATTCATCCCTAGCCATTCCAGAACCCGGTGCCTCTATGGCCGTTTTTTAGGATTTTGTCTCCCTTTTCCCATTTCTTCCATACATCCACCTCTGACATTCCGACTTTCGGAGCCCAACCCCTCCATGGCCATTTCTGGAACTCCGTCCCTTCGCCATCATCTGGGAAGTTCGTCCATCCCTGGCCATTCCGGAACTTGACCCCTCTGTGGTCGTTTGTAGAATGTCGTCTCCCTTTTTCCATTATGGAAATCCATCTGCCTCTAGCATTCTGGCTTTATGGAGCCTAGCCCCTCCATGGCAATTTCCAGAACTCTGTCCCTCCACTGCCATCCAAGAACTTCATTTGTCCCTGGTTGTTTCAGAACCCAGCGCCTCTGTGGCCATTTTTAGGATTTCATCTCCCTTTTTTTGTTTCTTCCATCCGTCCACCTTTGGAATTTTGGCTTCATGAGCCCGGCCCCTTCGTGTCCATTTCTGGAACTCCGTCCCTCCACCGCCATCTGGGAACTTCGTCTGTCCCTAGCGATTCTGAAACTTGGCCTCTCCGTGACCGTTTCTAGAATGTCATCTCCCTTTTTCCATTTTGGACATTCGTTCGCCTTTGGCATTCCGGCTTCCAAGGCCTAGCCCCTTCGTGGTTGTTTCTAAAATTTCATCTCCCTTTTTCCATTTTGGACATGCATCCGCCTCCAACATTCCGGCTTCGAGAGCCCGACCCCTCCGTGGCCGTTTCTAAAAGTTCGTCCCTTCGCTGTCGTTTGGGAACTTCATCTGCCCCTGGCTGTTCCAAAACCCGGCACCTCCGTGGCCTCCTAATCCAAAATAGACTTTGACCCACATTCTCAAATTGGATGCTCTTCCCCATGGACCTTTCAAATTCCAAATTTGAAGTTGGGAGAAACCCTTTGGGGCCAAGACTGCCCATCGCCCTTTCAAAACGATATTTCAGCCTCTTAGGCCTAGACCATCTAAACTCCCTCCAGTAAACCTTTAATGGAAATCCACACTAAATATTATGATCTTTTGATGATGCATGAGTGGATATAACAAAGATTTTGTAAGATTTGATTAAAATTTTCCTTGATTTGTGTATGAAATCACTTACGACACTTCATGCATGCAAGTTTCAAGAAGCCTATTATGGGTCTATTGGGAGACCCATTGAGAAAGTTGAACAAGGAAAAGCATGTGGCTCCTATCACCATTCATTTTATGCCCACCTCTCCTCATGGTGCCCATCAATAGAGATGGCATCAAAGGAAGGCCTGTGCCAAGGAAGTCAATGACAAAATGCAAGGGGAATTGTCCTACCTTTTCACCAGATGATGATGATCTTTAAAGGATTGTCCGTGCAAATCAGGGGCAACCAATCCATTGATGCCAGTTATCGACATACCCATTTGATCCAATGAAGAATGTTGCAAGTCCATTCGGAAAAAGGCAGCTCTCTGACAGTTTCAGCTACAGTAAAAGGGAAATCAACTAGAAGACAAAACTGCTATAGTGACTGGCCACTACAAGACAAAATAGGAAAAAGACAAAGATGTATTTTAAATTGCTGAATATTATGGGGTAGGTGAAGCCCTAATGTAATTGAACTTGAGCCATATAATGTAACTCAATCATAGCCATTCATTTGGGCTTTGGAAAACTATAAATAGGGGACTCCCCCTCATTTGTAAGGGGTTGGAGAGCTGGTGTAAAGACATCCTACAACAATAGAAAGCAACATTGCATGATCTATGGGTGTTACTTTTGAGTTTTCTCATTATCTGTGGATGGTTCTACCCTCCAAATTAGTTTTAGTTGTTAGTTTCTTGAATGGAAGTGATGATGGTGTTTGTTGTTACAGTATTTGATGAGCTTCCAGCTCATATTTTTGGCACTTGTTGATGACAAGCTACTGTGAAAACTTAGTCTGGGCTTCTTTATTTGATTGTTGCAGCTTAGTTCACTTGCATGTTAATGATGTGTGTATGCAAACTGAAAATCTCTAGTCCTTAGAAGATTGCACTAGTTTTGTGTAAATGTAGGATCCTCTTGGCCAAGCAAAACTCAGTTTAGGGAGTTTTTCTACTGTAGTAGCCTCCATGATCACTATTCATTTATAGTTTTAGATCCAAGAACCTTATCTCTTCCTTTTTTTTAATATAAGTAAACTTAGGCAAGGTTCATTTCACATTATAAAGCTAAATCTGATGTTGAAATGGAGTTCTAGACTATTTTTTAAACCTGCAACAAATGCTCAACAACTCTCCCATCTTAAGAACCCCATTTTCAGATCCAACTTCCCCACTTTGTAATTCATCCGTAAGATTGCCCTGTGATTCCAAATAATCACATAAATCCACTGAGATATTCCAAGCACTATCAATACCTATCATCCGAGAGACCTTGGAATAGTATTCTGCAATATGATTGTGGAAGATTGTATTTCAAGAGAGGTGATGCACCTACGCATTACCTATGTTGAGAAGTGCATAAAAAACATATCAACAAAACTGGTGCTAGAAGGAGGGCATGACATGTTCAAACTACAAAGATGAAAGTTTGAAATCGATAAGAGCACTTTCAAAGAAGAAATCTAAGATAGAGAGATCTCTTTTAATGCTGAAGCTTAAAGTCAAAAATAATTGAAGGCAAACAAAAGTTGAGTTGAAATGGAGCACCATGTGCAAATCAACATCGTTTAACTACATGCAGATTTAAATAAGAGGTCAAGGAAACCGTTGCAAAAATTTTTATTGGTAGATAAGTGTAGGATCCATTGCACTTGCAGGCACAATGAGTTGGAGTCTCTAACCTTACTAAGCAGAATTGAAAGAGTTTGCAAGGAGATATTCCCTTTTGGGAAATATATGAACCTTTAGCCCTTGCAGACCCAAAGGAAGAATTGACTACCATGGAAGCCAAGGCATTTGAAGAGCTGATCCAAGAATTTTTGAAAAGAAAAGATGGGCCAAGATTGGAGGAAGTACTAATGTCAAGTTGGTGCAGATTTCACAATGCACCACATTCAGAATTTACTTGTCCTTTGTGTGCAAGAATCATCACCCAAGTCAAAGGAAATTTGAACAAGTTGGAACAACCAACTTTTGATAAGGATGAGTCATTCCATGAGGAAAAGGAGCCATCAACATTTGGAGGACAGTGAAGTAAAGATGAACCAAGGAATGCCACACAAGCTAATGTTGGGACAATAGACATAGAAGATGAAAACCCAGAAGAAGGAGAAGAGCTCCTTGCGGCAATAGGCGGTCTCAATAAAAATTCAACTGGAAGGGAGTTATAAATCCTTTCCTCTATCAGCAAAGAGAATTCCTCCACTCTAGAAGAGGAATGATTGACAGTTGAAGATGAATTAACAAAGTTTGCAGCAATGCATGCTAGAGTAGCCAATGAGGATGCTGTAAATCAACAAGAGGAAGAGGTTGACAACCTTGGGGCAACAAAAAATGATGATGAAGGCATTAATGAAATATGACTGGAAGAATTATCCTTCATCAATGATTGTGACCAAGCATATAAAAATGCAGATTTGGAGGAGTGGGAAGAATTATAGATCGTGACTGTTCATTACTAGATTTTCATTCCAAGTGATGATGAGGACCTAGTAGCAGAAAGATATGACCAACTCATCTCCAGATTAGCAAAGGATTAGTGAGAACTAAAATACCAAGTGGATTTGGAGTTATTTATGCTACCAAATTGGTGTAGGCTCCATGATTCATCCCATTCGGAGTTCACATGCAGATTGTGCCAAGAAGCCATGAAGCAAGTTAAAGAACAATCGAGACAATCGAGTGCACCACTTCCTACAGTTGCTTCAAGGATGGAATGTGAGGACCAAGAGCCCGAGCCAAGTTACAACTTAGCTGAAGGAAGTCCTCAAGAGGATGTCGAGACAACAATAGAGGGAGGACAACAATACAATCTCGATATTTCGAGTGATGAAGTAGATCAAATTGGAATGTTGTCCATGAGTCATCAAGAATTTATCCCTCTTCAAGAGCATTTGTGCACCATGGATGATGGGCTTCATGGTGATTCCTTGGAGGGAGATTGCATGGTGGATTTTGGTCCCCTTGATGAGGTGCCATAAATTGATGACTTCTTTCCATTGGGTTGTACTACAGAGGTATGCTCATGCCGAACAAGAGCACATCCCAGATGATGGTAGCAATGAAGACATACTCCTTGAACCTCCAAATGGTGATGCACTAGAGTTTCTAGATTGGGAGAGGGGTTCCTTCTTTGTCTATTGTGATAGTGAACAAGGGGAAATGAGTGAACCTAATGATGAGATGCAGAAACAACAAAGAGAAGAAGATAAAGGTGGGGGTGCTAAGATAGCTGCCAATATTGATGAAGCACCCGATCAACTACGAGATGCAGCTTGGAGTCCTTCTGCCATGATCGTTGCTGATCCTCCTTCATATTTAGATGGCTGCAATATGATAGATTCGTACATGTCATCATCGCATGACACTAAGCATCATGAAGATAAGTTAGACGCTTGGGAGATGAGATGGGACAGTGTGTTGCCTTTTCGAGACAACAATCAAGTGGATCCCAAGTTTGTGGATGATCAATTTGGGGAAGTACTTTTTGAATAATTTTCAGTGGAGGTTGTAGATCCCACATGTAGATCAGAAGAGGTGTTTGCTGCCCCGTTCTCCCAGCCTTATGCAAGCTTAATGTCTGAAGTGTTGCACCCTCCACCGCACTCACCCGAGGCTTCCAGTGCCCATCGACGATGTAGTACTAGCTCTTGATTTCCAAATGTTTCCACCTCCATGTGACCAAATCCAGGTTCTATCCTTCCTTTCTCTTGTTAATTTTCATAGCTACACTTATCATTTTGATTATGGGAATGAGGAAAAAAAAATGTGTTTATGGATTAACCATGGGTTTGGTGAGCCTCCTCAATTGCTAATTCTTCATGATGTTGGCATAGAATTTGAATGCTGCAATATTGATTTTTTTTTTTTGAATATAAGGATAAATCTGTATGGTTGAGAACTATAACGATTGCCCATTTTCTTCTGCACGCAGTGCAAAATCCAATGGGCATGAGTGTTAGATGGCCTTGCCTGAACGTAGTTCTTTATAAATATCTTTGTACATAGCTCATTTTGAGTAGTGTAGGTTTCCTGTAAATACTCTGATTTCTTGCCTTCCTTAAGTTAGTTAGTTTGTTGTTGGTTGCTTTGTTTCGAGTTGTTTCTTTACTATTTTCTTTCACTATCCCGCTTTGGTTTTGGTGCTTTCTTTTTTTTGCTCCTTTGCTTGGGGTCCCTCTACTTTTGGCTAGGCACATCTATGCACACAATAGCCATTCTTATCTCCTAGGGTTGTTATATGTATTTCTTTGTCAAACTCCAATCAATTTTTCAGAGTGGATGGTGAGGATCTTCTATTAGTATCAAGTGATTTGGATGTTTGATTCAAAGTGGATAAGTCATTGGTTGGTTTGATTCTGAAGTATACTAGAATCTTATATCTCTCACATATTTTAAGGATTTGATGGTCATTGTAGGTCCTTTGTGAATTCTAGTTAAGTGAAAAATCTAAAATTCTACTCCAATGCCACTATGATTCTCATCCCTAAGCGTGAGCTTCATTGCTTGTGGGTTGAGATAAATAACTGAAAAGAGAAAAGAAAAAAGAGAAGGAAAGTAAAATATTGAAAAACAAAGGAAAACATATTCATCTTTTCACGGGTATACGAATAACTCTATCGAGGCTATGGATGCCCGGTCGGCAGTAGAGCAATGCTCAGGAAAATCACAATGACAAGCTCATCGAGGCTATGGACGCTTGATTGGAAGCGAGGCAATGTCCTAGATTCTTTTGGAGTTATAATAAACAATGTAGCTTAACTTGATGGAGTTTAGGTTCTTGTAGCAACTGAAGGATGGGAATTAACGCAATTACACAGACTTGGATTTTTAGCATACTGAAGGTTGGATTAAATAGTGGTTTTGATCCTTTTTTTACCCTAGCATGAAAGTCGGAACTAGAGATTTTGGGTTTGTGATTCCAGTTTTTCATCAAAATGCTCTAGAGAATTTTCCCATGAGTCACCATTTTTTGTGCATGTTTTACACACATGCCCCATTTGAAATGGGGACCCTCTCTTTCATTTTTCCTTGTTGGGTAGTTTTTTTGTTGCCTCATTTTGCGTGCCCCTCATTTTGGTGTCCTAGTTGGTCAACGTCCCCTTAAAAGTCTCATTTTTGGCAGACCATATTTTGCCCCTAAAATAAAAAATTTGCTAAGCCTTGGGTTTTTCGAGCTTCACCTCCCCACTCACTCGATTAGCTTTTTCCTTCTTTTTTGACTTTGGGGACAAGTTTCCCATGGATTTGGGATGTTTTTTTGGTGCCTAAGTGAACTGCCAAAGTTTCCTTAAGTTTCAGGAAGTTACAAAATTTTCACTCTAGAACTCCATCCCTCTACCACCATCGGAGAACTTCGTCCATCCCTGGCCGTTCCAGAACCCGATGCCTCTTTGGCCGTTTCCAGGATTTCATCTCCCTTTTTTCATTTCTTCCATCTGTCTGCCTCTAGCATTCTAGTTTTTGGAGCCTGGCCCCACCATGGATGTTTCCAGAACTCCGTCCCTCCATCGCCATCTGGGAACTTCGTCCATCCCTAGCTACTCCAGAACCCGGCTCCTCCATGGTCATTTTTGCAATGTCATCTCCCTTTTTTATGTTTTGGACATCTGTCTGCCTCTGTCATTCTGGCTTCCGGAGCTCGGCCCCTCTATAGCCATTTCCGTAACTCCATCCCTCTGTCGTCGTCCGAGAACTTTGTCCATCCCCAGCTGTTCTGGAACCCGATGCCTCCATGGTTGTTTCCAGGATTTCGTCTGTCTTTCTCTCTTTCTTCCATCCGTCTGCCTTTGGAATTCCAGCCTCTCGGGCCTAGACTATCCAAACTCCCTCGAGTAGACTATTAATGAAAATACACACTAAATATTATGATCTTTTGATGATGCATGAGTGGATATAACAAGGATTTCACATGATTTGATTAACATTAGCCTTGATTTGTGTACGGAATCACTTACGACACTTCATGCATGCAGGTTTCAAGAAGCCTACCACGGGTCCATCGGGAGACCCATTGAGAAAGTTGAACAAGGAAAAACACATGGCTCCTATCACCATTCATTTTATGCCCACCTCTCCTTGTGGTGCCCATCAATAGAGCTGACATCAGAAGAAGGTCTATACCAAGGAATTCAATGACAAAATGCAAGGGGAGTTGTCCTACCTTTTCACCAAATGATGATGGTGTTTAAGGGGTTGTCCACCCAAATCAGGGGCAACCAATCCATTGATACCGGTTGTCGAAAAACCCATTTGATCCAATGAATAATTTTGCAATTTCATTGGGAAGAAGACAACTCTCAGGTAGTTTCAGCTACAGTAAAAGGGAAATCAACTAGAAGAGAAAACTACTACAGTGACTGGCCACTACAAGACAAAATAGGATAAAGACAAAGATGTATTTTAAATTTCTAAATATTGTGGGGTAGGTGAAGCCCTAATGTAATTGAATCTGAGCCATACAATGTAACTCAATCATAGCAATTCATTTGGGCTTTGAAAAACTATAAATAAGGGACTCCCCCTCATTTGTAAGGGGTTAGAGAGTTGGTGTAAAGACATCATGCAACAATAGAAAGCAACATTGCATGATCTATGGGTGTTACTTTTGAGTTTTCTCATTATATATGCATGGTTCTACCTTCCCAGTTAGTTTCAATTGTTATTTTATTGAATGGAAGTTATGATGGTATTTGTCGTTATAGTATTTGATGAGCTTCCAACCTATACTTTTTGCACTTGTTGATGACAAGTTGCTGTGAAAAGTTAGCCTAGGATTCTTTATTTGATTGTTGCAACTTAGTTCACTTGCATGTTCATGATGTGTGTATGCAAACTAAAAATCTCCAGTCCTTAGAATATTGCACTGGTTTTGTGTAACTGTAGGATCCTCTTGTTCAAGCAAAACTCAGTTTAGGGAGTTTGTCTACTGTAGCAGCCTCCATGATCATTGTTCATTCATAGTTTTAGATTCAGGAACCTTCTCTCTGCCCTTCCCTTTTTCCTTTTTTTTAATATAAGTAAACTTAGGAAAGGTTCATTGCACATTATAAAGATTAATCTAATGTTGAAATGGAGTTGTAGACTGCTGTTTGAACCTGCGGCAAATGCTCACTAACTCTCCCATCTTAAAAACCCCATTTGCATATCCAACTTCCCCATTTTGTAACTCATCCATAAGTCTACCTTGTGATTGGAGCAAATCACATAAATCCATTGAGATATTCCAAACACTATCAAGACCTGACATTTGAGAGACCTTGGGATAGTGTTTTTCAATCTGATTGTGGAATATTTTCTTTCAAGAGAAGTGATTCACCTATGCATTACCTATGTTGAGAAGTGCATAAAAAACACATCAAGAGGTCCCAATTCATGGATGGGGTGATGGGTGGATGCAGATTTGTGACGTGGTTGGCTATAGTATTGGCATTGGGTTCATCATAAAGATTTTTCATGCTGCCATGTTGAAATTTTATTGAGACGGATTTGCCCCTAGTATGGTGGTAGTATCATCTTTGTTCTTTAATTCTCCCTATTTTGAGATGTCTTATTCAGGATGCATTCTCTGATAAATGACCGTTATAGATGACGTCATTTCAATTTCCTACTCCATTGACTCTGGAATATCCTGTTTTGTCTGACATGCTACCTTGAGTGGATAATACTGGATATCTTCATACATGATGTCCTCAGTCTGAATTTGGGATATATTTGATCCTGATGTTGACAACTGAGTTTGATTGTAGGAATCAATAACCTGCCCTTTTGTGTAATAATGCCAAGAGTAAGGGAATCTTATTCTGAATGAAGATCATCTACATGTCCATCCACGGGAAGCATCTCAAGATTAGATGGAGGATTATGTTCTATGTGGATGTGATCATCTCATATAGATAGGAGAGTTTCCATTATATCATTGTAGTAGCTTGGAGATACAAATTCTTGATCTTGAATGATTTTAAAATTGTTTTTGACATGCTTTGGATCAAGTTCTTGACATGGGTCAATTTCAAAGAATGGATTGTTTATAAATGGTTCTTGGATATCTTCATTAGGCATAGGAAGTTTCTAAAATTTCATGAGGTCAAAGGATATCCATATGTTTTGGAAAGGATCATTGCTAGACCTTGGTGAAAGATGTTGATCATGTTTTGGAATAAATTCTTGAGATATTTCCTCTAACTTATTAGGTGATGTACAGACATTTTCAACATGATCATTGGTCAAAAGATCTTGATCATCATTTTCAACAATTGTGGTGGGAATCTATTGCAATATTTTCTGAGGGAGTAATGCATGTATTTTATGTTGAGCCAACAACACTTGTTATTGGTCATTTTGTTGTTGTGCCAACAATGCTTTTTGTTGGGCTTGTTGTGCCTAAAATTCTTGCAGGGTTTGTTGATACACTTGTTGATGGATTGCTTGCAATTGTGCTCAGTATTTTTCTTGCACCTACTGAGCCTAGTGTTGGGGTTGAGCTCGAGCTTGTGATTTTTGGGCTGCTTGTGCCGCTTGCACAGCTTGTGCAACTTTTTGGGCGGCTAATTGCACTTGTGCTTGCTGAGCAGCTAGCTATGCAACTTTTTTTTTTTGGAACACCTTTTGGTGGGAAACTTTTTGAGTGGCTTGCAACATGATGGAGAATGAATTTTCCATGTGTTTTGGTGGTGGTGGTGGTGGTGTATTGGGAATGGTGTTGACCATTTTGATGAGAGAAATAGTTGCATTGATTGCCAGGGTTTGAGTGGTGAATGGTGTGATTGATATGATTGGACCTTGAGACACTTGAGGGACAGTGGTTGCATTGACCATTGAGGTTGCTTGGATGGCTTCCATCTATTGTTGCGATATCGATGGCAAGATGAGAGAATTGGTATGATGTTTTCATTTATGATTGGGTTGTTGCTTAGATTGAGCTGATTGATGGTTGGTAAAGTGGGGAGGCTCATGACTTGATTGTTTGGTTGATAGATTTATAATTTTTGACTTTGATTTAAATATACCAAAGGGAAAGGTGTTCCAAAATTTAGATTGGGCATGCTCACTTTTATTGTGCCATTGAGGTTTGGAGGAGATAATGATCCCATGTATGGTTTGCACAAATGCAAGTTTTACAAATCAATCGGCATCGTAAGGCTTGGATAGTTTGGTTGAATTGGATTACTCATGATGGATGAATCAAGTTTATATTCCATGTTCCTCTTGCATTTTGACCTTGTTGACCTCTGAAGGTTTTAGGACCAGTGATGAGATGAAGGATAAAAGGGGTGAATGATATGGGTGTTTAAAATTTTAGGAATTTTGGATCAATAGTAGAATTTAAGACTTGTTTTGATTTGATTTTGATGATAGTTTGACTAAGTGTGTTAAGCCAAACAAAGTGATAATGAACTTGCAAACCCTAGGAATTTGTGTTATCCTAGAGTAAACTCATACACAAGAGGATAATTTGGCTAGGTGTTTTAAGCCAAACAAGGTGATTCTAAACTTGTAAACCCTAGGAAGTTGTGTTATCCTAGAGGTAAATTCGTTCAAGAGGATTGATAATTTTACTAAATGTTTTATGTCAAACAAGGTGATGTTGATTTTTAATAAAAGTCTAGCATAAGTGATGTTTTTCAAGGTTCCAAAAGTTGTTGGTGATATGGGATTTTGATTGATGTTTGGATGGATGAAGTGTTTGATTTTTTATCCTAAATGACCCTATGAGGACCTACTTACAAGACCAAGATAATGAAGAACATGCTTTTCCCTAAAAGTGGTTCAAACCAAAAGACCAATGTTTGCATGTAAAACAAAATGACTCAAAAGGGACCAGGAACATGTTTAGTTCAATTGTTTGTTATCCTGCTTAGGTTCGGTTCTTTTTACCACAAAGACTTTTTTGAATATGCTCTTCAAACTGAATGTCTATGTCTCAATTCCTTTTCATTCCACAATGTCCATTATGTGAAAATCAAGGTTTCAAGAGCATAGTTTCCTAGGTTGACTTTAGTATGAGAAAATTATGATGTAAATCTAAATTTTTAGAGACCTCTAAGGATAAAATCCTTAGGGAAAGCAAAAACACTTGGATTTGGTCAAAGGTATTTTCCCCTCCTAAAGGGTTTGAAATTTGAAGATTTTTTGGATGTTTGTTTTTGAATGTTTCCGATCAAAGCAATGTGTTTTCAATTCCAAGAACATGTACAATCCTAGGATAAAGAGACAATATTTGTTTGGATCCCACTTGGATAAATCTAGTTGTGCATATTCAGTGTGGATGATTAGATGCTTGACCACACAGGCTCCCCCTTATAGTGCACTCGCTTCTCAGGTTAGCTAAGCATCAATACCCATGAATCTCCCATGGCATAATTTTCATCTCTACAAAAAAATTGCATGTATATGTGGGGTGGCTTCAAAAGACATGACCTTTTGCACCAACAAATAGTTTAGGATTTTGGCCTTTGCTAAATAAGGGTTTTAATGCAGGAATTCCATTCATGGGGGAGCATCCATGCAACAAGATACCATTGCTGCCCTTATCATCAGAACAAACCTCATGATTCTCAAAATTTCCTCAAGATTCCACACTTATATACCAGTTGGAAGTCGCTTGGCTTTAGCGTGTTCCTAGTAGGGTCGTTCCCTAGGGTGATTATTTTTCCCCACCAGGTAGGTCCTCTAAGATAAAAAAAAGCAAGCAAGCATATCCCCTAGTTCGATCGACCTTCATTGAAAAATAAAGGGAGAACTCTCGCAATATGCCATGCTCACACTCACAAGATTGGTTCAATTGTTAGGTACCCAAATTGAAATATGGAGGCAATATTTTATGCAACTTAATGTCACCAAAAAAATATTTTATTCTCAAGATCACCGTGAATCATGAGATAAGTGCATATGCCTTTTTAAATGAAATTACTTTGCAAAAGATATTACAAGACACAAAAGCACATGTTCATTTTAAATCCCTCAAAGCAATAATGAATTATTTTTAAGCACCAAAGGAAGTGTCAGATTTTCCTTGTTCAATTGTTAATCCTTAAACCAAATCTAGTGAGTTTCTCCTAAAGTCCATTTTAACCCTTTGTTTGCAAAAAAATTGAAGGTTTGTAATGTTCTATTTAGGACCCAAATGAAATTTAGTGTTTCCTAAGAGCATGAAGGTAAATAGTTTCTTTTTAAGAGAGATTATGATCTCCCTAAAAGTGTTGAATAAACACTAAAGTGTTGAAAAACACTTGATACATTATGATGATGATGCCATAATGCCACTTTCAATCTTGTTTCCTCCTTCACCTTGATTAAACCAACTTGCAAAAACTGATTAGAACTATAAAACAAAGGTTAGAAAAACCAGTTAGCAACCTAAAGCAATTAGAATAAATTTAATCTAATGTTTTGTCACAAAAAGTAAAGATATATCTGAAAATTCCTATCACAAGTGTGTCAAGAACATAGGCTCCTTCCACCTGTTTGTTAGGAACAGATAGATATATTTTGAATTTCCTGTCGGAAGTGTGTCAGGAACATAGACTCCTTCTACCTGTTTGTCAGGAACAAATAGATATTTTGAGTTTCTTGTCACAAGTGCATCAAGAACATAGGTTCCTTCCACCTGTTGTAAAAAATAAAGGCACAAAAAATAGTAGAAAGATAATTTAATCTAATGTTCTATCACAAAATAGATAAACATATTTTGAACTTTTTGTTGCAAGTGTGTTAGGAACATAGGCTCATTCCACCTATTTGACAAGAATAGAATGATATATTTCAACTTTCCTATTGTAAGTTTGTCAGATACATACATTCCTTCTGTGTGTTTGATAGAACAAACAAATATATTTTGAATTTCCTGTCGCAAGTGTGTCAAGAACATAAGCTCCTTCCGCCTGTTTGACAAGAATAGAAAAATATATTTTGAATTTCCTATCACAAGTGTGTCAGGAACATAAGGTCCTTCCGCCTATTTAACAAGAATAGACAAATATATTTCAAATTTCCTATTGCAAGTGCGTTAGGAACATAAGCTCCTTCTGCTTGTTTGATAGGAACAAACTGATATATTTCGAATTTCCTGTTGCAAGTGTGTCAAGAACATAGGCTCCTTCCACCTTTTTGATAGGAACATACAATGCCCTCCTTCTAGTGCCAAAATGTGAACCCCAATCCTATACCTACAAAAACATGAGAAACAAACACATAATTAGGTTCATATGCAAGTAAGAACCAGGATTCCCCATGAAATCCATCTATAATGCTCAATAATGAAAATGAAATGAAGAACAATACAAGAAACTAAATCAAATCTATTTAAGCAATGCAAACACTTAATCCCATGGGTGAATTGGTGCCAATAATGTGTAGAAATTGGCCCTTTCCCAACTCAATTGTAAGCTTGATGATTTGATGGAGATTGATCCACTTTGGTTGAATTCATGCATAACCTAGTTAAGAACTTGATAAAAAATGGATATGCTTGAGGATGAAATTGAGTATAATAAGTTTACTCAAATTGTGGATGATATTGCAATAGAGGAGATCTCTATTTATAGATTTGAAGAATGGAATATTGAAGGATTTAGGTGAATGTGGGACAAAATACCAACCAATGAGAGAAGGCCACTTGTCCACATGTGATTGTAGGAGGAATGAGCACATTTTGGTCAATGTGCATGATAAATGCTATTGGATTCAAATTTGAGTGTCACATGTTTAGAGGGAAGGGAAATGGAGTTAATTCCACTTGGCTCAAGGCTAAGGACATGTAAGAGGCATTAAACGCCTTGTTCGAAGTACCCATCCTTTTTGGAAGGAATTTTGAATTGGAAAAATATTCCACAAAAGATGCCCTTTTGAATGGAAATTGATGAATTAATAAATCAAATAAATTGATTTATTGTGCAAGTTTCAAGATCTAGAGGATTGGAGTGATTAGGATTAGCATTAATCATGATTTGATTAATTAAGAGGGGAATTAGCTGATTTGACCATTTTGACTTGGATTTTAGAATTTAAATAAATCAAAATGAGAGGAAAAATGATTTTTGGATTTAATTAAATAAAGATTGATTTATTTAATTAAAGGGGGTGATGTTAGATTAAATAAAGATTTATATAATTTAAGGAGATGACTTTAGGGATTAATTAAATAAAATTGATTTATTTAATTAACAAGAGATGATGACTTAATTATCTAGATAAAGTTGATTAATTTAATTAAGAGATGAAGAGTGATGGATTTAATCAAATACAAATTATTTGATTAAATGACTAGCAAAGGAGATGATTCAGAATGAAATGGTGTTAGTAAGATCAGGATTAGGTTAATGTATATTTTATGTGTCTACAAAATTCTCTTGAATTTTTAGAATTCTTAAATTCTTATGTCATACTTTCTCATGAAAAATGCTAGGAGGAAATATGTGAAATAACCTTGTATTTATACTGGTTTATGCAAATTACCTAAAATCAAAACACTACAAGCTAACATCATATCTAGGAGAATAAAATCCCACTAAGATTTGAATTCAAAATAGGTCCAAGCTAAGTGGGACGGATATGCCAGTTGATACGTATGAGTCCTAGTAGGCTAAGCTCGGGACACAAATTTCAAGAAATATTTAGTTCTATGCTAAATTTAGATCTAGGCCCTGAAACTTAGGTGGGACTAAGACCCATATATCCAAGGTGGTGTATGAGTCCTAAATCATTAAATATGGGCCATACAATCCAAAATCATTAAAATATGATTGGTTATTTTATGTGTGTCGGGATTATCCTCAGAAAGATGCATTAACTAAGGCTTGTGGATGTAAAATAAGACCAAATAAGGCATAAAGAAGCCTAATATTAGTAGGGAGGGCCAAAAAAATTCTGAAAATGTAAAGGGATACATTTTCCTACACTTTATTTATCCTTCAATTTAGTGAGAGGAGGAACTTGCTTCAAACTCACACTAATGTAGACAAAATTGCATCAAGAGGGATCTAGGTGTACCAATGCTAGTGAAATAGGATCACAAAGATCAAGAGAGATGATCAAGCTCCTAGGATCAAGATCCTATTGCAAATAGCATAGGTACACAAGAACACACATGCAAATAATATAAGGAACAACAACTATGATCGTAGATAAAATGAATTTTGCACAAAAAGATGGTTAAATCTAATCTAACATGTATAAATCTAAATCAAACAAAAAAGAATCTGATAAAATGAACTAAACAGTACATAAAGAAATAACATGAAACAAACTCATTGAATATCAATCCATTTCCTCGAATTATCTTGATTTTCCTTCTCCATTTTTCATATTGATATTCTTGCCCTCAAATTTTTTGTATGTATGCAAGCATAGCCTTGATGTATGTCTAAGAAAAATATTGAAGATTAAGTTCTTCCAAAAAGTGTACAGATTTCAGGAGCATGAATAATGCCAAAGATCAACCAATTTATAGAAAGTTGGTTTTCGAACGATCGACTCAGATTTGAAAGAGAGATCAATGATCGAGATTGATGAATGCCACTCAAGGGGAATTATGTGTCAGTTAGAACATGAGTTGTGAAATTCTACAAGACAAAGATTAAATTAGAATAATAATTTAATCTAGTGTTAAGACTATTCGAAAATAGAATGAATAAGAGTTCAATATTAAATAAATGATTTAATCGTTAGTTGAAAGTCTTCAAAAATAGAAGAATTAGACTTTGGATGAAAAGGATAAAGTTAGAACTTGGAGAATGATCTATTCAAATGTACACATGAATTAATAATTTAAATAAATATATTTAATTAATAAATATGCTCGTACATATGAGTTAGAACTAGTTAATTAATTGGTTGTGATAGAGTGCCATTTTCGCAGAGACAATTAGATATCGAATCTAGAGATAACTGGTGGATTTAAATAGATGTCAAATCAGATGGTGAGTGAATAATTACTTAACTGGGCGACATAAGAATGTGATAGAAACAATTAATTATGAATTAAATGTTAATTTAATTCAACGTTTAAAAATTGAAATGATTTAATTAAATAAATAATTTAATTGACTACTGAAAAGATTAATTGAATAATTAAATAATTCGAAAAGAATATTTAATTATAGTCAAAATATGATAAAGCGGTAAATTAAATTATAAATTATTTAATTCAGAAAGAGAATTAATTAATTAGCGATGTAATTAAATAAATATGATTTATTTAATTAATGAGAGTTGAATAAAGGTCGTATTGAATTAATTAATTAATTAAAAAGCTATTTAATTAATAGAAGAAAGATGTGTTTAGAAAAAAATCAAATAATTAACATTATTTAATCATGACCATGGACATTAAAAAATTATGTCGAAAGTGGTACTCGTAGGCCTAAAACAATTTTTAGTGTCTTCAGTTTGCCCCTCTTTGATACAATATTGTTTTTTACATTGTGTTCAAGAAATTGAAAAAAAGATATGCCCCAATGAAAGGGAGAATGACTATGCCCCAGTGAAAGGGAGAATGATGAGAAGGTAGTGGTATGCCTCCTCGAGAGGACAGGTAGGTTCAAACAACACAAGTGTGCTCTCGAAATGGATGAGAAAACTAGAATATGAAGGACAAAAAAATAGGAGAAAATAGATAAGGATGATGAAGATGCAGACTAGAAGAACTGTTAGCATAGATAATTCAAAAAGCTAGTATTAAAACAAGAATGGTTGTTTGAAGCATGTATAATATTTGATATTTTGCCACATATATACTAAGTTTTTCATTTTAGCATCTTTGGGTGGGACTGACACAAATGGATTGTATACACCATGATATGAAATAGACCATAGTGTACAAAGTCATCCATCTGTGAAAAAAAGACAGTCGCAGACATGGAGTGTCATTGTGTTGTTAGAATAAGTGGATTAATTAGGGAGTAAACTAACACACCAATGAAACATTAGATTGAAAAAAACTAATTTAGAAAAGACAAAAGAAAACTCGAAAATGACAATAGCTTCTTCAAATTCATCCCATTTTCCTCTATCTCCAAAGATTTTATTAAAGTTACTAGCTCTCAGTTGTGTAAGCAATAACTTGTTGAAATGACAAATTAGGAGAATGAGATTGATTGAAAATGCATGTCCATTGCTAATGATTTAAGTTATGAAATTGAAATTGAAATGCTAAAATGCTATGATATTGCTAAAATGTTGATATGCTGGCTCGACTGCAACTATAGTAACTACATATGAAATCTACTTATGAGAAGGTTGTATTTATAGATTTTTTGAAGGCAAGAATCTAGTTGGAAAATATCAACGATTGAAATTCAAACCAATTAAGATGAACGGTGAGAGATTAAGAAGTTGAGAGAAACGTGGAAGGTTGAGAGGAAAGTGGAAGAATTTTTTCAACCCACAAAACCATCCTCATTCAAAAATGAAAATAAATTGCCATTTGTCACCTCATTTATGAAAACTGGTTGAAAGTTGAGGATAATTGCTAATTAGATAAATAAATTTGTTTAATTTCTTATGACAATGAATTTAGAAGCTTCCACAATTAAATAGTTACTATTTAATTATGTGTGAGAAGTGAAAAGATGAGTAATTAAATATTTTACAATATTTAATTAAGTGATATGAAAAAGATTTAAATATTAAATATTTAATTTAAATGTGAAGTGAAGAATGAATATTCCATTGTTTGAATTTAAATGTTCAAACTTAGAAATAGAATGATAATTAAATAAATAAATTATGAAATTTATTTAATTAATTAAGAGAAAAATAGTAATAATTAAATAAACTTATTGATTTAATTAAACTAGAAGAATTGGAAAAATGAACAATATGAATAAATAATTAAATTTATTTATATGTAGACAACTTTAGAATATTAATTAAATATTTCATATTTAATTAATTAATAGGTTTGATTGACCGTGACCATTTTTAGATGTGTACATTTCTCCCCTCTTTGAAGTGATGTGTTTAACACATTACTTTAAAGAATTTTTCCCTAGAATTTGGAAATTACCGATGCTATATGCCCCCTCGAGAGATAAATTGTGTGATGATGAAGATGATTTGAAAGAATTTAATTGATTTTTTGGAGCGAAAATGGAGATTTAATTCTTGAAATAGCGCTCTATATAGTAAAAGTAAAAATAATTTCCCATTTTTACCCCCTTAAAAGATGGAAAAGGTGAAAACTCATTGTCATTTGAACAGTAACTTGTTGTAATTTTCAGAGCTTTGAGAGATCAAAATGAGATGCCGATCTATTATGAGCACCACAGATTTGAGCAAGCCCACCAGTATCAGAGACCAGCTGCATATGGACCTCCGATAAGTTGACTTGATCCTCCTTGCAAAATATTTTTGATTGATTTTTATGAATTTTTCAATTTTTTTAAATTTTTAACATTCTGCTTTAGCACATGCAAGCCATAGTTTGATGCATACATGAGATAGAGACGTGCATACAAAGTTGTGAATTGATGTAGGAAAATAACACATAGATGAAATTGTGCATAGGATACCTCAAGTAGCGCATCCAAGAAAGTTGTCCCCATAGGATACTAGATTAGCACAAAGGCTAGTTTAATGCATTTATTAGATAATGTAGTGCATCTGCATGATAAAATCGCACATAGGTGCTTTAGCACATTTGAAGTTTTTTTAAGTGCATAGATTGGATAGAATCATGAATTGATGAAGTGACGCATTGCACGGTTGTTTTAGCGCATCCATGGATTAAAGTTTTTTTACATAATTTAGCGCATTGACTATCTGTTTTAGCACATCCATGGGATTTTTCTAAATTTGAATTTTGATGTGAAATTTGATATGTGCTTGATGGTTGTTGCTAGGTTAGACAACTAATTATATGTTATTGAATAACATCAAGATAGATTAGCCTGATTTGATAAATTTGTCTTCATGCTTTGAAGAACAAATAGTAATAATTCTAATAAATTTACTTTCTCGATTGAAAGACAAATAGTGAAGATGTTGATAAATTTTCTTTCCCGATTGAAAGACAAATAGTAATGATTGATGTTGAGTCGATTGATTGTTAAATTTGTTTCCATGCGATATGAAAAACAAATAGTAGAAATGATTGATTTTCTTTCATGATTGAAAAACAAACAGATTAGGATTTATTTTCCTTCCTTCTTGAAGAACAAATAAGATTTTGAGCTGATTGCTGATGCTGATATGATCGATTGATGTATTTGCTTTCATGAACGCTAAAAAGATAAATGGATTGATAAATTTTTGATTGATGTACCAATTTGATTTAAAATATTTCTTGCTAATTGATTTTGCATGATTGCTTTTAATGTTATGAAGGAGGAATTTAACCTCCTCTAGATCAAAGTTATATTTTCTCACATGTGGGATTTGATTCCTCGACTATTCCAGACTAATCTAGAGGTGATATACCAATGTGGGTTGAGTCCACTATTGAGGATCCCACAATATAGGATCAATAGGGCATTGTTGATTGCACTAGCTGAGAGGTGGCATAGTGAGCATAACACCTTTCATCTACCCATAGGAGAGACTACTATGACACCTGAGGATGTATACAGGATTTTGGGTATTCCTATAGTTGGTGAGCTTGTGATCTATGATCACAAGGATATTGGAGGGACTGATGCACCAAGATGAGTCTTTCAGGATCCTCATGGCGGAGGGTATGAAATTGCCTGGAAGGATATGGTGGAGAAATATTCCCCACTACCTTCAATGTTAGAAGGATTTATCAATGGCTTCCTTTGTCCTAATTGCAAGTCAAAGGGACTATCAGTTGGTTGGGGTAGGATTCTAGAGGATATGCTTCTCCATCGGACTAGATATGCATGGGGTTCATTCATGCTTGCCCATCTGTATCATGATCTTCATTAGGTTGTGTAATTAGATGGGAAGAGTCTCTCCTATGGAGTTACTCTATTACAAATATTTGCATGGGAGCATTTTTCCATTACTCACCCTATTGTTTAGAGAGATCGCCCACTTGGTTTTCCATATGTTTACTCCTACACAGGTCCCCTTGTCTAGCCGATGTTAGGAAAGTTAGAGTACTGGCGACACATTTTAGATGGCATGGATATAGTCATCTGGAGACCATATCTGGATTGTGATCCATGGGAGGTTGATGATCTAGAGCTTCCCTTTTGCATGAGATCGATGTATTTGATTGGGCGAAATCCATTTATTATTGAGCGGTTCCTGGTTATGAGGGTCCTGAGATAGTTTGGGTTAGTACAGATGATTCCACAAGGTGTGGCACACTATTCTAGGTGCTGGGAGGATGTGCTAGAGTGGAGTCCATTTGTGATGATAGAGGCTGTCAAGGCAAAGTATCTAGATCTATAGCTAGATCATTGGGCGATACATCCAGAGGTTACAGATGCAGGGATGAGAGATGAGTACGCAACATACTTTTACACACATCCCTTTCCAATATTTACTAACCCAGAGAATTCTGCCCCATTATTGGGAGGACAAGTGATACAAAAGACATGATGGAAGCCATAGGCACAGGCAGCAATAGGATGGCCACATGAGTAGGCACAGGCAAGGGCACAGGCAGGGTAGGTCGAGGATATAGGTGGGGTAGCTATGGATGTTGATGGGGAGGATGAAGAGATGGAGGAGGAGGATTCAGAAAGTTCAAAGGATAGTGGTGATGATGAAGATGATAGAGGTGGTGGGAGTGGAGGACAAAGGTTCTTCTTTGATGTACAATTCAGTACGAGGCCTCAAACATTGAGAGTGGTGGATCAGCTGAGTACTTCAGCTCCACAGATCACTATCAGGGCTCCTACATAGGGACATATGGATACTTTACAGGTAGAGGTTCAGAATCTTCAGAGTCAGTTAGCATAGGCCCAAGTTACTATTACCCAATTACAGGTACAGGTTGCATAGTCATCACCTCCTGACCCAAAGCTATCTCAACTTACAGTAGAGTGAGATAGCTTTAGAGAGTGATGTATACAGCCCGAGGGGGTAGCTGAGAGACTCCTGAGATCAGTCGAGAGAACCTCTATTGGAGAGGTTGTAGCAGAGGGATTGGAGACTGCTCGGGAGGCCTAGTATTATAGGATGAGATATTTTAAGGCAGTGCCATCTGAGAGGAGGATTGCCTTCACACAATCAGGTACTCAGTCTTAGACCTATTCACGCAACCATACTAGGAGTCCCACTAGGATTGTGGATCAGCCAATTAGACGAGAGATTAGAGCTTCAAGGAGGAGAGATCCAACGAGACCTACCACCTCGAGAGATAGTAGTAGCCATGTGCCATGACTGGATGCCCCTCAGTGATGAGTGATTTACACATTTATTCATTACATTTGATATATCTTGTTAAAACATTTGATATCTTTGTACCTCTGGACATTTGTTTTGATGAGATTTATGATATCCAATGGTGATTCGATTATGCATGTGTTATGGATGGTTTATGATGAATGATTATGGATGCATGTTTATTTCTATATGTTATGATGCTTATGATGCAAATGGTAATGCTTTTATTTTATGTATGATGATGCAATGATGATATGATGTAATATGTGTTATGATGAAATGATTTCTAACATGATGATATATGATGCAATCTAAATTATTTTCCTTTATGATGCATGTAAGATGTAATGATAAATGATTTTAATGAGATGATATGTCCTAAAAATGATATGCATATAATGTGAAAATGATATGATGTAAACTAAATGGATAATGATCAATATGAATGAGACCTAATAATGATGAAAATGAAAAGTGATATGCAATGAAATGATAATGATGACCTAAATGAAAAGTTATGATAAAATAATATTGAATGGGATAATGTGATGAGATATAAATGAGATGAATATTTAATGAATGATATGCACAAGATATGAAAATGGGATATATATATGAACTTAGAATGAATAAGGATCATAATGACGATAATAATAATGATATGAATTGGTGAATAATAATGATAATGATAATGAATGAAACAGATGAAATTTTTGTATCAATGTAGATTTATGTAAAATGATGTGCAATGGATGCAAATACAAATGTTATGAAATGATATAATATGAGATGAATGATCAATACATAAAATGATACAATATTTAAAGATGGATAATGATGAAGATAATATTGATAATGATATGATATGATGTGAAAATGGAAAGTAATGCAAATGTAATGATAATGATAACTTAAATGAATAGTCATGATGAAATGATATGTAATAAATGACAATATAATGGGATGCCCCAAATGTCCAAATGTACTCAATTTTTGTTTGAAAAGATATATGAAATTTTTTCCAACCTTCAAAAATCTACTTAAATAGCCTCCAAAATGCAAATCTAAATGAATCATGCAGTCCTAAAATGTAGTAATGAACCATTCTCTTGTTTGTAATTCCATGTTGTGCTTGATTTTCATCATTGAGCCTTTTGATATGTTGAAGGTTAGTACAAAAATCAAAGGGTATGTTAGCACCAATGATGACCTGAGTATTGTTTTCATGATGTTTGATATAGAAAGTTAATACAAGCATCACGGTATAATTGAACCAAGATGACTTGAGTATTATTTGCATAAATAGACAAAAGTTAACCATTTTCCTATGCAAATTCTGAAATTTCATCAATGATACGTTGTAGAGCATGTCCCATGACAAATTTTCATAATACTAATGATTTAGCTTACAGACAACAAGCAAACAAAAATTATACTCCTTCCTTGTGATTCTAGTTCAGTACATCATTGAACCACTCCAAAGATATGATGTCATCAAATGTCAAAACAACAATTCAACTTATGCTTTAAGTTTGTCATTCATTTTATTCAGATTAAGATCATCCAATTTGTTTTAGTTATCTGCCAAATAGTCGTGTAGACTCAGTTTAATTGGACAAGTTTGTTGTTTCTAATATTTTGACTCATGACACATGTTGTTGTTTGTCTACCAAAAATCTCTAAGAAGAAAATTTCCCCCTAATGACCTTGCACTCTAACTTCTTCTAGACACAACTACTACTAAGGATAACCCTAATCATCAAGCCATGATGAAATCCTTGTCATTTTAAAAAAATGTTGTGATGCACGATGCAGATGTGATGGCGAGGGATGTATGTGATTCCAATGAAAGATGGATATGCAGAGTGTATCCCAATAGATGAGAGAGCCAACTAAAATCATAAACAATTCCTGTTTCCCAGGTTTTCACCATTTGTTTTTATTGCACTTTTTCTTGATTTTATGATTTTTTTTGTTGTTACCAAGATGCCTGTTTGCCAGGTTTTCATCAAGGCAACAATTTTTTTCTCCCTTTTTTTGATTTTCTTTTGTATTTTTACTCTTTTATTAATTTTTTCCTCTTTTTTTCTCTTTTATATTATGTTTGATATTTTTGAGGACTTTTTATATTGTTTTTGATATTTTTCAAGCGTAATTATTTTTCAAATGAATGTTGTTGGTCGGATCTTCAAACAAGTCCCCTTCTGATGTTGACAACTGATATGCCCCTGATCCATATGCCTCAATGATAATGAACAGGCCCAACCAATTAAGTTTGAACTTGCCTTTATTTTCTCAGTCTTGCAGATTACGAGGGTTTTCTTTGAGAACCAAGTCATCTACTTGAAAATTTCATGGTTTGACTCTGTGATTATAGCTGCAGGACATAGTTTGTTGATATCCCTTCAAATGATTAACTGTAGTTTGATGTCATTCATCAAGTAGTTCTAGCTCTTGCAATATTGATACTCTGTAGCCTTCATCATTGATTAGCCCCTTTAGTGATACTCGAAGTGAAGGAATCTCAACTTCTAGTGGTATAAAAGATTCTTCTCCATAGACCAAAGCATAAGGAGTAGCACCTGGTGGTCTATGAATACTTGCTTTGTATGCCCACAATGCTAGATTCAATTGGACATGCCAATGATGACCTGCCTCATTCACTATTTTCTTCATAATATTCAGAATCATTTTGTTTGAAGCTTCAGCTTGACCATTCCCTTGTGGATAGTAAGGTGTGGAGAACTTGTGTTGGATGTTAAATCTTTCACATAGTTCATCAACATCCTGATTTTTAAAGGGTCTTCCATTGTCTATGATAATGGAGTTGGGAATACCATATCGACAGATTATATAGTTCAAAATTAATAAAGATATTTATTTCCCAGTAATAGTTGTTAGGGGAACAACCTTAATCCACTTAGTAAAATACTCCATGGATGTGATGATAAATTTGTGTCCATTTGAAGATGACAGGTGTATCTTGCCAACCAGGTCCAATCCCCACTGAGTGAAAGGCCATGTTGTGGTGAAGGGTTATAATTCCTGAGCAGGAGCATGAATGAGATTCCCATGAATCTGAAATTTTGCAGATTTCTTCACAAAGACGAATGATTCCCTCTCCATGGTCGGCCAGTAATAACCCAATCTAACAAGTTTATTTGCTAAGGTTAGTCCACTCGAGTGTGTCCCAAAAATGCCACCATGTACCTCTTGTAAAGCCTTTTATGATTCATCGTGTTCGAGACATCTAAGGAGAGTATCATCCAGACCATGCTAGTATAAGACGTCAGCAATTAAGGTATAATGGGAGGATTGAAAGATGAAATTTCTTTTTTGATTTCTAGACAATTCTATGGGTAAAATAGTATCCGTTAAGGGTAAATTTGGCCATACAAGGGAGAATCAGAACTAGTTAAGTGGAAAATTATTTGAGTTTATGGATTTTCATAAGCGGGAGAAAATAATTGTTTCACCAGGAAATCATGTCATGCTTGATTCTCTGACAACTGGAGTAGAGAAGTGATTGTTGCCATAGCATCCACTGCTTTATTATTAATACGTGGAATTTGTATGAACTTGATATCAACAAATTATTTCTTGAAATCGTCCACCATCATTTTGTAAGGTATCAAGTTGTCATCCTTAGTGTGATATTCATCATTGATTTGATTTATAACAAGTTGTGAATCATCAAAAACTTGAAGTTATGTGATTCTCTAGTCTATTATAATTCTCATGCCAATTAATAGTGCCTCATACTCAGCTATGTTATTTGTGCAAGGGAACATTAGACGATAAGATTTTGGAATTGTATGTCCCTGAGGTGTAATAAAAATAATCCCTGCTCCTGAGCCATGTTGAGTGTAGGAACCATCAAAGTAGAGTGCCTATGGCTACTTGATAACTGTTGTGAATACATCAGCATCAGGAAAATCAATGTGTATTGGGTGTTCTGCTAGAATTGGTTCTTTTGCTAGTTGATCTACAATTACCTGTCCCTTTATAGATTTTTGATCCACATAATGAATGTCAAACTCACTCAGAATCATGACACATTTAGCCAACCTGGCGGTTAAGGTCGCCTTACTTAGAAGATATTTGAGTCGATTGATCTTAGCCACAAGATTTATTGTATGTGATAGCATATAGTGTCGTAACTGTTGAGAAGTGAACACGACTGCTAAGCAAGATTTTTCAATGAAGGTGTAATTTAGCTCATGACTTGTCAAAGTTTGACTAATGTAATAGATCTCTCGCTCCCTTCCTGAGTTATCTTCCTGTGCCAATAATTCTCCTAGGGACACTTCCATGGCAGAAATATACAATATGAGTTGTGCACCTTGCACTAGTGGAATCAACACTGGTGGATTCATTAGGTATTGCTTTATCTGATCAAATGTTGCTTCACATTTTTCTTCCCATTTAAATGAAACATTCTTGTGTAAGAGATGAGTAAATGGTAAAATTTTATCCGCTATTTGAGCAATGAATCTTCAGATGGATTATAATTGTCCCTGCAAAGAGCATAGTTGACTAAGGTTCCTTGGTGGTGGAATATCAAGAATTGCTTGTACCTTAGCTAGATCCACCTCAATTCCCTTTTCTGATACAATATAACCCATCAGCTTTCTAGATTTCACTCCAAAGATACGTTTCTTTGGATTAAGTCTCACTTTGAATTGTTCCATTCTTTTGAAAATTTTAGATAAGATAGCTATGTGTCCTTCCTTGGTGTTAGATTTGGCAAGGAGATCATCAACATAATCCTCCATGAATTTTTGCATCATATCATGAAAAATTGCTGTCATTGCTTCTTGGTATGTAGCTCCTGCATTCTTCAACCCAAATGGCATTTCATTCTAGCAATAGGTACCCCAAGGACATGTGAACGTTGTTTTATCCTAATCCTCTGGTGCAATATTTATCTAGTTGTATCCTAGAAATCCATCCATTAATGAGTACGTCACATGTCCAATAGTCAAATCAATGATCATATCTATGTTTGGTAGTGGGAAATCATCTTTAGGACATGCCTTGTCTAAATCCATGAAATTTGTACAAATTCTGATTCTTCCGTCTGGCTTTGGAATAGGTACAATATTGGAGATCTATTGTACATAGTCGATAGAACAAATGAATCCAACATCTAAGAGATTATATAAATCCTCCTTAACTAATAATGCAACATGTGGATGTATTTTTCAGAGTTTCTGCATCACGGGTTTTCCCCCCGACATGATAGATAGATGATGCATGATGAGATCTGGATCTAATCCATGCATATCTATGTAGGACCATGCAAAATTGATTTGATTGTTCTTGAGAAATTCTATGAATCTTGGTATTTCCTCTTATGTTAGAGATGCAGCAAGGTGCAAGACTTTGGGTTGTTCTGTAGTACCTATATTGAGTGCCTTCGTTGGTTCTATTAGAATAGAAGACCTTTCCTGGTAATGTTGCAGGAGAGTGTCAATTTTCCCATCATCTAGTGCCTTTGAAAGGTTTTCACTATTGGATACGCTTTTTATTTTTCTCTTTTCTTGATCTAATACTGCCTTTGTTAGGTTTTCACCATTAGATATTTCTTTTATGTTATTTATTTCATAGCTGAGAAACTTGACACTTTCTTGTCCAAAAATCTGATCTTGTGATTCCCTAGTGGAACTTGTTTCTGGTTGGGATGAACAAACAAAGTTTATGATAGTTTCATCATTTGGAAAAGTTGGGATATCAATGGATGCAAGTTGTTCCCAATCAATGAGTTTAGGATAAACCAAAGGAAATGGATCATTAGGGTGAGTAAGGTCACTGGCCATTAGGGTCGTGATGCTATTATTAACATAGCTATGGGAGAGGTCTAGGATGATATCCTCCTATGGATGATCTATTTCACTTTGAATCAAATTGGTCTCACTTGAGTCACGATCGCTTTGTAGAACATAATCAAGCAGAGGCCCTGAGCTTTACCCTTGTAAGAATGTAGGTGTGAATTTGTGTATGACATCCACCCTTTTATTTGTCAAGAATGTATCATTAGAGATTTCATCCCATTCATATTCATTGTAGTCAGTTTCAGAATTGTTTGCTTGAATTCTTAGAATTGTTTCAGCTAACTCCTCATTAGAAATTCTTTGTACTACTTCCTTTTGAGATTTCCTAGAAGGATATGGTGGAGAGATATGCCCCACTGCCTTCGATGTTAGTAGGATTTATCAGTGGTTTCCTTTGTCTTGATCGCAGGTCAAAGGGACTATTTGTTGGTTGGGTTAGGATTTTGGAGGACATGCTTCTCCATCAGACTAGATATGCATGGGGTTCATGCATGCTTGCCCATCTATATCATGATCTTCATCAGGTCATGTACTTAGATGGGAAGAGTCTCTCGTGTGGAGTTACTCTATTACAGATACTTGCATGGGAGAATTTTTACATTACTCACCCCATTGTTCGGAGACATCGCCCACTTGGTTTTCCATACATTTACGCCTATACAGGTTCCCTTGTCCAGCCAATGTTGGGCAAGTTAGAGTACTGGAAACATGTTTTAGATGACATGGATACAGTCATCTAGAGACTGTATTTGGATTGTGATCCATGGGAGGTTGATCATATAGAGCTACCTTTTTGCACGAGATTGAGGTATTTGACTAAACTGACTCCATTTATTATTGAGTGGTTCCTAGTTATGAGGGTCCTAAGACAATACAGGTTACTAAAGATGATGCCACAGGGTGTGGCACACTATGATAGGTGTTAGGAAGATGTGCTAGAGTGGGGTCCATTTATGATGATAGAGGCTGCCAAGACAGAGTATCTAGATCTATAGCTAGATCATTGGGCAATACACCCAGAGGTTACAGATGCAGGGATGACAGATAAGTATGCAACATAATTTTACACATCCCTTTTCAAGATTTACTAGCCTAGAGGAGCCTGCCCCATTATTAGGAGGACTAGCGATACAACAACCATGATAGAAGCCATAGGCACAAGTAGCGACAAGAGCAGGCATAGGCAGGAGCAAAGGCAGAGGCACAGGTAGGGTAGGTCGAGGATATAGGTGGGGTAGCTATGGATGTTGATGAGGAGGATGAGGAGATGGAGGAGGAGGATTTAGATGGTTCAGAGGACAGTGGTGATGACAAGGATGATAAAGGTGGTGAGAGTGGAGGGCAGAGGTTATTCTTTGATGTACTTTTTAGTACAAGGCCTCAGACATTGAGAGTGGTGGATCAGTCGAGTACTTCGGCTCTATGGATCACTATCAGGGCTCCTACATAGGGACAAATGGATACCTTATAAGCAGGGTTTCAGAATCTTTAGAGTCATTTAGCATAGGCCTAGGTGACAATCAACCAGTTATAGGTATAGGTTGCACAACCACCACCTCCTAACCCATAGGTAGCTCAACTTACGACAGAGTGAGATAGCTTTTGTGAGCGATGTATACAGGCTGAGGGGGTAGCCGAGAGACTCTTGAGATTAGTCGAGAGCACCTTTATTGGAGAGGTTGTAACAGAGGGATTGGAGACTTCTCAGGAGGTCGAGTATTATAGGATGAGATATTTTGAGGTAGTGCCTCCTGAGAGGAGGATTTCCTTCACACAGTCAGGTATTCAGTCTTAGACCCATTCCCACAGCCATACTAGGAGTGCCACCAGGAGTGTAGTGGTGGGAGTGTCAATATGGTATTTCCACTTATGGTAATCTCTTTTCTTGATCTAATACTACCTTTCTTATGTTTTCACCACTAGATCTTTCTTTTATGTTATTTATTTCATAGCTGAGAAAATTGACACTTTCCTATCGAAAACTTTGATCTTGTGACTCCCTGGTGGAACTTGTTTCCAATTGGGATGAACAAAGAAATTTTATGATAGTTTCATCATTTCGAAAAGTGGGGATATCAATGGATGAAATTTGTTCCCAATCAATTATTTTAGGATAAACCAAAGGAAATGGATCATTAAGGCAAGTAAGGTCACTAGCCGTTAGTGTCATGATGCTATTATTAATGTCGTTATGGGAGAGGTCTAGGATGGTATCCTCCTATGGATGATCTATTTCAATTTGAATCGAATTGGTCTCATTTGAGTCATGATCTCTTTGTAGAACGTAATCAAGCCAAGGCCTTGAGCTTTCCCCTTGTAAGAATGTAGGTGTGAATTTGTGTATGACATCCACCCTTTTGTCCATCAAGAATGTATCATCAGAGATGTCATCCCATTCATATTCATTGGAGTCAGTGTTAGAAGTTTTTTCTTGAATTCTCAAAATTGTTTCCTATAACTCCTCATTAGAAATTTTTTGTACTAATTCTTCCTTTGTATCTTCATCGTATCCTAACCCAGTCTTGTCCTTTGGGTGCATTGTTTTCAGTTGGATAGGTTCAACAATACCCTGCTTTCTCTTTTTGATAGGGCCATTTCCTTCATAACCCATTTGCTGCATTATTGCATAACCTTTTCCATATTGTTTTGTGGGTAACTTGACATGTTGTACTGATTCTTCTTCATCTTTATAGATCCAGTCAAGGATAGCTCTATCTTCCATTTCATTTTCTTTGACAAATACTCCATTAAACTTGGTTATGGGAAGTGAAGCTGAAGCTAAAGTTGTTGTAGCCTGTTGTATGGATGTTGATGGTTGACCATGGGATCTTGGAGATATGAGTAGATTAGAGAGACATAAGGAATATTCTATTACCCCATTATCTTTCAATGTTAGCTTGGTGCCAAAATTACTTATCATTTCTCGTGCTTGATCATTGTATTTGGAAGTAGAAATGGCCAAAGCCTCTCTATTATGTGGGATGAATGTGTCTTGAGTTGGTCTTAGGTTAGAGCAAGTTTAATTACTAATGTGATTAGTAGGTATTGTTACCCCCTATCCATCATATCAAAACTTTAAGCATTGATGGTGGGTAGATGGAACAACTTGCATATCATGGATCCATGGATGACCCAAGAGTATGTTATAGCATAGATCCTGATCTAGAACCTACCAAAAGGTCCCACTCTAATTGGTAGCATGATGAGGTGTTTGGAATCTCTTTCCTCGTCAGCCTACACCTTTATTGTAATATTCCTTCGTAGATCTATAGATTCTTCTGAATATCCCAAAGAAAGGACTAATTTCAAAGTACAAATGTTTAATCTGGCTCCCCCATCTATTAGGATGTGTCTAATTTGGGCTGATGTTTTTCGTAGTTGATCAACCAAATTTTACTGACTTGGAGGGGGAATTTCTACTTTAGATGAGCTTCCTTTTACAATGATTTTGGGTTGTCCCCTTTTCCTAGCGTTGACCTCTCGATATTCTTGCTTACCTTTGATTTAGATAGCATTGATTTCTTATTCGTCAATATAAATATGATTGATAGTGGTGTCATAGACATAATTCATGTTCTTGCCCTTGTCACCCAAAGATTCCCCTTTTTGATAATTGGGGAGAGGATCCTTAAATGCCTGATGATCATCATTAGCATTATGTCCCTCAACCGTGATGGTACGATTATCAATCAAATCCTGAACAATATTCTTTAACCCTTGGAAATTATTTTTCTTATGACCTTTACACCTATGATAATCACAAAAGTGTGAGTCATTACACAATGGTGGTTAACCTTGAGGCTCATAATCTCTTTGTGGTGGAAATGTAATAGCATTTTGATTCAACAATTCTTTAAGAATGGACTCTAAAGACTGGCCCAGGGGAGTAAAACTCTGTCGATTTAAAAAATATGAAGATCTGGGCACATTCAAATTTTGATTATTCCCAAAATTATTTCCACGATTTTTGGTCACATTCCCTTGATTGGATAAATTGCCTTGGGTACTAGAATTTCCAGCATTATTGCTATGTTGGACACCTAAGATATTAAGAACAGTAGGCTTCACATTCATGTTGTTAGCATCTACTACCCCATCATTCACAACATTTTTATTCTGATTCAAAAATCGTGACTTGTGATTGTTGTTACTATTGTTGTTGTTGTTTTTGTACAAATTTGAACCTTCTTTATCAATTTTTAGAACTCCACGCTTGACCAAGGCACCTTGAAAATTAATCGTGTTTTCAATCAATTTTTCAGATGATTGAGGATAGTGAAGGTTTAGTCTATAACTCATCTCTTGATTCAGACTATCGATAAAGATCTCCATCTTTTTTGTTTCAGGAACATGATGGGAGTATCTAGCAAACACCCTTCTCCACCTTTGCAAAAATGTGGTGAAGGATTCCCCTACCTTTTCTTTAACTTTACAAAGATCAAGCATGGTTATCTGGTATTTGGATGTTGTAGGAGTATTGCGATATAAATTTATTTATTAACTCCTCAAATTTCTCGATGGGGGGAGTGATCTTTGAAAGCCACTCCATGGATTGTCTACCCAGACTTCTTGGAAACACTCGCATTAAGTAGGTATCTTCATGAGAAAATTCTAAGCTCATATTTCAAAAATCCCTCACATGTTCAATGAGGTCGGTTTTCCCATTATACCTATCAAATTTAGGTTTTTCACAATGTTTTGGAAAAGGAATCATTTGAAGACTCTTGTGAAATGGATATGGACATAAATCATCCAAAACATACTTCTTTGTTGCACCCCCTTGGATTTCTTTTATTTTCCCTTGTAATGCTTTTATCTATTGAGTAAAGGCATTAAAATCATTAGGAGGAGTTTCAGGACTCTCTTTAATCTCTTCTGTGTCAAAATCGATAGGTAACTTAGCTCCTTGATTAGCTAATGAAAGGAAATATTTTTCCTTGTTTCATTCCAAAATCCTTTCTATAAGAGTAGGGAATTGGGGATCCTTCTCTGCTTCTTAGAGTTTTTCTTCTATTATCTCTTCAGTATTTGAATTATGAAAATGATTCTCTTCCCTATCATTATTATCACCGATTTTGCTTATTGTACTTTCTCTTTCATCTTTTTCTATGTGCTTTCAAGATCTCATGAAAATAGGCATAAGCTTTTGCCCAATTTCTACTAACTTTGATCAAAAGAATGAAATAGTGCAATTTTGATAGATATGAAAGTCAGGATAGAATGAAGATTCTATGACTTAAGATATTTCTAATCTTTAGCTCATGATTCCCTAATTGAAAGGATGATAATCTTGTTGGTGGGAATTAAACCAAAGATAAAAGAATAAAGATGATTTTGCACTTTGTGAAGTTTGATCGTAGCTTTGTAAAAAGAACGATTTGTGATAAATGCCTAATGTGCTTGAGTTCTCTATTGCAGAAATTGATTAGGATGAGTAGAGTACACAATTATAGGTTGGAGAATGTAAGAAGAATGAATACGTTGAATGTGATTATACCTTTGAGAAAGGGATCTTCTTTGAAAGAAAGCTCTTGAGGATAATGGTTCTATAGCATAATCGTTAGTGAAACCTCTAAGAAAGTCATGATATCGATGAATAAAGGTTATGTGTTCAAGCAAGACCTTTAGAATTTGGTATAGAAATTTCCTCTTGTTCAATAAATTCTTATAACTGAGATATTTCTTTGGCTTTCTAATCTTCCTCTCTAGGGAATTTTTGACAAAAGTTGCAGACTTCCAAACCCTGAGCATAGAAAAAGACTAGACTAAGATGACTGATTTCTGAATGTTAGAAAAATTACCGAGGCTCAGAACACAGATGTGCCAAAACAAAGCATGAATGTGCTGAAATAGAACATAGATGCACCAAAACAGAGCACAAATATGCTAAAATAGAGCACAAATGCGTCGAAACATAGCACAGATGCGCTGAAACATAGCACAGATGTGCTGAAATAGAGCACAAATGCACTAAAATAGAGCATAGATACACTGTAACAGAGCACAAATGCACTAAAACAAAGCACAGATGCACCAAAACAGAGCAGAGATGCATTGAAATAGACCAGGGATGTGCTAAATTTACCAATTTTTTTTTTGAGACAAACATGTTTTGATAGTTTGATATTTTTAGATGATCTTAATCTAATTTAAATGTGAAAAAAAGGAATATAGTAGCAGACAATTGTTTTATTAATCCTAAAATTTAAACAAAGAGTGTATGTTCTTGAGATTTTCATAGGTATTGAACAAGATAAGAAATTCAAATAGACTCACTCTTAGTTGTCAAATAGGTCATCATAGGAATCACAACCCACAACTTAAAATCGTGTCGACTCACACAACCGTGTCACACCCTAGAGGGCGCCCGTGTTTTTGTCTTTTCCAAGTGTGTACTCAAGTTTAGATTTGTCAATCCCTTGAGCAAATAATCCATGGTGATTATATGGTGAGTGTCTTGGGGGTAGATTCTTTCCTCCCCTTGCACTGTGATTAAAGTGATGTTTGCATACTGATACAGCTGGATTTCTACACTATGGTTTGTAGTAAAGGTTTCCGTTTGACATGGCAATAGATAAACTCCCTTAGGAGACCCCCCAATCTTTAGAACAAATATTTTGGGGATGGTTATCTTGCTCACTTCCATTGAAAATGGGTTTTCCCAAAATTCACTTTGGTTGCTCCCACTTAGGCCGTTCCTGTAGGATGAGTACTTTTTCCCACTATGGTAGGCCTTCTAAAGGTTTTAATAAAGCATGAATTGCATAAAATAAAATAGGTAAGTCTAGTGTTCTAATCACCCAATAAAGGGGAGAGCATAAACCTATTACCCAGCAATCACAACAAACAAGTGGTTGAGTTTTAAATCCAAATGAAAAATTTCTACACTAAGTGAAGATGTTGCTCCACCACAAGCATTAGATTCAGTTTTACCAGCATAAAATATAGTGTGGTGACTATCCGAGGATTGATAAATTCTAGATTTAAGTGTCTTTCCTAGGATTGCTTCATTTTACTTAAAAACCGAATTGAAAAATCATGTCTGCAGATGGCGTCAAAATCAGAATTTGCTTTTACAACCACTGTATGTGCTAAAATAGGCTATCAATGTGCCAAAACAATTAACAAATGCACTAAATGATCCAACAGGGATGCGTGAAAATAGGTCATCTATGCGCTAAAAGAGTCCATGGATGCACTAAAATAGTCCATGTATGTGTTGAAACTGTCTGAGGATGCACTAAATAGAGGCTCGTATGCGCTAAAGTGCAACTCTAGTTCATCACCTGTCAGAAAACTATGCAATAAAAAGATTAAAAACGGGGGGATACCCCACGGTCGGTGCCAAAAATGTGTTGTTAGAATAAGTGGATTAATTAGGGAGTAAACTAACACATCAATGAAACATTAGATTGAAAGAAACTAATTTAGAAAATACAAAAGAAAACTCTAAAATGACAACAACTTCTTCAAATTCATCCCATTGTCCTCTATCTCTAAGGATTTGATTAAAGTTGTTGGCTCTTAGTTGTGTAAGCAACAACTTGTTGAAATGACAACTTAGGAGAACAAGATTGATTGAAAAGGCATGTCCATTGTTAATGATTTAAGCTATGAAATTGAAATTGAAATGCTAAAATGCTGATATGCTGGTTCGAATGCAACTATAGTAACTATGAATGAAATCTAGGATGAAATCTACTTACGAGAAGGCTCTATTTATAGATTTTTCAAAGGCAAGAATCTAGTTGGCAAGGATCAACAGTTGAAATTCAAACCTGTTAAGATGAACAGTGAGAGATTAAGAAGTTGAGAGAAAGGTGGAAGGTTGAGAGGAAAGTGGAAGAATGTTTTCGACCCACAAAACCACCCTCATTCAAAAATGGAAATAAATTGTCATTTGTCACCTCATTTATGAAAATTGAATGAAAGTTGAGGATAATTGCTAATTAAATAAATAAATTTAGTTAATTTCTTGTGACAATGAATTTAGAAGCTTCCACAATTAAATAATTACTATTTAATTATGTGTGAGAAGTGAAAAATTAAATATTTTACAATATTTAATTAAGTGAGATGAAAAAGATTTAAATATAAAATATTTAAGTTAAATGTGAAGTGAAGAATGACTATTCCATTGTTTGAATTTAAATTTTCAAAATTAGAAATAGAATAATAATTAAATAAATAAATTATGAAATTTATTTAATTAATTAAGAGGAAAATAGCAATAATTAAGTAAACTTATTTATTTAATTAAACTAGAAGAATTAGAAAAATGAACAATATAAATAAATAATTAAATTTATTTATATGTATATGACTTTAGAATATTAATTAAATATTTCATATTTAATTAATGAATAGGTTCGATTGACCGTGAACATTTTTAGATGTGTACAATCATAACTCATACTAAGAGCGAGATTGCCCTAGTCTTTTTGTCTAGACAAACCACAAACAACAAACAAACGAAAACAGGTCATGAGATGGCATTGCTCCTCTAAATCCTTCATGGGACATCCTCAAGGACACTAGTAACATGACTCAAAATCCAAAGTTTAAAAAGATAGTTGACAGAAAAAATTCAAAGAAAAAGAGTCCTGAGACATCCTTGCTTCTCTAAATCCTTCAAGGGACATCCTTGAGAAAGCTAGTAACTAGACTCATGCACAAATCGATAAAAAGATACGACAAAATAAGATATAAAGTCATAAAGCCAAATAAAATAATTTAATGTTTGACATAGCTTGATGTGAGGGATGACACACACTGCACAATACGTTGAGTCTAGTTTCGACTTGGTGACTATCTATGTAAGGCATGACAAATCCTGGTTTCAAAAAGACACATGTCATATAAGACATTTGAGCCTAATGATGTTGATGCGACAAGCTGTATAAGGCTATGACGATTGATGATATCTATTGACAAGAAAGGCATATCTTGCTTAAGACATAAGTTGATCAATTGGACAATGTGTTTGATTTTGAGTTGATGACAGTTTTGACATTTTTTCCTTGTTGATGTATGACTTGTCTTGATTCCTTGACTTTTATGAATGTGTGTGTGTTGATAGTGTATTAATTGAGATGATGTACCCTAAAGGACTGACCTAATGCAACCTTGGGGCTGATTAATTGATAGACTTGCCTACGTTGTACATGTAGATACCTCGTAGTTTAACCAGAATTTAACTGACATAACTAACCAAAAATATGTACTTAATTTGATGATATGCAACATGTGTGATAGTGAATGTGATAAACTCTATTGGACTGACCTAGTGTAGTCTCGAGGGCTCAACGATTCATAGCCTTTCCTACATTGTATATTTAGAGACCTCATGGTTTGAAACAACCAATGAATTTGATATGTACAAAGAGTCATGATTTTATGTGTGTAATACATGACAAACCTAGACAGACACACCTAATGCCTTGGGGGCACATCAAATGATGGCCTTACCTACATCCAGTCTTAGAGGCAATGTAGTTCAACTATGTACATGACTGACTCCAACTCTATTTTTGGGATTTTTTATTTTTATTTTTTTTTTTGTCTTTTTGAAGTTTATGGATGTTTTTTTATTTTTTGTCTCAGGATATTTTCTAACATTGGGTTGCTATGTACAAGGGTCAGATGACACAGAACAAGGATTTTCCCCCATTCGAGAATAAGATATATAGGATGGAGTGGGGAGACATAGTGGACTTGATGTCAATCATTCCAAGTAAAGGATAAGACAACCATTTATTATGAGTGAAGGTGAAAAGTCTGATTGGACTGATGTTAGACGAAGGAGCGAAGTTGACAACACATGGCACCTATTTGCTAAGTTTTCACCATGGTACTTATCCATAGTGCCACCAAAGTGGTTTTCACTATTGGATAGATTATTTCTCTTTACTATTTTGTTGATTTTTCAAATTTTTTTTTTTTTTTGGTGTTACAAAGATGCCTCTTTGCCAGGTTTCCATCAAGGTAACCATTTTTTAATTTTTTTAATTTTCTCGATTTAGACATAGTTCTCAAAAGCTACATACAAAACCTCTTGAGATGAAGGCTGTTGATTAGTGACAAAAGTGGTTCTTCTTTAAGGGTAGATATTTGATACGCTCCTGATCCAAAAGCTTCAGTGACAATATACGGCCCTAACAAGTTAGGTTCAAACTTACCTAGTTTTTCTCATTCAACTTGATTCTTGGGGTTCTCCATTAAGACTAGGTCACCAATGTCAAAGTGTTGATTTAGAACTTTCATATTATAGGTGCGATGAAGATGATTTTGATATGCTTGCAAATGATCTAGTGCCTTTTGTCTTTGTTCATCTAGATATTCTAACTCATGTAATTTGGATACATGGTATTCTTCATCATCAATATGACCTTTCAAGGATACCCTCTGGGAAGGAATTTCAACCTAAATAGGTAAGATAGCTTCAAATCCAAATACTAGGGAGTATGGAGTGGTGTCGATGGGAGTACAAATTCTTGTGCGGTAAGCCCATAAGGTAGGATTAAGTTGTAAATGCTAGTCATGATCAGCATCATTGATAGTCTTTTCAAGCATTTGGATAATGGTTTTATTAGATTCCTTAGCTTGGCCATTACCTTATGGGTAATATGGAGTGGAAAAATGATGTTGGATATGCAATTTTTCATAGAGATGGTAGACTTCTTGGTTTTTGAATGGATGGCCATTATGTGTGATAATGGATTGAGGTACACCATACCAAAAAATTATGTATTTTAGGATAAACTTAGATATTTTTGTGTCGGTGATGTAAGTCATGGGAATAACTTCAATCCATTTGGTGAAGTATTCGGTGGTGGTTATGATGAAATTATGGCCATTGGATGATGGAGGGTGTATCTTACCTATGAGCTCAAGTCCCCATTGGGAAAAGGGCCATGGTGAAGTAATTGAACAAAGCTCATGTTTTGGCGCATGTATCAAATCTCTATGTATTTGACACTGTCGATATTTCTTTACAAAGATGCATGAGTCATTTTCCATTGTAGGCCAATAATAACCTAATCTCATAATCTTGTGGGATAAAGTAGGACCGCTAGAAAGGGATCCACATATACCCTTGTGTACCACTCATAAGGTTTCTTGTGCTTCTTCAACATCAAGACATCTCATTAAGGTGTTATCTAAGGTAAGTTTATACAGGGTACCTCCGATGATGGTGTATCTAGTAGACCTAGGATAAAGGTTCTACATTGATTGTTTGACAAGTCTAAAGGTAAGATTTGTGTAGAGGTAGTCAAATATGTCCTTGTACCAAGGGGAAGTAGAACCAACAATCATACACACCATTGTGGAATCGGGAACATCATAGGCATGGACCAACAACTATTCGACCAAAAAATCAAATTTAGGCACATTACTAGGAATATCCAATAAGGAACCCATGGTTTCCATAGCATCTACTGCCCTATTCTGAATGTGTGGTATTTTTTGAAAGTTGATGTCATCAAAGTACTGTTTAAAACTCTTAGCCACATGCTTATAGGGGGGAATTTTCTCATCTTTAGTTTCATAATCACCATTTACTTGTTGAACTACTAGCTGAGAATCCCCATAAACTTGTAGACTCTTAATCTTCCATTGGTCTACCATTCTTAGTCCCGTCACTAAGGATTTTTATTCTTCTATGTTGTTGGTGCAAAGGAAAGGAAATCTGAATGATTTAGGAATAGTATCACCTTGGGGTGTAACAAATAGTATGCCTACTCCTGAACCACAATCAATATGTGACTCGTCAAAGTATAATTTCCATTTGGTTCTAGTGTCAACTTTGAAGATAAACTCATCAGGGAAATCTGCCACTAAAGGATGGTGTTCCTTCATGGGTGCATCCGCTAATTGATCAGGAATTAATTTTCCTTTTATATCTTTCCTCTCCACATATTGGATGCCATATTCACTAAGTATCATCACCCATTTAGCCAATCAACCTATTAACATTGCTTTACTTAGGAGATATTTGAGGGGATCAATCTTTGTGACCAACATGGTTTGGTGGTTTAGCATATAGTGTCAAAGTTTTTGAGTAGAAAAGACTACCACAAGATAGGCATGTTCTATGTTATTATAGTTTAGTTCATATCCCACCAAGGTACGACTGATGTAGTATACTACCCTTTCATGACCTTGATCATCATTTTGTGCGAGAAGGGCACCTAATGCTAATTGAGTTGTTAAAATGTAAACTATCAAAGGTTTGTCATCTGTAGGTGGCATTAACATAGGTGGAATAAGTAGATAATCCTTGATTTTTGGGAAAGCTTCTTGACATTTAGGTGTCCATACAAATGGTACTCCTTTCTTGAGAAAATGTTGAAATGGATGTATTTTGTCTACTAGTTGTACGATGAAGTGCCTGATGGATTGTAACCTTCCCTGTAGTGTTCTTAGTTGACCAATATTAGTTGGGGGAGGAATTTCTATGATATATTTTACCTTCACTAGCTCTACTTCAATGCCTCTTCTAGAAATGATATATCCTAGAAGTTTCCCTGATTTCACCCCAAAGACACATTTCTTTCGATTTAGTCTAACTTTGTAATTTTCTAGCCTTTGGAATATCTTGTCTAGAACTTTCAAATTATCTTCCCTTATTAATAATTTGGCTATTATTTCATCGACATAGTCTTCCATGAGAGTATGTACAAGGTCATGGAAAATAGCCATCATTAGGTATTTACAGGATCATGATTGGCCAAAAAGTGGCGATATGTAGGTGATATGATGGCCCATGTGGATGATGACTTTTTTTTTTACCCAAAATTGATGAAACAAAAAGGGTTTTAAAGGAGATTCTTAGCTTTCCACCAATATAATTTTATGCTTTACTTTGAATTTAATAAATAATTATTATTCATTTTCTATTTGAATTACGACTAAAGTCCTGATTGATAAGCTGATTGAAAAACATCTATAGCTTTCAAAGGGTATCATTTTTTTTTATCTGAAACATGTGTCATATTATATGCTTCACATACTATAGGATTTTAAAAAAAAATTAATTTCATGAAGTTTTGACCAAGTTAAGGTGGTTAGATGTACGAGTTTTAATATTTTTTAAAAGTTGTAATAAAAAAATCATAATTAATTATTTACTTGGAAAAAAATTGCAAAAAATATGCATCACATCAGGACATGAGTCTTCTACTTATATCTAAAATCTTATAAAAAAATATTATCATTTTATTGTGGTTAGGGTGGTCAGACAAAAACCTACTTCTTATTTTTTCCCTGAAATTTAAGTACTACTGCATTGAAATTTCAAATTTTCACCAAATAGATTTTTTTAAAATAAAAATAAACCTAGTAGTATAGAAACTAAATTCAATTTGCAACAGACTCTATTCTTACATCTTTTTGAAATAATATAGTCAACTAATTCAAATTTTTACATGAAGTTTCCTAACTCTGATTTTTTTGAGTTTTATTACCATTTAAGGGCCTATTTTTTTCATGATGATCCTGCACATGCCCCATTGCACGTTGATATGTAGCTGCTATATTATTAATCCCAAAAAGCATAAAATTCCAGCAATATGTTCCCCATGGACATGTGAAATTTGTCTTGTGTTGGTCTTCAACTGCAATTTTGATTTGGTTATACCCGTAGAAACCATCCATGAGGGATAGAATCTTGTATCCTGTTGTAAGGTCTACTATCATTTGAATGTTTAACAGAGGGAAGTCATTCTTGGGACACACCTTGTTGATATCTCTAAAGTCTATACAAATTTGAATGCCCCCATTTGGTTTGGTCACTGGCACAAGATTTGAAATCCAATCTGCATAGTCTATGGATCTTATGAATCCGACATCCAATAGTTTCTTAAGTTTTGCTTTGACTAGTAGAGCGATTTGTGGATGCATTTTCCTTAACTTTTGTTTGACTAGCTTAGCACCTGGCTGTAATGGTAGATGATGCAATATAAGGTGTGGATCTAGCCCAGGCATGTCAGCATATGACCATGCAAATTTTATCTGTCTCTTTGTGAAGAAGTCTCAGAACTCAGGTTGTTTTGTCTTTGTCAAAGAAGCTACAAAGTATATTACTTGAGGGTTTTCTTCCGTGTTTATGTTGACCTCAACATCCTCTTCTAATAACATTAGTGACTTCTCCTAAGCAACTGGGAGAATGTTCAAACCTCCATCCTTGGGTGCCTCAAAGAGGTTTTCACCCTCGGATATGTCTTTCATTTTTACTATTTCTTCATCCAAAGGCATCTTTGGGTTTTCACCTAGGGACTTGTCATTTTCCTCATTTTCATTGTTTTTCTTTTTATTTTCAATTTTTCAAATAGAGGTGTAAAGAGACTCCCCATAATATGATTTTTCATCCAAGTCTATGGTAAAACCAACTTTATGATCCCCTCTTGGTATGCCTTCTCAAAAGTCCCATGAACTCAGAGATTGCTTCTTCATTCTTGAATATGTCTAAGATGGGTGTACCATGTTGATCCTAGTTGATAAGTTGGGGATATATGATGGGAATGTCATCATCGGAGTTATAAAATTTGGAGGTTGACAAGGTGAATATAGAGTGGTTGACATGGTCACAAAATTTTTGGACTAACTCATTTTTGTTCTTTTTCCTATGGGTAGGTAAAATTTGATGTGGGACTATTGTAACGACTAGGTAATTAGAAGATGGTTCGTCAGGTGCCCAAGATGCATGATGAAGGGTTTCCCAATAATAATGTTTAATCCATTCTTCTTTGGACAAGAGCATTTTAAGACAGGGGCTAGATGGATTTGGTATGGGTTTTATCATTTGGTCCAGTTCCCCAAATAGCTTATCTAGGTTCATGGTACTAGTAGAGGAAAGGGAATCCAATTCATAGTCACTCAAGTCATGAGATTCATTGTAAATTGGGTCAAGTGGTTTTTGAGATATCTCAATGTCTTCATAAGCACTTACTTCCTCTTGAAATGGTGACAAAGCACTAGAAAAACCAATTCCAAGCAGTTGAAACCCTAGCCCTAGGCATTTTGGTCATGGTGAGATAATGATCGATTTAGTCTTTCCATTTTGATGTAGTCCTAACCCAATATGTCCATCATAGCCTTTTCTTTGCATTATTTTAAAGCCTTTTCCATATTGATCCTTAGCTATTTGAATATACGGTGAGGGGTATTCATTGTATTCTTGGTACAACTAGGAGGTAATATCATCTTGGTCCACAACTTCTTCACTTAACTCTCCCCATTTTTCCAATGACATTGTAGGAGGAACATGAAATGTGACTACTGATTGTCTCCTTTCTGCTATGGGTAAACCATATGTCTTAGGTGGAACCAATTGATTGATACAATGGGATGCCTTCATGTGATATTCTCTAGAGCCCTTGTCTTGGATCTTGAATTTAGGAGTGGATGATGGTGGCTATGATGAAATGGACTTAGTAAGAGTTGATGGATCAATGTATAGGGATAAAGTAGATGATGAAGCTTCTTGATTAACTGGCACCTGTCATTGTGGAATTTCTTGTAGGCTTGTGCAATATTGAAAAGGATCTGGATCACCATCGACTGTGATCTTAGTGCCATTATACGGGAATTTAAGACACTGGTGATATGTGGAAGGTATGGCTTTCATTGCATGTATCTGAGGTCTACCTAACAAAATTTTATATGGAAGGGTGAGATCCAAGACCTGGGAACTTTTGTCCATGACTACTGGGCTGATTTTGATAGGGAGTGTGACAACTCCTTTTGATGATATTTCCTCATCATCATAAGCCTTAATGACTATACTCTTAGTAGTGTCCATGCATGCTTCTGAGAATCCTAATGCCTTAACCAATTTCAAGGTATAGAGGTTCAAACCTGCTCCTTCATCTACCAAGACTCATCTGGCTTTGGTTTGATGGACTAGGACTTCAAGGTTTAATGGGTCATTATCATTAGTCTTCTCAGTTGAATAATCATGTTGATAAAATGTGGCATGATGGGAATTGGTTAAGTATCCTACCATTTCTTCAAAACGATTGACATCTAAGTTGGTAGGGAAAGTTGTGATTTGTAAGGATTTTTCAAGAATGGCTAGATGATCTGGTGATAAATTCAATAGTTCCAAGATGGATATCTATGTTGGGGTCTTACTCAGTTGATCAAGAAAATTATACTTAGACTTGGAAGATTGTGTAGGTGGCTCAGAAGGACCTGTAAGATTTATCTTACTTCTACATGTATTTACAACACATTCAGGATAATTCTTAATGGGGATGGTATGGACATTTTCATTTGTAGCTCGAAGGTGATTTATGATCATACCTTTGCCATAGTCATACTTGGTATTTGCATAAGTGGCTGATGCATTATTTTTAGTTCCTGAACTAGAGGCCTTTCCTTTCACATGGTCATGTAAGGGGTCTGTGAAGACCTTATGATCACTATCCTTGGTATGTTTCTACCCATTGACCTCTATGGTTCCATCTTCAACAAAGTTTTGTATGATATTCTTCAGTTGTCAAAATTATTGTAGATTATGTCCCTTTGTTTGCCGGTATTCACAATAAGCATTATCATCCCACCATGAGGGTTTAAACTATCCAGGATCATACTGTGTTGGTTCCAGAGGTTTTAGGAGATCATGTTTAATTAGTTCTTTGAAAATTTTCTCAATTGGTTGTCTCAAAGGGGTAAATTCTCATTTAGGAAATCTCCTTTGTGGTCGTTGTTGTTGTGAATTCTTGACAAAATTTGTTGTTTGATTTGGATTACTCTTCATGTCTTGATTGGGGTTGTACCCTCTAAGTGTGATGACTGGTCTTGCATGTATGGTCTTAGCATCAACAATTCCATCATTTGTAACATTTTTGTTTCTAGACCAAAACCTGTTTCTATCGTTGGGAGCATTTTGATGTTGAACAAATGGGTTCCTGCCTGGTACTTTAATTTCTCCTTTGTCAATAAGGCCTTTTCCAAGTATGATGCTCTTTTGTACCAATTCTAGGAATGAAGTACACAAATTTACCCTTAAATCACTTCTCAATTTTGGATGAAGATTTTCAAGGAATATCGTGACTTTTTTTTTTTCGGGTATCTCAACTGGACATCTACTAGCTAAACTTCTCCATCTCTGGAAGAAAGTGGTGAAATTTTTTCCTTCTTCGTGCATCATGTGATACAAGGTATATATTGTTATTTCATTGTCTATGTTGGAGAAAAAGTGTTCAAAAAACTTCTCAACAAATTCACCCCATGATCGTATGCCATATGGTAGTTTAGAAAACCAGTCCAATGCTATCCCAACAAGGGTTCATGGAAATAGTCTCATCAAGTATGTGGGGTCATATGATATGTCCATTCATGTTGTAGAGAATTATCTAATGTGTTCTAAAGGATTCCTCCTCCCATTATACTTAGGAAAATTTGGTATAATGTATCCGTGTGGGAAGGGTGTCATGTGTAGCACTTTGTCAAAAGGATATGGACATAAATCTTGCACTGAGATAGTTCGTTTGCCTAACATAGCCATATTGTCCATCTATTATTGAAGGATTTGCATTTGATTTTGAGAACATCTAATTTTTTCAGGGACATGTTATTTTCATTGTTGGGATCAATGTAGGTGTTCTAAAATGATATGTTCTATGAAAAATTGCGATTTGGCAAGGGAATATATCTTGTTTGAATGTTTTGATTCGGTATAGGGATATATCCTGTCAAAATGTTCTGATTTGGTATTTGAATATTTCCTGTTGGAATGTTATGATTTGGTATAGGAATATTTCCTATCGAAATGTTCTGATTTGGTATAGGAATATTTCCTATCGGAATGTTCTGATTTGGCATAGTTGTGTTCATGCCAACTTTGGATCTTTTACCTATAGGGCTTGTGCCAAAGGGGTTTGATGAAGATTCTCCTGTAGTGAATTTTAAACCTTGTGTTATGTTGAATGGGGTTTTGTTTACAATTGACGATGTTTGAGTAGGTATGCCAGTTGGTATTGCTGTTGTAATTTGAGGAACAAAGACACTCGACGTCATGGTTTTAATTAGTTGAGTAGATGCTATTTTCAAAGTGCGAACATTAAATCCTAGTGGTAGTGTGGAACCTTCTACTAGAAACTTTGCTAGATATCGTTGGGGATCATTTTCCTAACACTCATCCATAAAGGATGCAAAATTAGGATCTTGTATGGTAGCGTCTATGTCTTTAGTAAAAAAATTCCATGTGTGTCTCTAGTGACGTGGTTTTCAAGCAAATTTTTATGTGGTCTCTCTTTCCCTGATGGTTGATTTCCAAAAATATTGAAAAATTTGTTAGGGTCCGACATTATTATATGTTTCTTCTTAGACCTTATTTCAACCATGAAAAGTTTCTTAGAATGAGGTAATGCAAACTATGTCTAAAAAATGATGTCTTATTTCTATGTTTTCAAGATTTTTTGAATATAAAGGATGACACTAAAAATTAAATATTTCTAAAATGACATATGCTAGGATGGATAGTATGCAAAATTTTGATTAGACTATGATGGTAAATGATTCTAATATGGGTATAACCTACCACCTATGGGATAAATCCAAGAAATGATCTAACTTTACCAAAGAACTTGATTGTGGGACAAAGACAATTGACAAGGTGAATTTTCAAAACTAGAATGTTGAGCTAGAAAGATTCACTAATAGGATAATAGTGACTAGGTTCAATGATAACGAAAAATCAGAGCGTGAATGTATCCAATGATGTGGTAATTTATTCTATTCTATGATATACAACTTCCTATGGAGTATCTAAATGTGTGCAACTTAGGATGACTACTGCTAAGATGTAAATGACACCTAATGATGCAAGGCTTTTGGGAATTTTTTTCTAGTTTTTGTCCAAGGTTGATCATAAGAAATAAAAGAAAAAAAGACAATTTTGTTTTTGGACTGAGTTTGTAGTTTTTGAAATTTTCTATTGATAGTCAACTGTGGTTTGCGTTTCAGATGCGTTGATCGATTTGACAGATGCATTTTAGGTTTTAGATGCGGTTAATTGACCAAAATAAGTCTCGAATGTTGAAAGACAGATGTGACCTTTCCTGACAAATATAGTTTATACTATGAAAGATGTGACTCATAAAGAAGATGCAACTCACAAAACTAATGCGACTTAGAAAGTATCTGCGACTCAGAATATAAACTCTGTGAACTAAAACTTCTTGACAAACACATGCAGTTTTTTTGTTTAACAGTTGTGACTCATGAAGACACATACGGCTTGAAATATGATAGTTGCGACTCTATTTATAGTTGTGGTTTTTTTATTACAATGTTACGACTAACTCAATTTAATGATCAAGTTTCGACAAATAAAGCAAAAACAAGCACAAAATACAAAGTATTTTCAGTTTGATGTGTATGAATTTGTTAAAATCAAAAGACAAGTACAACCTAGGCTATGTTGGATAGTATTTATTGAGTTCTCAATTGGATTTCTCTAGCTACGCATATTCAAGGTGGATGACTAGTAGCTTGACCCCACTGGATCCCCTCCACAAAACTCACTTATACAGGGGAGCCAAGCTATTGTACCCATGAAACTCTCATGGCATACATTTCGTCTCTACACATTAGCCATAAGAATATGAGATGGCTTCATAGGTTTGACCTGTTGCATCAGTAAATAGATAGGATTTTGGCAAAAACTACAACACAATTTTTAGTAAGGGAATTATGTTCGTGGGGCACCATCTAGTATGATGAGAGACCATTTTTTCCCTCCTCATCGAAATAGTGAGCGTAATTTATGGGGTTTCCCCCAAAAATCCACTTTTATATACCAGTTGGAAGTCATTGGCTAAAGCGTGTTACCAATCTGAGTCATCTTGGGGTGAGTACTTTTTACCACCAAGACAAGCCCAAGTTCTAGAGTCAGTAACCTTTTCTCTTACACCCAGGATAACACATATGCACAAGGGGAGAGGATACTTTGATATACCAAATCGTAAGGGTTATTAAAAAATGTGCTTTCGCACCAGACAAAGAAAACAGTGGTTAATTTTAATTCAAATGACAATTATCTAACTACCAAATAGAATGTTCATTTAAAAATACAATTTTTTGACAACAAGTCCTACATGCAATTGATTAGTAGTTTATTGGTTGTCTTCGTGATTTGTCCTACAGAAAAGAAGGGGTTTGGGTTTTTTTTTTTGTCTTCTACGCTTTGTCTTGCAAAAACATTGTTATCCTCCTAAAACACAATTGTAAACAAAATATTAGCAAAAAATAAAACAAAACAAAAACTACCAAAATGCGAAAATACAAAAAATTAAAAAAAAATAAAATTACCAGATAGATGCATCATTTTAATTCACAAATGCGTTGTTAGAATAATAGTCACATGCATTGGAGGAAGTCTCTGATGCAGCTTGTTTTGTCAAATGCATCATGGTAGTTATCAGATGCAATTCAAGAACTCAAATGCATCGTTTCATCAGTCAAATGTGGTTTTTCGTATGATACCTACAAAATAAAAAATTGAAACACGGAAAGGAGTCATGAAGTTTGAAGTGTGCTTCACGTTGGGTTCACCAAATGTGATCATAGATCAAGTGAATGCTGCATAGAAAGATGGTTAAATCTAATCTAATATGCATAAATCTAAATCAAACAACAAAGAACGAGATAAAATAAACTAAACAATAAATAAAGCAATAACATGAAACAATCTCACCGAGTATCAATCCATTTCCTCAAATTACCCTGATTGTCCTTCTCCATTTTGATGTATCGGTATTCTTTCCCTCAAATTTTCTATATGAGTTAGAACTAGTTAATTGACTGGTTGTGATAGAGAGTCATTTTCATAGAGACAATCAGATATCGAATGCGGAGATAACTGATGGATTTAAATAGATCTCAAGTCAGATAGCAAGTAAATAATTAGTTAACTAGGCGACAGAAGAATGTGACAA